>CM026418.1:875556-887342 GCA_014858505.1 Corymbia citriodora subsp. variegata | reverse complement strand
CACGAGCTTGCAATCACCTAATTTTCTTCCAATTATCCTCACTTTGATCCTATTAGTCCTTTGGAAAGATTAGAGTCATAAGATCATTCTGAGTGAAGAACTTCCCATTCTGAGAATGTTTCTTATTATTTAGGTTAGGTGCTTGGTCTTGGGAGATCACGAGCTTGGAAATCATGTAATTTACTTATAATTACCTTCATTTTGAAACTATTTGAACTTAAAACTGGTTGAGAGCCACAAGATCATTCTAAAAAAAGAACTTCCTATTCTAAGAATGTTTGTTGCGATTTAGGTTAATTAATTGATCATGGGAGTTCAGGAGCTTGGAAATCATGTAATCTTTCTCTGTTTCCTATTTTCACCACAGTAGGCCGTCGACGTGAAACGAAATCCAACATAGCGGAGATCATCAAGTTCAGCCTGAAATAAACAGTCCTTAAATCCATCAAAGGAAGGATGCCGTATATCCGAGCTACCTTGAGGGTCCGTCGAATCCCGAATAGCATTAAAGTCACCTCTCACTATCCAAGGATTGTCCATAAGGGAGGGACTCAAGCAAATAAGATCCATCCATAAGATATGTCGAGTAGTGAACGTGTGTTCCATGAGGGAGGGACTCATTTTAAGAATGTTTGTTGCCATTTGGGTTAATTAATTGATCATGGGAGTTCACGAGATTGGAAATCATGTAATTTACTTATAATTATCCTCACTTTCAAGCTATTTGAACTGGAACCCTATTAGAGCAACAGTTGAGAGCCATGAGATCATTCTAAGTGAACAACTTCCCATTTTGAGAATGTTTCTTCCCATTTGGGTTAATTACATGATCATGGGAGTTCATGAGCCAGGAAATCATGTAATTTACATGTAATTACCTTCACTTGGAAGCTATTTGAACTTCAAAAATGTTAGAACAACAGTTGATAGCCAGAAGATCATTCTAAGTGAAGAACTTCCCATTCTAAGAATGTTTGTTGCCATTTGGGTTAAGTATTTGATCATGGGAGTTCACGAGCTTGCAATCACCTAATTTTCTTCCAATTATCCTCACTTTGATCCTATTAGTCCTTTGGAAAGATTAGAGAGTCATAAGATCATTCTGAGTGAAGAACTTCCCATTTTGAGAATGTTTCTTGTCATTTAGGTTAAGTGCTTGGTCTTGGGAGATCACGAGCTTGAAAATCATGTAATTTACTTATAATTACCTTCACTTTGAAACTATTTGAACTCAAAACCGGTTGAGAGCCACAAGATCATTCTAAAAGAAGATTTCCCATTCTAAGAATGTTTGTTGCGATTTAGGTTAATTAATTGATCATGGGAGTTCACGAGCTTGGAAATCATGTAATCTTTCTCTGTTTCCTACTTTCACCAGAGTAGGCCGTCGACGTGAAACGAAATCCAACATAGCGGAGATCGTCAGGTTCAGCCTGAAATAAACAATCCTTAAATCCATCAAAGCAAGGATGCCGTAAATCCGAGCTACCTTGACGGTCCGTTAGATCCCAAATCGCATTAAAGTCACCTCCCACTATCCAAGGATTGTCCATGAGGGAGGGACTCTAGCAAATAAGATCCATCCATAAGGGATGTCGATTAGTGAACGTGTGTTCCATGAGGGAGGGACTCATTTTAAGAATGTTTGTTGCCATTTGGGTTAATTAATTGATCATGGGAGCTCACGAGCTTGGAAATCATGTAATTTACTTATAATTATCCTCACTTTCAAGCTATTTGAACTGGAAACCTATTAGAGCAACAGTTGAGAGCCATGAGATCATTCTAAGTGAACAACTTCCTATTTTGAGAATGTTTGTTGCCATTTGGGTTAATTACTTGATCATGGGAGTTCATGAGCCTGGAAATCACGTAATTTACATGTAATTACCTTCACTTGGAAGCTATTTGAACTTCAAAAATGTTAGAAGTGAAGAACCACCCATTCTAAGAGTGTTTGTTGCCATTTGGGTTAGTTACATGGTCATGGGATTTCACGAGCTTGCAATCCTCTAATTTTCATTCAATTACATTCACATTGATGCAATTAGCTCTTTGGAAAGATTAGAGAAATCATATAGGGCAATAACATCAACCAAAGGGAAGAACTTCCAATTTTGACAATGCTTCTTATCATTTCGGTTAATTCCTTGATCTTGGGAGTTCTCGGGCTTCGAAATCATGTATTTTACTTAGAATTACCTTCACTTTGGAGCTATTTGAGCTTGGAAAGTATTAGAACAACGGTTGAAGCCATAAGATCATTCTAAGTGAAGAACCTCCCATTCTAAGAGTGTTTGCTACCATTTGGGTTAGTTACTTGATCATGGTAGTTCACAAGCTTGCAATCATCTATTTTTCTTTCAATTACCTTACCTTTGATCCTATTAGCTCTTTCGAAAGATTAGAGAAGTGGTAGGGGGCCATAAGATCAACTAAAGGGAAGAACTTCTAATTCTGAGAATGTTACTTATCATTTCGGTTAATTCCTTGATCTTTGGAGTTGATGGACTTGAAAATTATGTAATTTACTTATAATTACCTTCACTTTGAAGCTTTTGAGCTTGGAAAGAATTAGAGCAACAGTTGAGAGCCATAAGATCATTCTATGTCAAGAACCTCCCATTTTAATAGTTTTTGTTACAATTTGGGTTAATTACATGATCATGGGAGTTCACGAGCTTGCAATGATGTAACTTACATTCAATTACCTTCACTTTGATCCTATGAGCTCTTGGGAAAGATTATTGAAGTGGTAGGGGGCCATAAGTTCAACCAAAGGTTTGAACTTCCTATTCCAAGAATGCTTCTAATCATTTCGGTTAATTGCTTCATCTTGGGAGTTCACTGGCTTCAAAATCCTATAATTTTCTTATAATTACTTTCACTTTAAAGCTATTTGAGCTTGGAAAGTATTAGAGCAACGGGTGCAAGCCATAAGATCATTCTAAATGGTGGACCTCCCATTTTAAGAGTGTTTCTTGCCATTTGGGTTTGTTACTTGATCATGGGACCTCAAGTGGTTGCAATCATCTAATTTTCTATCAATTACCTTCATGTTGATGCTATTAGTTCTTTGGAAAGATTAGAGAAGTGGTACACGTCCATAAGATCAACCAAAGGGAAGAACTTCCAAGTCTGAGAATGCTTCTTATCATTTCGGTTAATTGCTTGAGCTTGGGAGTTCACGAGCTTGGAGGTCATGTAATTTACCTATAATTACGTTCACTCTAGGGCTATTTGAGCTTGCAAAGTATTAGAGCAATGGTTGAAAGCCATAAGATCATTCTAAGTGAAGAACCATGCATTTGAAGAGTTTTTGTTACTATTTGGGTTAATTACATGATCATGGGAGTTCACGAGTTTACAATCACCGTATTCGCTTTCAATTACCTTCACTTTGATCCTATTAACTCTTTCAAAAGATTAGAGAAGTGGTAGAGGTCCATAAGATCAACCAAAGGGAAGAACTTCAAATTCTAAGAATGGTTCTTATCATATGGGTTAATTGTTTGATCTTGGGAATTCATAGGCTTGGAGATCATGTAATTCACTTATAATTACCTTCACTTTGAAGCTATTTGAGCTTGGAAAGCATTAGAGCAACGGTTGAGAGCCATTATATAGTTCCAAGTGAAGAACCTCTTATTCAAAGAGTGTTCGTTGCCATTTGGGTTAATTACATGATCATGGGAATTCACGAACTTGCAATAATCTAATTTTCTTTCAATTACCTTCACGTTGATGCTATTAGCTCTTTGGAAAGACGAGAGAAGTGGTAGTGGGCCATGAGATCAACCAACGGGAAGAACATCAATTTCTGAGAATGCTTCTTATAATTTTGGTTAATTGCTTGATCTTGGGAGTTCACGAGCTTGGAAATCATGAAATTTACTTATAATTACCTTCACTTTGAAACTATTTGAGCTTGGAAAGTATGAGATCAACGGTTGAGCGGCATAAGATCATTCGAAGTGAAGAACCTCCCATTCTAAGAAAGTTTGTTGCCATTTGGGTTAGTTACTTGATCATGGGAGTTCACGGGCTTGCAATCATCTAATTTGTTTTCAATTACCTTCATTTTGATTCTATTATCTCTTTGGAAAGATTAGAGAAGTGGTAGGGGGCCATGAGATCAACCAAAGGGAGGAACTTCCTATTTTGAGAATGCTTCTTATCATTTCGGTTAATTGCTTGATTTTGGGAGTTCACGGACTTGCAAATCATGTAATTTACTCATTATTACCTTCACTTTGAAGCTATTGGGGTTTGGAAAGTTTTAGAGCAATGGTTGAGAGCCATTAAAAAATTCTAATTAAGGAACCTCACATTTTAAGAGTATTTGTTGCCATTTGGGTTAATTACATGATCATGGGAGTTCACGAGCCTACAAATATCTAGTTTGCTTTCAATTAATTTCACTTTCTTGCTATTAGCTCTTTGGAAAGATTCGAGAAGTGGTAGAGGGCCATAAGATCAACCAATGGGAAGAACTTCCAAGTCTGAGAATTCTTCTTATCATTTTGGTTAATTGCTTGAGCTTGGGAGTTCACGACCTTGGAGATCATGTAATTTACCTATAATTATGTTCACTCTGAAGCTATTTGACCTTGGAAAGTATTAGAGCAACGGTTGAGAGTTGTAAGATCATTCTAAGTGAAGAACCTCACATTTGGAGAGTGTTTGTTGCCATTTGGGTTAGTTACTTGATCTTGGGAGTTCACAGGCCCTGAGATCATGTAGTTCGCTTATATTTACCTTCACTTTGAAGATATTTGAACTTGGAGAGTATTAGAGCAACGGTTGAGAGCTATAAGATCATTCTAAGTGAAGAACCTCCCATTCTAAGAGGGTTGTTTCCATTTGGGTTAATGACATGATCATGGGAGTTCACAAGCTTGCAATAATCTAATTTGCTTTCAATTACCTTCGCTTTGTCCATATTAGCTCTTTGGAAAGATTAGAGAACTGGTAGGGGGCCATGAGATCAACCAAAGGGAGGAACATCCTATTCTAAGAATGCTTCATATAATTTGAGTTAATTGCTTGCTCTTAGAACTTCATGGGCTTTGAAATCATATCACTTACTTATAATTACCTTCACTTTGAAGCTTTTTGAACTTAGAAAGTATTAGAGAAATGGTTGAGAGCCATAAGATCATTCTAAGTGAAGAACCTCTCATTCTGAGAGTGTTTGTTGCCATTTGGGTAAGTTACTTGATATTTGGAGTCCACAAGCTTGCAATCATCTAGTTTTCTTTTAATTACCTTCGCTTTTATCCTATTAGCTCTTTTGAAAGATTAGGGAAGTGGTAGAGGGCCATAAGATCTACCAAAAGGAAGAGTTTCGAATTCTAACAATGCTTCTTATCTTTTTGGTTAATTGCCTTATCTTGGAAGTTCTCGAGCTTGGAAATCATCTCATTTACTTATAATTACCTTCACTTTGAAGCTATTTGAGCTTTGAAAGTATTAGAGCATTGGTTGAGAGCCATAAGATCATTCTAAGTGAAGAACCTCCCATGCTAAGAGTGTTTGTTGCCATTTGGGTAATTTACTTGGTCATGGGAGTTCACAAGGGCCACAAGATCAACCAAAGGGAGGAACTCCCTATTTTGAGAATACCTGTTATCATTTCGGCTAATTGCTTGATCTTTTGACTTCACGAGCTTGCAAATTATGTAATTTACTTGTAATTACCTTCCCTTTGAAGCTATTTGAGCTTGGAAAGTATTAGAACAATGGTTGAGAACCATAAGATCAAACTAAGTGAAGAACCTCCTATTCTAAGAGTGTTTGTTGTCATTTGGGTTAGTTACTTGATCGTGAGAGTTCAAGAGGTTGCAATCATCTAATTTTCTTTCAATTACCTTCACTTTGATCCTATTAGCTCTTTGGAAAGATTAGAGAAGTGGTAGAGGGCCATAAGATCATTCGAAGTAAAGAACTTCCCATTCAGAGAATGTCTCTTGCCATTTTGGTTAATTTATTGATCATGGGAGTTCACAACCTTGGAAATCATGTAATTTTCTTATAGTTACCTTCACTTTGAAACTATTTGAACTTGAAACCTATTAGAGCAACAATTGAGAACCATAAGATCATTCTAAGAGATGAACTACCCATTCTAAGAATGTTTGTTGCCATTTGGGATAATTACTTGATCATGGGAGTTCACGAGCATGCAATCATCTATGTTTCTTCCAACTATCCTCACTTTGATCCTTTTAGTCCTTTGGAAAGATTAGAGAGATGGTAGAGAGCCATAAGATCATTTTAAGTGAAGAACTTCCCATTCTAAGAATGTTTGTTGCCATTTGGGTTAATTACTTGATAATGGGAGTTCACGAGTTTGGAAATCATGTAATTTACTTATACTTTCCCTCAATTTGAAGCTATTTGAACTTGAAACCTATTAAATCAATGGTTGGGAACTAGAAGATCATTCTAAGTGAAGAACTTCCCATTCTAACAATGCTTGTTTCCATTTGGCTAAATTACTTGATCATAGGAGTTCACAAGCTTGCAATCATCTAATTCTCTTCCAATGATCCTCAATTTCATCCTATTAGTCCTTTGGAAAGATTAGAGAAACGGTATAGAGTCATAAGATCATTCTAAGTGAAGAACTTCCCATTCTCAAAGTGTTTCTTGCCATTTGGGTTAATTACTTGATCATAGGAGTTCACGAGCTTTTAAATCATGTAATTTACTTATAATTACCTTCACTTTGAAGTTGTTTGAACTTCAAACCTATTAGTGCAACGTTTAGGAACCAAAAGATCATTCTAAGTGAGGAACTTCCTATTCTAAGAATGCTTGTTTATGTTTAGCTTAATTACTTGATCATGGGAGTTCACGAGCTTGCAATCATCTAATTTTCTTCCAATTATCCTCACTTTGATCCTATTTGTCCCTTGGAAAGATTAGAGAGACTGTAGAGAGCCATAAGATCATTCTAAGTGAAGAACTTCCCAATTTGAGAATGTTTATTGCCATTTGGGCTAATTACTTAATCATGAGAGTTCACAAACTTGCAATCATCTAATTTTCTTCCAATTATCCTCACTTTGATGCTATTAGTCCTTTGGAAAGATTAGAAAGACGTAGAGAGCCATAAGATCATTCTAAGTGAAGAACTTCCCATTTTGAGAATGTTTATTGCCATTTGGGCTAATTACTTAATCATGAGAGTTCACAAACTTGCAATCATCTAATTTTCTTCCAATTATCCTCATTTTGATGCTATTAGTCCTTTGGAAAGATTAGAAAGACGTAGAGAGCCCTAAGATCACTCTAAGTGAACAACTTCCCATTTTGAGAATGTTTCTAGCCATTTGGGTTAATTACTTGATCATGGGAGTTCACGAGCTTGGAAATCATGTAATATACTTATGATTACCTTCACTTTAAATCTAGTTGAACTTGAAACCTATTAGAGCAATGGTACAGAGCCATAAGATCATTCTAAGTGAAGAACTTCCCATTATAAGAATGCTTGTTTCCGTATGGGTTAATTACTTGATGATGGGAGTTCATGGGCTTGCAATAATCTAATTTTCTTCCAATTATCCTCACTATGATACTACTAGTGCTTTGCAAAGATTAGAGAGATGGTAGAGAGCCATAGGATCATTCTAAGTGGAGAACTTCCCATTGTGAGAATGTTTCGTGCCATTTGGCTTAATTACTTGATCATGGGAGATCACGAGCTTGAAAATTACATAATTTACTTATAATTATCTTCACTTTGAAGCTATTTGAACTTGAAACCTATTAGAGCAACGGTAGAGAGCCATACGATTATTTTAAGTGAAGAAGTTCCCATTCTAAGAATGTTTGTCTCCATTTGGGTTAATTACTCTATCATGGGAGTTCACGAGCTTGCAATCATCTAATTTTCTTCCAATTATCCTCACATTGATGCTATTAGTCCTTTGGAAAGATTAGAGAGATGGTAGAGAGCCATAAGATCATTCCAAGTGAAGGACTTCCTAATCTAAGAATGTTTCTTGCAATTTGGGTTAATTACTTGATCATGGGTGTTCAGGAGCTTGCAATCATCTAATTTTGTTCCAATTATCCTCACTTTAATCCTATTAGCCCTTTGGAAATATTAGAGAGACGATAGACAGCCATAAGATCATTCTAAGTGAAGAACTTCCCATTCTAAGAGTGTTTCTTACCATTTGGGTGAATTACTTAATCATGGGAGTTCACGAGCTCACAATCATCTAATTTTCTTCCAATTATCCTCACTTTGATACTATTAGTCATTTGGAAGATTAGAGAGACAGTAGAGAGCCATAAGATCATTCAAAGTGATGAACTTCTCATTCTAAGAATGTTTCTTGGAATTTGGGTTAATTACTTGATCATGGGAGTTCCTGAGCTTGGAAATTTTGTAATTTACTTATATTTACCTTCACTTTGAAGCTATTTGAACTTAAACCTATTAGAGCAATAGCCATGTTGAAAAAATTGGATGTGTGCGGAAGCGTGGTTTTGATATGGTTGATAGTTTGTGTTTTGATGTATGCAAGTGTATGTGCATAGTATGTATTTGGTAGAGAATGGACAAGGGAAGAATACTTTGAAGAATATATGCAAGGTTTATGGGACATGATATGGATAGTTTATTTAGTGTAACAGAATAGTATGGAGAAGATGTGGTGGAGGATGCACCCCACACATGCGGTGGAGGTCTAAGCCTCTCACATATGCACGGTGGAGGCCTAAGCCTCACACTCTTACAAATCATGAACTACAAGCCTATTTATAGGAAATTACAACCAACATAGTGTTTTCTTCTTTTCCAAGATAATTGACCTCAACTTTTGACTGAAGCTTTCCTTCTTCCACTTGACTTCGTGTTGCCCACGTTCAGTTTCTTCTCCAGCCACTATTATTGACTTTTATTCAAGGTTTCCCACTTGAATCTTCTCCAATTTGGCTTTTGCTTATTCCTCTGCGAGTCTTCTAGTTTCAGCTAGACCTTGAAATTTTTGTGTAGTTTGTCCCATGCCTTTTATTCCGTCTTTGTTCCATGATCCCTTGCATTTTTATTTTTTAGAACACTTGCACCTTCTTGCGGAGCCTCATAACCTTGTTCAACGATGTCCCATAAGTCTTGGGCCATCAAGAAGGTTGTCATTTTGATGCTCCAATAATCATAGTTATTCCCATCAAACATAGGAATGGGAAATGAGGATGATGTAGAAGTGGCCATGGTTTAGGTTTTGGAAATTTGGATAGGTAGTTTTAGGAACGGGTGGTTACGACAAATGCCCGGTTGATCATTCTATGTGAGAACTTCCCATTTTGAGAATGTTTCTTATAATTTGGGTTAATTACTTGATCTTGGGAGATCACGAACATGTAATCATCTAATTTTCTTCCAATTATCCTCACTTTGATGCTATTAGTCCTTTGGAAAGATTAGAGAGATGATAGAGAGCCATAAGATCATTCCAAGTGAAGGACTTCCCAATCTAAGAATGTTTGTTTCCATTTGGGTTAATAACTCTATGATGACAGCTCATGAGCTTGCAATAATCTAATTTGTTCCAATTATCCTCACTTTAATCCTATTAGCCCTTTGGAAATATTAGAGAGTCGATAGAGAGCCATAAGATCATTCTAAGTAAAGGACTTCCCAATCTGAGAATGTTTCTTGCAATTTGGGTTATTTACTTGACAATGGGTGTTCACGAGCTTGTAATCATCTAATTTTGCTCCAATTATCCTCACTTTAATCCCATTAGCCCTTTGGAAATATTAGAGAGACGATAGAGAGCCATAAGATCATTCTAAGTGAAGAACTTCCCATTCCGAGAGTGTTTCTTACCATTTGGGTTCATTACTTGATCATGGGAGTTCACGAGCTCACAATCATCTAATTTTCTTCCAATTATGCTCACTTTGATACTGTTATTCATCTGGAAAGATTAGAGAGATAGTAGAGAGCCATAAGATCATTCGAAGTGATGAACTTCTCATTCTAAGAATGTTTCTTGGAATTTGGGTTAATTACTTGATCATGGGAGTTCCCGAGCTTGGAAATTTTGTAATGTACTTATATTTACCTTCACTTTGAAGCTATTTGAATTTTAAACCTATTAGAGCAACGGTAGAGAGCCATAAGATCATTTTATGTGATGTACTTCCCATTTTGAGAATGTTTCTTATCATTTGGGTTAATTACTTGATCTTGGGAGATCACGAACATGTAATCATCTAAATTACTTACAATTATCCTCACTTTGATTCTATTAGTCCTCTCGAAAGATTAGAGAGACGGTGGTGAGACATAAGATCATTCTAAGTGAAGAACTTTCCATTCTAAGAATGTTTCTTGTCATTTAGGTTAATTACTTGATCATAGGAGATCCCGAACATGTAATCATCTAATTTTCTTCCAATTATCCTCACTTTGATGCTATTAGTACTTTGGAAAGATTAAAGAGATGGTGGAGAGCCATAAGATCATTTCAAGTGAAGCATTTCTCAATCTAAGAATGTTTGTTTCCATTTGGGTTAATAACTCTATGATGAGAGCTCACAAGCTTGCAATCATCTAATTTTCTTTAAGTTATCCTCACTTTGATCTTATTAGTCCTTTGGTAAGATTGGAGAGACGATACGGAGCCATAAGATCATTCGAAGTGATGAACTTCCCATTCTGAGAGTGTTTCTTGCCATTTGGGTTAATTACTTGATCGTGTGTGTTCACGAGCTTGCAATCATCTAATTTTGTGCCAATTATCCTCACTTTAATTCTATTAGTCCTTTGGAAATATTAGAGAGACTATAGAGAGCCACAAGGTCATTCTAAACGAAGAACTTCCCATTCTGAGAGTGTTTCTTGCCATTTAGGTGAATTAGTTGATAATGGGAGTTCACGAGCTCACAATCATCTAATTTTCCTCCAATTATTGTCACTTTGATATTGTTAGTCATCTGGAAAGATTAGAGAGATAGTAGAGAGCCATAAGATCATTCGAAGTGATGAACTTCTCATTCTAAGAATGTTTCTTGGAATTTGGCTTAATTACTTGATCATGGGAGTTCCCGAGCTTGGAAATTTTGTAATGTACTTATATTTACCTTCACTTTGAAGCTATTTGAATTTTAAACCTATTAGAGGAACGGTAGAGAGCCATAAGATCATTTTATGTGACGTACTTCCCATTTTGAGAATGTTTCTTGTCATTTGGGTTAATTACTTGATCTTGGGAGATCACGAACATGTAATCATCTAATTTTCTTCTAATCATCCTCACTTTGATGCTATTAGTCCTTTGGAAAGATTAGAGAGACGGCGGTGATCCATAAGATCATTATAAGTGAAGAACTTCCCATTCTGAGAATGTTTCTTGTCATTTGGGTTAATTGCTTGATCATAGGAGATCACGAACATGCAATCATATAATTTTCTTCCAATTATCCTCCCTTTGATCCTATTAGTCCTTTGGAAAGATTGGAGAGACGATAGAGAGCCATAAGATCATTCGAAGTGATGAACTTCCCATTCTGAGAGTGTTCATTGCCATTTAGGATAATTACTTGATCATGGGACTTCACGAGTTTGGAAATCGTGTAATTTACATTTAATTACCTACACATTGAAGCTATTTGATCTTGAAACATATCAAGGCAAGGATAGAGAGCCATAAGATCATTCTAAGTGAAGAACATCCTATTGTAAGAATGCTTGTTTCCATTTGGGTTAATTACTTGATCATGGGAGTTCACAAGCTTGCAATCATCTAACTTTCTTTCAGTTA
>CM026418.1:830842-874791 GCA_014858505.1 Corymbia citriodora subsp. variegata | reverse complement strand
CTGAGAATGTTTCTTGTCATTTGGGTTAATTGCTTGATCATAGGAGATCACGAACATGCAATCATATAATTTTCTTCCAATTATCCTCCCTTTGATCCTATTAGTCCTTTGGAAAGATTGGAGAGACGATAGAGAGCCATAAGATCATTCGAAGTGATGAACTTCCCATTCTGAGAGTGTTCATTGCCATTTAGGATAATTACTTGATCATGGGACTTCACGAGTTTGGAAATCGTGTAATTTACATTTAATTACCTACACATTGAAGCTATTTGATCTTGAAACATATCAAGGCAAGGATAGAGAGCCATAAGATCATTCTAAGTGAAGAACATCCTATTGTAAGAATGCTTGTTTCCATTTGGGTTAATTACTTGATCATGGGAGTTCACAAGCTTGCAATCATCTAACTTTCTTCCAGTTATCCTCACTTTGATCCTATTAGTCCTTTGGAAAGATCAGAGAGACGGTAAGGAGTCATAAGATCATTTGAAGTGAGGAACTTCCCATTCCGAGAGTGTTTCTTGCCATTTGGGTTAATTACTTGATCATGAGCTTCCAATCATCTAATTTTGTGCCAATCATCCTCACTTTAATCCTATTAGTCCTTTGGAAATATTAGAGAGACGATAGACAGCCACAAGATCATTCTAAGCGAAGAACTTCCCATTCTGAGAGTGTTCGCGAGCTCGCAGTCATCTAATTTTCTTCCAATTATTCTCACTTTGATTAGTCATCTGGAAAGATTAGAGAGCCATAAGATTATTCGAAATGGTGAACTTCTCTTTCTAAGAACGTTTCTTGGAATTTGGGTTAATTACTTGATCATGGGAGTTCCCGAGCTTGGAAATTATGTAATTTACCTATAATTACCTTCACTTTGAGCCTATTTGAACTTTAAACCTGTTAGAGTAATGGGAGAGAGCCATAAGATCATTCTATGTGAAGAACTTCCCATTTTGAGAACGTTTCTTGCCATTTGGGTTAATTACTAGATCATGAGAGTTCACGAACATGCAATCATCTCATTTTCCTCCAATTATCCTCACTTTGATCCTATTAGTCCCTTGGAAAGACTAGAGAGACGGTAGAGAGTCATAGGATCATTCTAAGTGAAGAACTTCTCATTTTGAGAATGTTTCTTGTCATTTGGTTTAATTACTTGATCTTGGGAGATCACGAACATGTAATCATCTAATTTTCTTCTAATCATCCTCACTTTGATGCTATTAGTCCTTTGGAAAGATTAGAGAGACGGCGGTGATCCATAAGATCATTATAAGTGAAGAACTTCCCATTCTGAGAATGTTTCTTGTCATTTGGGTTAATTGCTTGATCATAGGAGATCACGAACATGCAATCATATAATTTTCTTCCAATTATCCTCCCTTTGATCCTATTAGTCCTTTGGAAAGATTGGAGAGACGATAGAGAGCCATAAGATCATTCGAAGTGATGAACTTCCCATTCTGAGAGTGTTCATTGCCATTTAGGATAATTACTTGATCATGGGACTTCACGAGTTTGGAAATCGTGTAATTTACATTTAATTACCTACACATTGAAGCTATTTGATCTTGAAACATATCAAGGCAAGGATAGAGAGCCATAAGATCATTCTAAGTGAAGAACATCCTATTGTAAGAATGCTTGTTTCCATTTGGGTTAATTACTTGATCATGGGAGTTCACAAGCTTGCAATCATCTAACTTTCTTCCAGTTATCCTCACTTTGATCCTATTAGTCCTTTGGAAAGATCAGAGAGACGGTAAGGAGTCATAAGATCATTTGAAGTGAGGAACTTCCCATTCCGAGAGTGTTTCTTGCCATTTGGGTTAATTACTTGATCATGAGCTTCCAATCATCTAATTTTGTGCCAATCATCCTCACTTTAATCCTATTAGTCCTTTGGAAATATTAGAGAGACGATAGACAGCCACAAGATCATTCTAAGCGAAGAACTTCCCATTCTGAGAGTGTTCGCGAGCTCGCAGTCATCTAATTTTCTTCCAATTATTCTCACTTTGATTAGTCATCTGGAAAGATTAGAGAGCCATAAGATTATTCGAAATGGTGAACTTCTCTTTCTAAGAACGTTTCTTGGAATTTGGGTTAATTACTTGATCATGGGAGTTCCATAAGATCATTTGAAGTGAGGAACTTCCCATTCCGAGCTTGGAAATCATGAAATTTACTTATAATTACCTTCACTTTGAAGCTATTTAAACTTGAAACCTATTAGAGCAACGGTTGAGAGCCACAACATCATTCTAAGTGAAGAACTTCCCATTCTTAGAATGCTTCTTTCCATTTGGGTAAATTACTTGATCATGAGAGTTCACGAACTTGCAATCATCTAATTTTCTTCCAATTATCCTGACTGTGATCCTATTAGTCATTTGGAAAGATTGGATAGACAGTAGAGACCCATAAGATTACTCTAAGTGAAGAACTTCCCATTCGAACAATGCTTGTTTCCATTTGGATGAATTAATTGATCATGGAAGTTCTTGAGCTTGCAACTATCCTCTCTTTGATCCTATTAGTCCTTTGGAAAGATTAGAGAGACAGTAGAGAGCCATAACATCATTTTAAGTGAAGAACTTCTCATTCTGAGAATGTTTATTGCCATTTAGGTTAATTACTTGATCATGGGAGTTCATGAGCTTGCAATCATCTAATTTTCTTCCAATTATCCTCACTTTGATTCTATTTGTCCTTTGGAAAGATTAGAGAGATGGTAGAAAGCCAAATGATCTTGCTAAGTGAAGAACTTCCCATTCTAAGAATTCTTGTTTCCATTTGGGTTAATTACTTGATCATGAGAGTTCACGAGCTCGTAATCATCTAATTTTCTTCCAATTATCCTTACTTTGATCCTATTTCTCCTTTGGAAAGATTAGAGAGACGGTAGAGAGCCATAAGATCATGCTAAGTGAAAAACTTCCCATTCTAAGAATGCTTGTTTCCATTTGGGTTAATTAATTGATCATGGAAGTTCTCAAGCTTGCAATTATCCTCTCTTTGATCCTATTGGTCCTTTGGAAAGATTAGAGAGATGGTAGAGAGTCATAAGATCATTCTAAGTGAATAACTTCCCATTCTGAGAATGTTTATTATCATTTAGGTTAATTACTTGATCATGGGAGTTCACGACCTCGCAATCATCTAATTTTCAAATTATCCTCACATTGATCCTATTTATCCTTTGGAAAGATTAGAGAGACCGTAGAGTGCCAGAAGATCAATCTAAGTCAAGAACTGCCCATTCCAAGAATGTCTATTTCTATTTGGGTTAATTACTTGATCATGGGAGTTTACAAGCTTGCAATCATCTAATTTTCTTCAAATTACCATCACTTTGATTGTAGTTGTCCTTTGGAAAGATTAGAGAGACGATAGAGAACCATAAGATCATTCCAAGTAAAGAATTTCCCATTCTAAGAATTATTCTTTCCATTTGGGTTTAATTACTTGATCATGACAATGCTTCTTATCATTTCGGCTAATTGCTTGATCTTAGCTGTTCATGGGCTTCGAAATCTTGAAATTTACTTAGAATTACCTTCACTATGAAGCTATTTAAGCTTGGAAAGTATTAGAGCAACGGTTGAGAGCCATTAGATCATTCTAAGTGAAGAACCTCCCATTCTAAGAGTGTTTGTTGCCATTTGGGTTTAGTTACATGATCATGGGAGTTCACAAGCTTACAATCATCTATTTTTCTTTCAATTACCTTCCCTTGGATCCTATTAGCTATTTGGAAAGATTAGAGAAGTGGTAGATGGCCATAAGATCAACCAAATGGAAGAACTTCCAATCCTGACAATGCTTCGTACAATTTCGGTTAATTGCTTGATCTTGAGAGTTCACGGGATTCGAAATCATGTAATTTACTTAGAATCAACTTCACTTTGAAGCTATTTGAGCTTGGAAAGTATTAGAGCAACAGTTGAGAGCCATAAGATCATTCTAACTGAAGAACCTCACATTCTAAGAGTGTTTGATGCCATTTGGGTTAGTTACTTGATCATGGTAGTTCACTTGCTTGCAATCATCAAATTTTCCTTCAATTACCTTCCCTTTGATCCTACTAGCTCTTTAGAAGGATTAGAGAAGTGGTAGGTAGCCATAAGATCAACCAAAGGGAAGAACTTCCAATCTGGACAATGCTTCTTATCATTTCAGTTAATTACTTGATCTTGGGAGTTTACAAGCTTCGAAATCATGTTATTTACTAATAATTACCTTCACTGTGAAGCTATTTGAGTTGGGAAAGTAGTAGAGTAACGGTGGAGAGCCATAAGATCATTCTAAGTAAAGAACCACCCATTCTAAGAGTGTTTGTTGCCATTTGGGTTAGTTACATGTCATGGGAGTTCACGAGCTTGCAATCGTCTAATTTTCATTCAATTACATTCACATTGATGCAATTAGCTCTTTGGAATGATTAGAGAAGTCGTAGAGGGCAATAAGATCAACCAAAGGGAAGAATTTCCAATTTTGGCAAAGCTTCTTATCATTTTGGTTAATTCCTTCATCTTAGGAATTCACGAGCTTCAAAATCATGTAATTTACTTAGAATTACCTTCACTTTGAAGCTATTTGAGCTTGGAAAGTATTAGAGCAACAATTGAGAGCCATAAGATCATTCTAACTGAAGAACCTCCCATTCTAAGGGTGTTTGTGGCTATTTGGGTTAATTACTTGATCATGGGAGTTCATGAGCTTGCAATCATGAAATTTTCTTTCAATTACCTTCCATTGTATCCTATTAGAGAAGTTGTAGAGGGCCATAGGGTCAACCAAAGGTATGAACTTCCTATTCTGAGAATGCTTCTTATCATTTCGGTTAATTACTTGATCTTGGGAATTCACAAGCTTCAAAATCAAGTAATTTTCTTATAATTACCTTCACTTTGAAGCTATTTGAGTTTGGAAAGTTTAAGAGCAACGGGTGCAGGCTACAAGATCATTCTAAGTGAAAAACCTCCCATTCTAAGAGTGTTTGATGCCATTTGGGTTAGTTTCTTGATAATGGGAGTTAGCGAGCTTGGAATCAACTAATTTTATTTCATTTACCTTCCCTTGTATTTTGTTAGCTCTTTAGAAAGATTAGAGAAGTGGTAACGGGCCTCAAGATCAACCAAAGGGAAGAACTTCCAATTCTAACAATGCTTCTTATCATTTGAGTTAATTGCTTAATCTTGGGAGTTTGTGGGCTTGTAAATCTTGTAATTTATAGACAATTACCTTCACTTTCAAGTTATTTGAGCTTCGGAAGTATTAGAGCAACGGTTGATAGCGATAAGATTATTCTAACTAAAGAACCTCCCATTCTAAGAGTGTTTGTTGCCATTTAGGTGAGTTACTTGATCATGAGAGTTCACGAAATTGCAATCATCTAATTTGCTTTCCATTACCTTCACTTTGATCAACCAAAGGGAGGAACTTCCTATTCTGAGAATGCTTTTTATCATTTCGTTTAATTGCTTGATTTTGGAAGTTCACAGGCTTGGAAATCATGTAATTTACTTATAATTACCTTCACTTTGAAGCTGTTTGAGCTTGGAAAGTATTAGAGCCATAGTTGAGAGCCATAATATCATTCTAAGTGAAGAACCTCCCATTCTAAGAGTGTTTGTTGCCATTTGGGTTAGTTACTTGATCATGGGAGTTCACGAACTTACAATCAACTAATTTGCTTTCAATTACTTTTATTTTGATCCTATTAGCTCTTTGGAAAGATTATAGAAGTCGTAGAGGGCCATAATATCAACCAAAGGGAATAGCTTCCAATTTAGAGAATGTTTCTTATCATTTCGGTTAATTGCTTAATCTTGGGAGTTCATGAGGTTACAAATCATGTAATTTACTTATAATTACTTTCACTTTGAAGCTATGAGGGCTTGGAAAGTATTAGAGCAACAGTTGAGAGCCGTAAGATCATTCTAAGTGAAGAACCTCCCATTCTAAGAGTCTTTGTTGCCATTCAGGTTAATTACATGATCATGGGAGTTCACGAGCTTGCAATCATCTATTTTTCTATCAATTACCTTCATGTTGATGCTATTAGTTCTTTGGAAAGATTAGAGAAGTGGTAGACGTCCATAAGATCAACCAAAGGGAAGAACTTCCAAGTCTGAGAATGCTTCTTATCATTTCAGTTAATATCTTGAGCTTGGGAGTTCACGAGCTTGGAGATCATGTAATTTACCTATAATTACGTTCACTGTGAAGCTATTTGAGCTTGGAAAGCATTAGAGCAACAGTTGAGAGCCAGAAGATCATTCTAAGTGAAGAACCTCGCATTCGAAGAGTGGTTGTTGCCATTTGGGTTAATTAGAGCGACGGTTGAGAGCCATTATATAATTCTAAGTGAAGAACCTCTCATTCTAAGAGTCTTTGTTCCAATTTTGGTTAATTACATGATCATTGGAGTTCACGATCTTACAATCATCTAATTTTCTTTCAATTACCTTCACGTTGATGCTATTAGCTCTTTGGAAAGACGAGAGAAGTGGTAGTGGGCCATGAGATAAACCAAAGAGAAGAACTTCCAATTCTGACAAAGCTTTTTTATCATTTAAGTTAATTGCTTCATCTTCGGAGTTCACGGGCTTGTAAATAATGTAATTTACTTATAATTACCTTCACTTTGAAGCTATTTGAGCTTGGAAAGTATTAGAGGAACGGTTGATAGTAGTAACATCATTCTAAGTGAAGAACCTCCCATTCTAAGAGTCTTTGTTTCCATTTGGGTTAATTACATGATCAATGGGAATTCACGAGCTTGCAATCGTCTATTTTTCTTTCAATTACCTTCTCTTTGATCCACACTATGGAAATATTAGAGAAGTTGTAGAGGGCCAAAAGATCAAACCAAAGGGAAGAACTTCCAATTCTGAGAATGCTTCTTACCATTTCGGTTAATTGCTTGATCTTGAGAGTTCATGGGCTTGGAAATGAAGTAATTTAGTTATTTGAGCTTGGAAAGTATTATAGCTACAGTTGATAGCCATAAAATCATTCTAAGTGAAGAACCTCCAATTCTAAGAATCTTTGTTGCCATTCCGGTTAATTACATGATTATGGGAGTTCACGAGTTTGCAATCATCTAATTTTCTATCAATTATCTTCACTTTCATGCTATCGGCACTTTGGAAAGATTAGAGAAATGGTAGAGGGCCATAATATCAACCAAAGGGAGGAACTTCCTATTTTGAGAATGCTTCTTATTGGGAGTTCATGGGCTTGGAAATCATGTAATTTTAATTATAATTACCCTCACTTTAAAGCTATTTGAGCTTGGAAAGTATGAGATCTACGGTTGAGAGGCATAAGATCATTCGAAGTGAAAAACCTCCCATTCTAAGAATGTTTGTTGCCATTTGGGTTAGGTACTTGATCATGGGAATTTACGAGCTTGCAATCATCTAATTTGCTTTCAATTATCTTCACTTTGATCCTATTATCTCGTTGGAAAGATTAAAGAAGTGGTAGGGGGCCATGAGATCAACCAAAGGGAGGAACTTCCTATTTTGAGAATGCTTCTTATCATTTCGATTAATTGCTTGATCTTAGGAGTTCACGAGCTTGCAAATCATGTGATTCACTCATAATTACCTTCACTTTAAAGCGTTTAGGGCTCGAAAAGTATTAGAGCAATGGTTGAGAGCCATTAAAAAATTATAATTGAGGAACCTCCCATTCTAAGAGTGTTTGGTTCCGTTTGGGTTAATTACATGATCATGGGAGCTTGCAATCATCTAATTTGCTTTCAATTACTTTCACTTTGATCCTATTATCTCTTTGGAAAGATTAGAGAAGTGGTAGGGGGCCATAAGATCAACCGAAGAAAGGAACTTCCTATTTTGAGGATGCTTCTTATTATTTCGGTTAATTGCTTGATTTTGGGGGTTCACAGGCTTGTAAATCATGAAATTTACTCATAATTCCCTTAAGTTTGAAGCTATTAGGGTTTGGAAAGTATTAGAGCAATGGTTGAAAGCCATTCAAAAATTCTAATTGAGGAACCTCCCATTCTAAGAGTATTTGGTTCCATTTGGGTTAATCTCATGATCATGGGAGTTCACAAGCTTGCAATCATCTAATTTGCTTTCAATTACTTTCACTTTGATGCTATTATCTCTTTGGAAAGATTAGAGAAGTGGTAGGGGGCCATAAGATCAACCAAAGAGAGGAACTTCCTATTTTGAGAATGCTTCTTATCATTTCAGTTAATTGCTTGATCTTGGGAGTTCACAGGCTTGCAAATCATGTAATTTACTCATAATTCCCTTCACTTGGAAGCTATTAAGGTTTGGAAAGTATTAGAGAAATGGTTGAGAGCCATTAAAAAATTCTAATCGAGGAACCTCCCATTCTAAGAGTGTTGCCATTTGGGTTAATTACATGATCATGGGAGTTCACGAGCTTGCAATTATCTAATTTTCTTTCAACTACCTTGACTTTGATCCTATTATCTCTTTGGAAAGATTAGAGAAGTGGTAGGGGGCCATAAGATCAACCGAAGAGAGGAACTTCCTATTTTGAGAATGCTTCTTATCATTTCGGTTAATTGCTTGATCTTGGGAGTTCACGGGCTTGCAAATTATGTAATTTACTCATAATTCCATTCACTTTGAAGCTATTAAGGCTTGGAAAGTATTAGAGCAATGGTTGAGAGCCATTAAAAAATTCTAGTTGAGGAACCTCCCATTCTAAGAGTGTTTGTTGCCATTTGGGTTAATTACATGATCATGGGATTTCACGAGCTTGCAATCATCTAATTTGCTTTCAATTACATTCACTTTCTTGCTATTAGCTCTTCAGAAAGATTCGAGAAATGGTAGAGGGCCACAAGATCAACCAAAGGGAAGAACTTCCAAGTCTGAGAATGATTCTTATCATTTCGGTTAATTGACGGGAATTTCGCCCGCATCCAATCCCCAATTCTTGTTCACCCCGGATGATCGTGTTGGGTGAATTCTGACCTCAGACGATCGTGTCGGGTGAGCAACAGCCGCTTCGTCACAGTACTTACTTATGGGCTAATAGGTCACACTTTGGCCAAGTATCCTACAAAGAGACTCTCAAGAGCTAGAAGTATTGAAGGAATGGGCGCATCATGACATCGTACAATGTCTCGCCTGAATGAATTAGTTGGTACTAGAAATGTTAGAAAAAGTAAACGAAAAGAGTAATAAGAAGTGAAAAGGATAGACACTTCCCAACCAGAAAGCAAAGTTCCTACTAATGGTATACTTAGTGTAAGAGTGCTTTCACGAGCTTGGAGATCATGTAATTTACCTATAATTACGTTCACTCTGAAGCTATTTGAGCTTGGAAAGTATTAGAGCAATTGTTGAGAGCCATAAGATCATTCTAAGTAAAGAACCATGCATTTGAAGAGTGCTTATTACCATTTGGGTTAATTACATGATCATGGGAGTTCATGAGTTTACAATTACCTTATTTGCTTTCAATTACCTTCACTTTGATCCTATTAGCTCTTTCGAAAGATTAGAGAAGTAGTAAGAGTTCAATAAGATCAACCAAAGGGAAGAACTTCAAATTCTAAGAATGCTTCTTATCATTTCGGTTAATTGCTTGATCTTGGGAGTTCATAGGCTTGGAGATCATGTAATTCACTTTGAAGTTATTTGAGCTTGGAAAGCATTAGTGCAACGGTTAAGAGCCAAAAGATCATTCTAAGTGAAGAACCTCGCATTCGAAGAGTGGTTGTTGCCATTTGGGTTAATTAGAGAGACAGTTGAGAGCCATTATATAATTCTAAGTGAAGAACCTCTCATTTTAAGAGTGTTTATTGCCATTTGGGTTAATTACATGATCATGGGAGTTCATGAGCTTGCAATCATCTAATTTTCTTTCAATTACCTTCATGTTGATGCTATTAGCTTTTTGGAAAGATGAGAGAAGTGGTAGTGGGCCATGAGATCAACCAAAGGGAAGAACTTCAATTTCTGAGAATGCTTCTTATCATTTCGATTAATTACTTGATTTTGGGAGTTCACGAGCTTGCAATATGACACCTATTAGAGAAACAGTTGATAGCCTTAGGTTATTCTAATTGAAGAACTTCCTATTCTAGGAATGTTTGTTGCCATTTGGGTTAATCACTTGATCATGGCTGTTCAAGAGCATGGAAATCATGAAATTTACTTATAATTATCTTCACTTTGAAGCTATTTGAACTTGGAACCTACTAGAGTAACGGTTGAGAGCCAAAAGATCATTCTAAGTGAAGAACTTCCCATTCTCAGAATGCTTGTTTCTATTTGAGTTAATTACTTGATCATGGGAGTTCACGAGCTTGGAAATTTTGTAATTTACTTATAATTATCTTCACTTTGAAGCTATTTGAACATGAAACCTATTAGAGCTACGGTTGATAGCCGTAAGGTCCTTCTAATTGAAGAACTTCCCTTTCTACGAATGTTTGTTGCCATTTGGGTTAATCACTTGATCATGGGAGTTCAAGAGTTTGAAAATCATGTAATTTACTTATAATTATCTTCACTTTGAAGCTATTTCAATTGGAAACCTATTAGAGCAACGGTTGATAGCCAAAGGGTCATTCTAAGTGAAGAACTTCCCATTTCGAGAAAGTTTGTTTCCATTTGGCTTAATTACTTGATCATGGGAGTTCTTGAGCCTGGAAATCATGTAATTTACATATAATTATCTTCACTTTGAAACTATTTGAACATGAAACCTATTAGAGCTACGGTTGATAGCCATAAGGTCATTCTAATTAAAGAACTTTCTTTTCTAGGAATGTTTGTTGCCATTTGGGTTAATCACTTGATCATGGGAGTTTAAGAGCTTGGAAGTCATGTAATTTACATATAATTATTTTCACCTGGAAGCTATTTGAACTTGAAACCTATTAGAGCAACGGTGTTGATAGGGATAAGGTCATTCTAGGCGAAGAACATCCCATTCTAAGAATACTTGTTTCTATTTCGGTTAATTACTTGATCATGGGAGTTCAAGAGCTTGAAACCTATTAGAATAACGGTCGAGAGCCATAAGATCATTCTAAGTAAAGAACTTCCCATTCTCAAGATCCTTGTTTCTATTTGGGTTAATTACTTGATCATGGGAGTTCACGAGCCTAGAAATCATGTAATTTACTTATAATTATCTTCACTTTGAAGCTATTTGAACTTGAAACCTATTAGAGCAACGATTGAGAGCCATAAGATCATTCTAAGTGAAGAACTTCACATTCTAAGAAAGCTCGTTTCCATTTGGGTTAATTACTTGATCATGGGAATTCACAAGTTTGGAAATCATGTAATTTACGTATAATTACCTTCACTTCGAAGCTATTTAAACTTGAAACCTATTAAAGCAATGGTTGACAGCTATAAGATCATTCTTAGTGAAGAACTTCACATTCTAAGAAAGCTCGTTTCAATTTGGGTTAATTACTTGATTATGGGAATTCACGAGCTTGGAAATCAAGTAATATATGTATAATTACCTTAATTTTGAAGCTATTTAAACTTGAAACCTATTAGAGCAACGGTTGAAAGCTAGAAAATCATTCTAAGTGAACATCCCATTCAGAGAATATTTCTTTCCATTTGGGTTAATTACTTGATCATGAGAATTCACGAGCCTAGAAATCATGTAATTTACGTATGATTACCTTCACTTTGAAGCTATTTGAACTTGAAACCTATTAGAGCAACGGTTGAGGGCCAGAAGATCATTCTAAGTGAAGAACTTCCCATTCTAATAATGTTTCTTGCCATTTGGGTTATTTACTTGATTATTTGAGTTCAGGAGCATGCAATCATCTAATTTACTTCCAATTATCCTCACATTCGTCCTTTTAGTCCTTTGGAAAGATTAGAGAGATGGTATAGAGCCATAAGATCATTCTAAGTGAAGAATTTCCCATTCTGAGAATATTTCTTGACATTTGGGTTAATTACTTGATCATGGGAGTTCATGAGCCTGGAAATCATGTAATTTACATGTAATTACCTTCACTTGGGAGCTATTTGAACTTCAAAATGTTAGAACAACGGTTGAGAGCCAGAAGACCATTTTAAGTGATGAACTTCCCATTCTAAGAATGTTTGTTGCCATTTGGGTTAAGTATTTGATCATCATGGGAGTTCACGAGCTTGCAATCACCTAATTTTCTTCCAATTATCCTCACTTTGATCCTATTAGTCCTTTGGAAAGATTAGAGAGCCATAAGATCATTCTAACTGAAAAACTTCCCATTCTGAGAATGTTTCTTGTCATTTAGGTTAAGTACTTGGTCTTGGGAGATCACGGGCTTGGAAATCATGTAATTTACTTATAATTACCTTCACTTTGAAACTATTTGAACTTAAAATCGGTTGAGAGCCACAAGATCATTCTAAAAGAAGAACTTCCCATTCTAAGAATGTTTGTTGCGATTTGGGTTAATTAATTGATCATGGGAATTCACGAGCTTGGAAATCATGTAATCTTTCTCTGTTTCCTATTTTCACTAGAGTAGGCTGTCCATGTGAAATGAAATCCAACATAGCGGAGATCATCAAGTTCAGCCTAAAATAAACAGTCCTTAAATCCATCAAAAGAAGGATGCCATATATCTGAGCTACATTGACGGTTCGTCGAATTCCGAATAGCATCAAAGTCACCTCCCACTATCCAAGGATTGTCCCTGAGGGAGGGACTCATGCAAATAAGATCCATCCATAAGGGATGTCAAGCAGTGAACGTGTGTTCCATGAGGGAGGGACTCATTCTAAGAGTGCTTGTTGCCATTTGGGGTAATTAATTGATCACGGGACTTCACGAGCTTGGAAATCATGTAATTTACTTATAATTATCCTCACTTTCAAGCTATTTGAACTGGAAACCTATTAGAGCAACGATTGAGAGCCGTGAGATCATTCTAAGTGAACAACTTCCCATTTTGAGAATGTTTCTTCCAATTTGGGTTAATTACTTGATCATGGGAGTTCATGAGCTTGGAAATCATGTAATTTACATGTAATTACCTTCACTTGGAAGCTATTTGAACTTCAAAAATGTTAGAACAATGGTTGAGAGCTAGAAGATCATTTTAAGTGAAAAACTTCCCATTCTAAAAATGTTTGTTGCCATTTGGGTTAAGTATTTGATCATGGGAGTTCACGAGCTTGCAATCACCTAATTTTCTACCAATTATCCTCACTTTGATCCTATTAGTCCTTTGGAAAGATTAGAGAGCCATAAGATCATTCTGAGTGAAGAACTTCCCATTCTGATAATGTTTCTTGTCATTTAGGTTAAGTACTTGGTCTTGGGAGATCACGGGCTTGGAAATCATGTAATTTACTTATAATTACTTTCACTTTGAAACTATTTGAACTTAAAACCAGTTAAGAGCCACAAGATCATTCTAAAAGAAGAACTTCCCATTCTGAGAAATTTTGTTGTGATTTGGGTTAATTAATTGATCATGGGAGTTCACGAGCTTGGAAATCATGTAATCTTTCTCTGTTTCCTATTTTCATGATTGTAGGTTGTCCACATGAAACGAAATCCAACATAGCGGAGATCATCAAGTTCAGCCTGAAATAAACAGTCCTTAAATCCATCAAAGGAAGGATGCCATATATCCAAGCTACCTGGACGGTCCGTCGAATCCCGAATAGCATTGAAGTCACCTCCCACTATCCAAGGATTGTCCATGAGAGAGGGACTCAGGCAAATAAGATCCATCCATAAGGGACGTCGAGCAATGAACGTGTGTTCTATGAGGGAGGGACTCATTTTAAGAATGTTTGTTGCATTTTGGGTTAATTAATTGATCATGGGAGTTCACGAGCTTTGGAATCATGTAATTTACTTATAATTATTCTCACTTTCAAGCTATTTGCACTGGAAACCTATTAGAGAGCCATGAGATCATTTTAAGTGAACAACTTCCCATTTTGAGAATGTTTCTTCCCATTTGGGTTAATTACTTGATCATGCGTGCTCACGAGCTTGCAATCATCTAATTTTGTTCCAATTATCCTCACTTTAATCCTATTAGTCCTTTGGAAATATTAGAGAGACGATAGAGAGCCATAAGATCATTCTAAGCGAAGAACTTCCCATTCTGAGAGTGTTTCTTGCCATTTGGGTGAATTACTTGATCATAGGAGTTCATGAGCTCACAATCATCTAATTTTCTTCCAATTATCCTCACTTGGATACTACTAGTCATCTAGAAAGATTAGAGACGGTAGGGAGCCATAAGATAATTCGAAGTGATGAACTTCTCATTCTAAGAATGTTTCTTGGAATTTGGCTTAATTACTTGATCATGGGAGTTCTCGAGATTGGAAATTATGTAATTTACTTATAATTACCTTCACTTTGAAGCTATTTGAACTTTAAACCTATTAGAGCAATGGTAGAGAGCCATAAGATCATTCTATGTGAAGAATTTCCAATTTTGAGAATGTATCTTGCCATTTGGGTTAATTACTAGATCATAGGAGTTCACGAACATGCAATCATCTCATTTTCCTCACTTTGATCCTATTAGTCCCTTGGAAAGACTAGAGAGACAGTAGAGAGTCATAAGATCATTCTAAATGAAGAACTTCCCTTTTTAAGAATGTTTCTTGTCATTTGGGTTAATTACTTGATCTTGGGAGATCACGAACATGTAATCATCTAATTTTCTTCCAATTATCCTCACTTTGATGCTATTAGTCCTTTGGAAAGATTAGAGATACGGTGGTGAGCCATAAGATCATTCTAAGTGAAGAACTTCCCATTCTGAGAATGTTTCTTGTCATTTGTGTTAATTACTTGATCATAGGAGATTACGAACATGCAATCATCCAATTTTCTTCCAATTATCCCCACTTTCATCTTATTAATGCTTTGGATAGATAGAGAGATAGTGGAGAGCCATAAGATCATTCTAAGTGAAGAACTTCCATTCTAAGAATGCTTGTTTCCATTTGGGTTAATTACTTGATCATAGGCGTTCAAGAGGTTGGAAAACATGTAATTTACTTATGATTACCTTCACTTTGAAGCTATTTGAACTTGAAACTAACTAGAGCAATGGTAGAGAGCCATAAGATCATTCTAAGTGAAGAACTCCCCATTCTAGGAATGCTTGTTTCCATTTTGGTTAATTACTTGATCATGGGAGTTCAGGAACTTGGAAAACATATAATTTACTTATGATTACCTTCACTTTGAAGCTATTTTGAACTTGAAACTAATTAGAGCAACGGTAGAGAGCCGTAAGATCATTCTAAGTGAAGAACTCCCCATTCTAGGAATGCTTATTTCCATTTAGGTTAATTACTTGATCATGGGAGTTCAGGAACTTGGAAAACATATAATTTACTTATGATTACCTTCACTTTGAAGCTATTTGAACTTGAAACTAATTAGAGCAATGGTAGAGAGCCGTAAGATCATTCTATGTGAAGAACTCCCCATTCTAGGAATGCTTGTTTCCATTTTGGTTAATTACTTGATCATGGGAGTTTAGGAACTTGGAAAACATATAATTTACTTATGATTACCTTTACTTTGAAGCTATTTGAACTTGAAACAAATTAGAGCAACGGTAGAGAGCCATAAGATCATTCTAAGTGAAGAACTCCCCATTCTAGGAATGCTTATTTCCATTTGGGTTAATTACTTGATCATGGGAGTTCACGAGCATGCAATAATCCAATTTTCTTCCAATTATCCTCACTTTCATCCTTTTAGTCATAAGATTAGAGAGACGGTATAGAGCCATAAGATTATTCTAAGTGAAGAACTTCCTATTTTGAGAATATTTCTTGCCATTTGGATTAATTATTTTATCATGGGAGTTCATGAGCCTGGAAATCATGTAATTTACTTATGATTATCTTCACTTTGAAGCTATATGAACTTCAAAGCCATTAGAGCAATGGTTCAAACCCATAAAATAATTCTATGTGAAGAACTTCCCATTTAAGAATGCTTGTTTCCATTTGGGTTAATTACTTGATCATGGGAGTTCACAAGTTTGCAATAATCTAATTTCTTCCAATTATTCTCACTTTGATCCTCTAAGGCTTTGGAAAGATTAGAGAGACGGTAGAGAGCCGATCATTATAAGTGAAGAACATCCCAATTTGAGAATGTTTCTTGCAAATAATATAATTTATCTATAGTTCTTCATTTGGATGCTATTAGATCATGGGAATGATTAGGCCTGTGGTCGAGAGCCATAACATCATTCTAAGTGAAGAACTTCCCATTCTAAGCATTTTTGTTGCCATTTGATTTAATCGCTTGATCTCCACAGCTCATGAGCTTGTAAATCATATAATTTACTTATAGTTATCTTCCTTTGGATGCTATTAGATTATGGGAAAGATTAGGCCAATGGTAGAGAGCCATAAGATCATTCTAAGTGAAGGACTTCCCATTCTAAGTATGTTTGTTACCATTTGGTGTAATCGCTTGATCTCCATCGCTCATGAGCTTGTAATTCATATAATTTACTTATAGTTTTCTTCATTTGAATGCTATTAGATCTAGGGATATATTAGGCAAATGGGTGAGAGCCATAAGATATGTGTCCTAATTTTGTTTAATCGGTTGATCTTCATAGCTCATGAGCTTGTAAATCATATAATTTACTTATAGTTATCTTCATTTGGATGCTATTGGATCATGGGAAAGATAAGGATAATGGTTGAGAGCCATAATATCATTCTAAGCAAAGGACTTCTCATTTGAAGCATATGTATCCTCATTTGGTTTTATCGCTTGATCTCCATAGCTAATGAGCTTGAAAATCATATAATTTACTCATAGTTATCTTCGTTTGGATGCTATTATATCAAGGGAAAGATTAGGCTAATGGTTGAGAGCCATAAGATCATTCTAAGTGAAGACTTCTCATTTGAAGCAAATGTTTTGTCACTTGGATTAATCGCTTGATCTCCGAAGCTCATGAGCTTGTAAATAATATAATTACATATAGTTAGCTTCATTTGGATGCTATTAGATCATGGGAGAGATTAGGCCAATGGTTGAGAGCCATAAGATCATTCTAAGTGAAACACTTTCCATTCTAAGCTTGTTTGTTTCCATTTGGAATAATTGCTTGATCTCCATCGCTCATGAGCTTGTAATTTGTCTAATTTTCTTGATGTTCTCTTCATTTGGATGCTATTAGATCTAGGGAAAGATTAGGCAAATGGTTGAGTAAACCATACAATTAACTTATAGTTACCTTCATTCTATTGCTATTAGATCATTCTATGTGAAGGACTTACCATTTGAAGTATATGTGTCCTAATTTCGTTTAATCGCTTGATCACCATGGCTCATAAGCTTGTAAACCATACAATTAACTTATAGTTACCTTCATTTGGATGCTATGTGATCTAGGGAAATATTAAGCTAATGGTTGAGAGTCATAAGATCATTTTAAGCGAAGCACCTCTCATTTGAAGCATATACGTCCTTATTTGGTTTAATCGCTTGATCTCCATACCTAATGAGCTTGTAAATCATATAATTTACTTATAGTTATCTCCATTTGGATGCTATTAGATCCAGGGAAAGATTAGGCAAATGGGTGAGAGCCATAAAATCATTCTACATGAAGGACATCTCATTCTAAGCATTTTTGTCACCATTTGGAATAATCGCTTGATCTCCATCGCTCATGAGCTTGTAATTCATCTAATTCTCTCATTGTTATCTTCATTTGGATGCTATGAGATCTAGGGTAAGATTAGGCTAACGATTGAAGCCATAAGATGATTCTAAGCGAAGGACTTCTCAGTTGAAGCATATGTGTCCTCATTTGGTTTAATCGCTTGATCTCCATAGTTAATGAGCTTGTAAATCATATAATTTACTTATAATTATCTTCATTTGGATGCTATTAGATCTAAGGAAAGATTAGGCAAATGTTTGAGAGCCATAAGATCATTCTAAGAGAAGGTCTTCCCATTTAAAGCATGTGTTCTAATTTCGTTTAATCGCTTGATCTCCACAACTAATGAGCTTGTAAATCATCAGATTTTTTTATTGTTATCTTCATTTGTATGCTACAAGATCAAGGGAACGATCAGGCTAATGGTTGAGAGCCATAAGATCATTCTAAGTGAAGGAATTCCCATTCTCAGCATTTTTGTCACCATTTGGTTTAATCGCTTCATTTGTATGATATTAAATCGTGGGAGAGATTAGGCCAATGGTTCAAAGCTATTAGATTATTCTAAGTGAAGGACTTCCCATTCTAAGCATGTTTGTCACCATTTGGTATAATCGCTTGATCTCCATCGCTCATGAGCTTCTAATTCGTCTAATGTTCTTATAGTTATCTTCATTTGGGTGCCATGAGATCTAGGGAAAGATTAGGCAAATGGTTGAGAGCCATAAGATCATTCTAAGGGAAGAACTTCCCATTTGAAGTATGTGTCCTAATTTGGTATAATCGCTAGATCTCCAAAGCTAAGGAGCTTGTAAATCATATTATTTACTTATAGCTTTTTTCATTTGGTTGCTATGAGATCTAGGGAAAGATTAGGGAAATGGTTGAGAGCCAAACGATCATTTTAAGTGAAGGACTTCCCATTTGAAGCATATGTGTCCTAATTTGGTTTAATTGCCTGATCGCCATAGCTCAGGAGCTTGTAATTCTGCTAATTTTCTTATAGTTATTTTCATTTGGATGGCATTAGATCATGGCAAAGATTAGGCCAATGGTTGAGATACATAAGATAATTCTAAGTGAAGGACTTCTTTTTCTAAGCATGTTTGGCACCATTTGGAAGAATCACTTGATCTCCATCGCTCATGAGCTTGTAATTCATCTAATTTTCTTATAGTTATCATCATTTGGATGCAATGACATCTAAGGGAAAGATTAGGCTAATGGTTGAAAGCCATAAGATCATTCTAAGTGAAAGACTTCCCATTCTAAGCCTTTTTGTCACCATTTGGTTTAATTGCTTGATCTCCATCGCTCAAGAGCTTGTAATTCACCTAATGTTCTTATAGTTATCTTCATTTGGGTGCCATGAGATCTAGGGAAAGATTAGGCAAATGGTTGAGAGCCATAAGATCATTCTAAGTGAAGGAGCTTAGAAATCATATTATTTACTTAAATTATTTTTTCATTTGGTTGCTATTAGATCTAGGGAAAGATTAGGGAATGGTTGAGAGCCATACGATTATTTTAAGTGAAGGACTTCCCATTTGAAGCATATATGTCCTAATTTGGTTTAATCGCTTGATCGCCATGGCTCATGAGTTTGTAAACCATAAGATTTACTTATAGTTACCTTCATTTGGATGCTATGAGATTTAGGGAAAGATAAGGATAATGGTTGAGAGCCATACTATCATTCTAAACAGCGGACTTCTCATTTGAAGCATATGTGTTCTCATTTGGTTTTATCGCTTGATCTCCATAGCTAATGAGCTTCAAAATCATATAATTTACTCATTGTTATCTTCGTTTGGATGCTATTAGATCAAGGGAAAGATAAGGATAATGGTTGAGAGCCATAATATCATTCTAAGCAAAGGATTTCTCATTTGAAGCATATGTGTCCTCATTTGGTTTTATCGCTTGATATCCATAGCTAATGTGCTTGAAAATCTCATAAGTTACTCATAGTTATCTTCGTTTGGATGCTATTAGATCAAGTGAAAGATTAGGCAAATAGTTGACAGCCATAAGATCATTCTAAGTGAAGGACTTCCCATTTGAAGCATATGTGTCCTCATTTGGTTTAATCGCTCGATCTCCATCGCTAATGAGCTTCTAAATCATATGATTTACTTGTAGTTTCCTTCATTTGGATGCTATGAGATCTAGGGAAAGATTACGCTAATGGTTTAGAGCCATAAGATCATTCTAAGTGAAGGACTTCCCATTTGAAGCATATGTGTTCTCATTTGGTGTAATCTCTTAATCTCCATAGCTAATGAGCTTGTAAATTATATAATTTACTTATAGTTATCTTCATTTGGATACTATGAGATCTAGGGTATAATTAGGTTAATGGTTGAGAGCCATAAGATCTTTCTAAGTGATGGACTTCCCATTCTAAGCATTTTTGTCACCATTTGGTTTAATCACTTGATCTCCATTGCTCATGAGCTTGTAATTTGTCCAATTTTCTTATTGTTACCTTCATTTGGATGCTATGAGATCTAGCAAAAGATTGGGCTAATAGTTGAGACCCATAAGATCATTCTAAGTGATGGACTTCCCATTGTAAGCATATGTGTACTAATTTGGTTTAATCGCTTGATTTCTAGAGCTGATGAGCTTGGAAATCATATGATTTGCTTATTGTTATGGATCATGGGGAGAGATTAGCCTAATGGTTGAGAGCCATAAGATCATTCTACGTGAATGACTTCACATTTGAAGCATGTGTTCTCATTTGGTTTAATAGCTCGATCTCCATAGCTAATGAGCTTCTAAATCATATAATTTACATATAGCTATCTTTATTTGGATGCTATGAGATCTAGGGAATGACTCGGCTAATGGTTGAGAGCTATAAGATCATTCTAAATGAAAGACTTCTCATTAGAAGTATATGTGTACTAATTTGATTTAAAAGCCTCATCTCCATAGCTAATGAGCTTGTAAATCATATAATTTACATATAGTTATCTTCATTTGGATATTATGAGATCTAGGGAATGACTAAGCCAATGGTTGAGAGACAAGATCATTCTTTGTGAAGGACTTCCCATTCTAAGCATGTTTCTCACCATTTGGGGTAATCGCTTGATCTCCATCGCTCATGAGCTTATAATTCATGTAATTGACTTATTGTTATCTTCATTTGGATGCTATGAGATCTAGGGAAAGATTAGGCAAATGGTTGAGACCCATAAGGTCATTCTTAGTGAATGGCTTCCAATTTGAAGCATGTGTTCTCATTTGGATTAATAGCTTGATCTCCATAGCTAATGAGCTTTTAAATCATATAATTTACTTATATTTATCTTCATTTGGATGCTATGAGATCTAGGGTATGATTAGGCTAATAGTTGAGAGCCATAAGATTATTCTATGTGATGAACTTCCCATTTGAAGCATATGTGTTCTCATTTGGTTTAATCGCTTGATCTCCATAGCTAATGAGCTTGTAAATCTTATAATTTAATTATATTTATCTTCATTTGGATGCTATGAGATCTAGGGTATGATTAGGCTAATGGTTGAGAGCCATAAGATCATTTTATGTGAAGAATTTCCCATTTGAAGCATATGTGTTCTCATTTGGTTTAAATTCTTGCTCTCCATAGCTAATGAGCTTTTAAATCATATAATTTACTTATAGTTATCTTCATTTGCATAATATTAGAGCTTGGGAAAGATTTGGCCAGTGGTTAAGTGCCATAGGATCATTCTAAGTGAAAGACTTTCCATTCTAAGCATGTTTGTCCCCATTTGGTTTAATTGTTTGATCTCCACACCTCATGTGCTTGTAAATCATATAATTTTCTTGTTATTATATTCATTTGGGATGCTATTAGATCTTGGCAAAAATTAGACGAATGGTTGAGAGCCATAAGATTATTGTAAGTGAAGGGCTTCCAATTCTATGCATATTTGTCACCATTTGGTTTAATCGCTTGATCTCTATAGATCATGAGCCTGTAAATCATGTAATTTGCTTATAATTATTTTCATTTGGATGCTATTAGATCTTGGGAAAGATTAGGATAATGGTTGAGAGCCATAAGATCATTCTAAGTGAAGGGCTTCCTATTCTATGCATGTTTGTCACCATTTGGTTTAACCACTTGATCTCCACAGCTCATGAGCTAGTAAATCAAATAATTTACTTATAATTATTTTCATTTGGATGTTATTAGATAATGGGAAAGATTAGGATAATGGTTGAGAGCCATAAGATCATTCTAAGTGAAAGACTTCCCATTCTAAGCATGTCTGTTACCATTTGGTTCAATCGCTTGATCTTCATAGCTCATGATCTTGTAAATCATCTAATTTACTTATAATTATATTCATTTGGATGCTATTAGATCTTGGGAAAGATTAGGCCAATGGTTGAGAGCCCTAAGATCATTCTAAGTGTAGGACTTCCCATTCTAAGCATGTTTGTCACCATTTGGTTTAATTCCTTGATCTCCAGATCTCATGAGCTTGTAAATCATATAATTTACTTCTAGTTATCTTCATTTGGATGCTATTAGATCTTGGGAAAGATTCGAGCAGTGGTTGATAGCCATAAGATTATTCTAATTGAAGGACTTCCCATTCTAAGCATGTTTGTCACCATTTGGTTTAATCGCTTGATCTCCACAACTCATGACCTTGCAAATGGTCTAATTTACTTATGATTACATTCATTTGGATGCTATTAGATCTTGGGAAAGACAAGGCTAATGGTTGAGAGCCAAAAGATCATTCTAAGTAAAGGACTTCCCATTCTAAGCATTTTGTCACCATTTGGTTTAATTGCTTGATCTCCACAGCTCATGAGCTTGTAAATCATCTAATTTACTTATAATTATATTCATTTGGAAGCTATTAGATCTTGGGAAAGATAAGGCCAATGGTTGAGAGCCAAAAGATCATTCTAAGTGAAGGAATTCTCATTCTAAGCATGTTTGTCACCATTTGGTTTAATTGCTTGATCTCCACATCTTGTGTGTCTCAATCATTGTACAAATCTCCCTTGAGTACTAATAGCATCAAAAGGAAGATGGTTGTAAGTAAATTAGGTGATTTGCAAGCTCGTGAACTCCCAAGATTAAGTAATTAACCCAAATGGCAACAAATACTTTTAGAATGAGAAGTTCTCCCCTTAGAATGATCTTATGGCATCAACCCATTACTCTAATCTTTCCCAAGTGTCAATAGCATCTAAATGAAGATGATTATAAGTACATTAAATGAGTTGCAAGCTTGTGAGCTCCAAAGATCAAGCGATCAGTCCAAATGGTGACAAAAGTTCTTAAAATGGCAATGTCTTCCCTTAGAATGACCTTATGGCATTGAACCATCATACTAATCTTTCCCAAGTATGAATAGCATCTAAATGAAGATAATTTATATGTAAGTTAGATGATTTCCAAGCTCGTATCCCAAGATCAAGCTATCAACCCAAATGGTGAGAAACATTCTTAAAATGGCAATTTCTTCCCTTAGAATGACCTTGTGGCTCTCCATCATCACACCGATCTTTTCCAAGTACTGATACCATAGAAATGAAGGTAATTGTAAAAAAATTAGATGATTTCTAAGCGCTGGGGAACTCTTGAGATCAAGTAATTAACCCAAATGCCGACAAATATTCATTGAAAGGGAAGTTCTTCCTTAAAATGGTCTTGTGGCACTCAACCATTGCTCTAATCTTTTCCAAGTATCCAAATAAAGATGATTATAAGTAAATTAGAAGATTCACAAGCTCATGAGCTATGGAGATCAAGCGATTAAGCCAAATGGTGACAAATATTCTTAGAATAGGAAGTTCTTCACTTGGAATGATCTTCTCGCTCTCAAGAGTTGCTCCTAATAGGATTGGTGGAGATAATCATAAATAAGTTAGATGATTTTCTAGGTCATTAACTTCCAAGATCAACACATTAACCTAAATTACAACAAACGTTTTTAGAATTGGAAGTTTTTCACATAGAATAATCTTGTGAGTCTCAATCATTGCAGTAATCTCTCTCGAGTAATAGCATAAAAAAGAAGATGGTTGCAAGTAAATTAGGTGATTTGCATGCTTGTGAACTCCTAAGATTAAGTAATTAACCTAAAGGGATAATGCCATGAAAAACCCTAAACTTTACCTCGTGTAACACATTTACCCTAAGTAAATTATATGATTTACAAGCTCATTAGCTGTGGAGATCAAGCAATTAAACCAAATGAGGACACATATACTTCAAATGGGAATTCCTTCACTTTGAATGATTTAATGGCTTTCAGCCATTAGCCTAATCTTTCCATAAATCTAATAGCATCCAAATGAAGAAAACTATAAGTAAATTATATGATTTACAAGCTCATCAGCTATGGAGATCAAGCCATTAAACCAAATGAGGACACATATACTTCAAATGGGAATTCCTTCACTTTGAATGATTTAATGGCTTTCAACCATTAGCCTAATCTTTCCCTAGATCTAATAGCATCCAAATGAAGAAAACTATAAGTAAATTATATGATTTACAAGCTCATTAGCTGGGGAGATCAAGCGATTAAACCAAATAATGACACATATACTTCAAATGGGAAGTCCTTCACTTTGAATGATCTTATGGCTCTCAACCATTATCCTTATCTTTCCCTAAATCTCATAGCATCCAAATGAAGGTAACTATAAGTAAATTATATGGTTTACAAACTCATGAGCTATGGTGAACAAGCGATTAAACCAAATTAGGACACATATGCTTCAAATGGGAAGTCCTTCACTTATAATGATCTTATGGCTCTCAACCATTTGACTAATCTTTCCCTAGATCTCATAGGATCCACAGGGAGATAACTATATGTAAATTATGTGATTTACAAGCTCATTAGCTATGGAGATCAAGCCATTAAACCAAATGAGGACACATATACTTCAAATGGGAATTCCTTCACTTTGAATGATTTAATGGTTTTCAACCATTAGCCTAATCTTTCCCTAGATCTAATAGCATCCAAATGAAGAAAACTATAAGTAAATTATATGATTTACAAGCTCATTAGCTGGGGAGATCAAGCGATTAAACCAAATAATGACACATATACTTCAAATGGGAAGTCCTTCACTTTGAATGATCTTATGGCTCTCAACCATTATCCTTATCTTTCCCTAAATCTCATAGCATCCAAATGAAGGTAACTATAAGTAAATTATATGGTTTACAAACTCATTAGCTATGGAGATCATGCGATTAAACAAAATGAGGACACATATAATTCAAATGAGAAGTCCTTCACTTAGAATGATCTCATGGCTCTCAACCGTTAACCTAATCTTTCCCTAGATCTCATAGGATCCACAGGGAGATAACTATATGTAAATTATGTGATTTACAAGCTCATTAGCTATGGAGATCAAGCGATTAAACCAAATGAGGACACATATGCTTCAAATGGGAAGTCGTTCACTTATAATGATCTTATGGCTCTCAAGCACTAGCCTAAGATTTCCCTAGATCTAATAGCATTCAAATGAAGATAAATATAAGTAAATTAGACGAATTAGCTATGGAGATCAAGCGATTAAACAAAATGATGACACGGCTCTCAACCATATTCCTTATCTTTCCCTAGATCTCATAGCATCCAAATCAAGATAACAATAAGAAAATTAGATGAATTACAAACTCATGAGCAATGGAGATCAAGCGATTACAGCAAATGGAGACAAAAATGCTTAGAGTGGGAAGTCCTTCACTTAGAGTGATCTTATGGCTATCAAACATTAGCCTAATCTATCCCATGGTCTAATAGCATCCAAATGAAGATACCTTAAGCAAATTATATGATTTACAAGCTCATGAGCGATGGAGATCAAGTGTATCTACCAAATGGCAACAACCAAGCTTAGAATGGGAAAACCTTCACTTAGAATTATCTTATGGATCTCAACCATTGGTCTAATCTTTGACATGATCTAATAGCATCCAAATGAAGATAACTATAAGAAAATTAGCTAAATTACAAGCTCATGAGCAATGGCGATCAAGCGATTAAACCAAATTAGGACAGACATGCTTCAAATGGGAAGTCCTTCACTTAAAATGATTGTATAGCTCTCAACCATTTCCCTGATCTTTCCCTAGATCTAATAGCAACCAAATGAAGAAAACTATAAGTAAATTATATGATTTACAATTTCATTACCTGTGGAGATCAAGTGATTAAACCAAATGAGGACACATATGCTTCAAATAGGAAGTCCTTCGCATAGAATGATCTTATGGCTCCCAACCATTAACATAATCTTACCCTAGATCTCATAGCATCCAAATGAAGATAACAATAAAAAAATTAGACGAATTACAAGATCATGAGTGATGGAGATCATGCGATTAAACCAAATGGTGACAAAAAAGCTTAGAATGGGAAGTCCTTCACTTAGAATTATCTTATGGATCTCAACCATTGGCCTAATCTTTGCCATGATCTAATAGCATCCAAATGATGATAACTATAAGAAAATTAGTTGAATTACAAGCTCATGAGCAAAGGCGATCAAGCGATTAAACCAAATTCTGACACATATGCTTCGAATGGGAAGTCCTTCACTTAAAATGATCGTGTGGTTCTCAACCATTTCTCTAATCTTTCCCTAGATCTAATAGCAACCAAATGAAAAAAAACTATAAGTAAATTATATGATTTACAATCTCATTAGCTGTGGAGATCAAGCGATTAAACCAAATAGTGACAAAAATGCTTAGAATGGGAAGTCCTTCACTTAGAATGATCTTATGGCTTTCAAACATTGGCCTAATCTCTCCCATGATCTAATAGCATCCAAATAAACATAATTATAAGTAAATTATATGATTTAATAGCTCATTAGCTATGGAGATCAAGCGATTACACAAAATGAGAACACATATGCTACATATGGGAAGTCCTTCACTTAGAATGATCTTATGGCTCCCAACCATTAGCCTAATCTTACTTTAGATCTCATAGCATCCAAATGAAGATAACTATAAGTAAATTATATGATGTATAAGCTCATTAGCTATGGAGATCGAGCGATTAAACAAAATGAGGACACATATGCTTCAAATGAGAAGTCCTTCACATAGAATGATCTTATGGTTCCAACCATTAGCCTAATCTTACTTCAGATCTCATAGCATCCAAATGAAGATAACAATAAAAAAATTAGATGAATTACAAGCTCATTAGCGATGGAGATCATGCGATTAAACCAAATGGTGACAAAAAAGCTCATAATGGGAAGTCCTTCACTTAGAATAATTTTATGGCTCTCAACCATTGGCCTAATATCTCCCATCATCTAATTACCTCCAAATGAAGAAAACTATAAGTAAATTAAATGATTTACAAGCTCATTAGCTATGGAGATGAAGCAATTAAACGAAATTAGAACACATATGCTTTAAATAGGAAGAGCTTCACTTAGAATGATCTTATGGCTCTCAACCATTTGCCTCATTTTTCCCTATATCTAATTGCATCCAAATGAAGGCAACTATAAGTAAATTATATGGTTTACAAGCTCGTGAGCTTTGGCGATCAAGCAATTAAACCAAATTAGGACACATGCTTCAAATGGGAAGCCTTTCACTTAGAATGATCTTATGGCTTTGAACCATTGGCCTAATCTTTCCCTAGATCTAATAGCCACCGAATGAAAAAAAACTATAGGTAAATTATATGATTTACAAGCTCATTAGCTGTGGAGATCAAGCGATTAAACAAAATAAGGACACATATGCTTCAAATGGGAAGACCTTCACTTAGAATTATCTTATGGATCTCAACCATTGGTCTAATCTTTGCCATGATCTAATAGCATCCAAATGAAGATAACTATAAGAAAATTAGCTAAATTACAAGCTCATGAGCAATGGCGATTAAGCGATTAAACCAAATTAGGACAAACATGCTTCAAATGGGAAGTCCTTCACTTAAAATGATCGTATGGCTCTCAACCATTTCCCTGATCTTTCCCTAGATCTAATAGCAACCAAATGAAGAAAACTATAAGTAAATTATATGATTTACAAGCTCATTACCTATGGAGATCAAGTGATTAAACCAAATGAGGACACATATGCTTCAAATGGGAAATTCTTCACATAAAATGATCTTATGGCTCTCAACCATTAATCTAATCTTACCCTAGATCTCATGGCATCCAAATGAAGATAACAATAAAAAAATTATACGAATTACAAGCTCACGAGTGATGGAGATCAAGCGATTAAACAAAATGAGGACACATATGGTTCAAATGGGAAGTCCTTCACTTAGAATGATCTAATGGCTTTCAACCATTAGCCTAATCTTACCCTAGATCTCATAGCATCCAAATGAAGAGAACAATAAAAAATTAGACGAATGGGAAGTGCTTCACTTAGAATGATCTGATGGCTCTCAACTATTAGCTTAATCTTATCCTAGATCACATAGCATCCAAATGAACATAACAATAAGGAAATTAAACGAATTACCAGCTCATGAGCGATGGAGATCAAGCGATTATACCAAATGGTCACTAACATGCTTAGAATGGGAAATCTTTCACTTAGAATGATTTTATGGCTATCAACCATTGGCCTAATCTCTCACAAGACCTAATAGCATCCAAATGAAGATAACTATAAGTAAATTATATGATTTACCAGCTCATGAGATGTGGAGATCAAGCGATTAAACCAAATGAGGACACATATGCTTCAAATGGGAAGCTCTTCACTTAGAATGATCTTATGGCTCTCAATCATTGGCCTAATCTCTCGCAAGACCTAATTGTATCCAAATGAAGATAACAGTAAGAAAATTACACGAATTACAAGCTCATGAGCGATGGAGATCAAGCGATTATACCAAGTGGAGACAAAAATGCTTAGAATGGGAAGTGCTTCACTAAGAATGATCTTATGGCTCTCAACCATTGGCCTAATCTCTCCCATGATCTAATAACATCCAAATGAAGCTAACTATACGTAATTGTATTATTTACAGGCTCATGAGCTATGGAGATCAAGCGATTAATCCAAGTGACGAGGTATTTGCTTCAAATGAAAAATCCTTCACTTGGAATGATCTTATAGCTCTCAACCATTAGCCAAATCCTTCCCTAGATCTCATAGTATCCACATGAAGATAACTATGAGAAAATTAGATGAATTACAAGCTCACTAGGTATGGAGATTAGGCAATTAAACCAAATGAGGACACATATGCTTCAAATAAGAAGTCATTCACCTAGAATGAACATATGGCTCTCAACCATTAGAGTAATCATACCCTAGATCTCATATCATCCAAATGAAGATAACATATATTATTTGCAAGCTCACGAGCTATGGTGATCAAGCGATTAAACTAAATTAGGACACATATGTTTCAAATGGGACGTCCTTCACTTAGAATGATCTTATGGCTCTCACCCATTTTCCTAATCTTTCCTCAGATCTAATAGCATCCAAATAAAGATAACTATAAGTAAATTATATGATTTGCAAGCTCATTAGCTATTGAGATCAAGCGATTAAACCAAATTAGGACACATATGCTTCAAATGAGAAGTCTTTCGCTTAGAATGATCTTATGGCTCTCAACCATTAGCCTAATCTTTCCTTAGATCTCATGGCATCCAAATGAAGGTAATTGTAAGAAAATTAGACGAATTACAAGCTCATGAGCGATGGAGATCATGCGATTAAACCAAATGAGGACACATATGCTACAAATTGTAAGTCCATCACTTAGAATGATCTTATGTCTCACAACCATTAGCCTAATCTTTCTTATGGTCTAATAGCATCCAAATGAAGATAACTATAAGTAAATTATATGATTTACAAGCTCATTAGCTATGGAGATCAAGCGATTAAACAAAATGAGGACACATATGCTACAAATGAGAAGTCCTTCACTTAGAATGATCTCATGGCTCTCAACTATTTGCCTAATCTTTCCCTAGATCTCATACCATCGAAATGAATGTAACTGTAGGTAAATTATATAATTTACAGGCTCATGAGCTATGGCGATCAAGCGATTAAACCAAATTTGGACACCTATAATTCATATGGGAATCCTTCACTTAGAATGATCTTTTAGCTCTCAACCATTTGCTTTATCTTTCCCTAGATATAATAGCATCCAAATGAAGAAAACTATAAGTAAACTATATAAATTACACGCTCATGAGCGATGGAGATCAAGTGATGACACCAAATGGTGACAAACATGCTTAGAATGGGAATCCTTCACATAGAATGATCTTATAGCTCTCAACCATTTGCTTAATCTTTCCCTAGATCTAATAGCAACCAAATGAAGATAACTATAAGTAAATTATATGATTGACAAGCTCATGAGCTGTGGGGATCAAGCAATTAAATCAAATGGCGACAAAAATGCTTAGAATGGGAAGTTCTTCACTTAGAATGATGTTATGGTTCGTGACCACTAGCCTAATCATTCCCATGATCTAATAGCATCCAAATGAAGATAAATATAAGTAAATTATATGATTTGCAAGATCATTAGCTGTTGAGATCAAGCGATTAAACCCAATGAGGACACACACACTTCAAATGAGAAGTCCTTCGCTTAAAATGATCTTATAGCTCTCAACCATTAGCCTAATCTTTCCCTATATCTCATGGCATCCAAATGAAGGTAACTACAAGTAAATTATAAGATTTACAAGCTCATGAGCTATTGTGATGAAGCGATTAAACTAAATGAGGACATATGCTTCAAATGGCAAGTCCTTCACTAGAATGATCTCATGGCTCTCAACCATTAGCCGAATATTTCCATACATCTCATAGCATCCAAATGAAGATAACTATAAGTAAATTATCTGATTTACAAGCTCATTAGCTAAGGAGATTAAGCGATTAAACCAAAAGAGGACACGTATGCTTCAAATGGGAAGTCCTACACTTAGAAAGATCTCTTGGCTCTCAACCATTAGACAAATCTTTCCCTAGATCTCATAGCATCCAAATGAAGATAATTGTAAGAAAATTAGACGAATTACAAGCTCATGAGCGATGGAGATCATGCGATTAAACCAAATGAGGACACATGCTACAAATTGTAAGTCCATCACTTAGAATGATCTTAAGGCTCTCACCCATTTGCTTAATCTTTCCCTAGATCTAACGGCATCCAAATGAAGACAACTATAAGTAAATTATATCATTTACAAGCTCAAGTGCAATGGAGACCAACGATTAAATCAAATGGCGGCAAAAATTGTTAAAATGGGATGTTCTCCACTTAGAATGATCTTATGTCTCTCAACCACTGGTCTATTCTTTCCCATGATCTAATAGCATCCAAATGAAGATAACTATAAGTAAATTATATGATTTACAAGCTCATTAGCTATGGAGATCAATGGATTATACCAAATGATGACAAACATGCTCGGAATGGGAAGTCTTTCACTTAGAATGATCTTATGGCTCTCCACCATTGGCCTAATCTCTCCAATGATCTAATAGCATCGAAGTGAATATAACTATACGTAAATTATATGATTTACAAGCTCATGAGCTGTGGAGATCAAGTGATTAACCCAAATGGGGACAAAAATGCATAGAATGAGTTGTCCTTTACTTAGAATGATCTTATGGCTCTCAACTATTGCCCTAATCTTTTGCTAGATCTCATAACATCCAAATGAAGATAACAATAAACGAATTACAAGCTCATGTGCAATGGACATCAAGCGACTATACCAAATGATGACAAACATGCCTCGAATGGGAAGTCATTCACTTAGAATGATCTTATGGCTCTCAACCGTTGGCCTAATCTCTCCCCAAGATCCAATAGCATCCAAATGAATATAACAATAAGTAAATCATATGATTTCCAAGCTCATTAGCTATGGAGCTCAAGCTATTAAACCAAATTAGTACACATATGATTCAAATGGGAAGTCTTTCACCTAGAATGGTCTTATGGTGCTCAACCATTAGCCTAATATTTCCCTAGATCTCATAGCATCCAAATGATCATAACAATAACAAAATTCGATGAATTACAAGCTCATGAGCAATGGAGATCAAGCGATTATACCACATGGTGACAACATGCTTAGAATGGGAAGTCTTTCACTTAGAATGATCTTATGGCTCTCAACCATTGGCCTAATCTCTCCGATGATCTAATAGCATCCAAATGAATATAACTATAAGTAAGTTATACGATCTACAAGCTCATGAGCTGTGTAGATCAAGCGATTAAACCAAATGGCGACAAAAATGCTTAGAATGGGAAGTCCTTCACCTAGAATGATTTTATGGCTCTCAACCATTAGCCTAATCTTTTCCTAGATCTCATAGCATCCAAATGAAGATAACAATAAGAAGATTAGACAAATTACAAGCTCATGAACAATATAGATCAAGCGATTACCCCAAATGGTGAGAAACATGCTTAGAATGGGAAGTTCTTCACAAAGAATAATGTTATGGCTCTCAATCGTTGGCCTAATTTCTCCCCAAGATGCAATAACATCCAAATGAAGATAACGATAAGTAAATTATATGATTTACAAGTTCATTAACTATGGAGATCAAGCGATTAAACCAAATGAGAACACATATGCTTCAAATGGGAAGTCCTTCCTTTAGAATGATTTTATGGCTCTCAACCATTAGCCTAATCATTCCCTAGATCTACATAGCTCATGAGCTTGTAAATCATATAATTTACTTATAGGTTTTTTCATTTGGATGCTATTAGATCATGGGAGAGATTAGGCTAACGGTTGAGAGCCATTAGATCATTCTAACTGATGGACTTCCCATTTTAAGCATTTTTGTCACCATTTGGTTTAATCGCTTCATCTACACAGCTCATGAGCTTGTAAATCATATAATTTACTTATAGTTATCTTCATTTGGATGCTATAAGATCATGGGAGAGATAAGGCCAATGGTTGAGAGCCATTAGATCATTCTATGTGAAAGACTTCCCACTCTAAACATGTTTGTCACCATTTGGTATAATCGCTTGATCTCCATCGCTCATGAGCTTCTAAGTCGTCTAATTTTCTTATAGTTATCTTCATTTGGATGCTACGAGATCCTGGGGAGAGATTAGTACAATGGTTGAGAGCCATAAGGTCATTCTAAGTGAAAGACTTCCCATTCTAATCATGTTTGTTACCATCTGGTATAATCACTTGATCTCCATTGCTCATGAGCTTGTAATTCATCTAATTTTTTTATAATTATCTTCATTTGGATGGTATCAGATCTAGGGAAAGATTACGCAAATGATTGAGGGTCATAAGATCATTCTAAGTGAAGGGCTTCCCATTTGAAGCATTTGTGTACTAATTTGGTTTAATAGCTTGATCACCATAACTAATGAGCTTGTAAATCATATAATTTACTTATAGTTTTCTTCGCATGGATGCTATTAGATCTTGGGAAAGATTAGGCAAATGGTTGAGATCCATAAGATCATTCTAAGCTATGGACATTCCATTTAAAGCATATGTGTACTAATTTGATTTAATAGCTTCATCTCCACAACTCATGAGCCTATAAATCATATAATTTACTTATAGTTATGTTCTTTTGGATGCTATGAGATCTAGGGAAAGATTAGGCTAATGGTTGAGGGCCATAAGATCATTCTAAGTGAAGGACTTCCCATTTGAAGCATATGTGTACTAATTTGGTTTAACAGCTTGATAACCATAGCTAATGAGCTTATAAATCATATAATTTACTTATAGGTCTTTTCATTTGGATGCTATTAGATCATGGGAGAGATTAGGCTAACGGTTGAGAACCATAAGATCATTATAACTGATGGACTTCCCATTTTAAGCATTTTTGTCACCATTTGGTTTAATCGCTTCATCTACACGGCTCATGAGCTTGTAAATCATATAATTTACTTATAGTTATCTTCATTTGGATGCTATAAGATCATGGGAGAGATAAGGCCAATGGTTGAGAGCCATTAGATCATTCTATGTGAAAGACTTCCCATTCTAAACATGTTTGTCACCATTTGGTATAATCGCTTGATCTCCATCGCTCATGAGCTTCTAAGTCGTCTAATTTTCTTATAGTTATCTTCATTTGGATGCTACGAGATCTAGGGGAAGATTAGGCAAATGGTTGAGAGCTATAAGATCATTCTAAGTGATAGACTTCCCATTCTAAGCATCCTTGTCACCATTTGGTTTAATCGCTTGATCTACATAGCTCATGAGCTTGTAAATCATATAATTTAATTATAGTTATCATCATTTGGATGCTATTAGATCTTGGGAGAGATTAGTACAATGGTTGAGAGCCATAAGGTCATTCTAAGTGAAAGACTTCCCATTCTAATCATGTTTGTTACCATCTGGTATAATCACTTGATCTCCATTGCTCATGAGCTTGTAATTCATCTAATTTTTTTATAATTATCTTCATTTGGATGGTATCAGATCTAGGGAAAGATTACGCAAATGATTGAGGGTCATAAGATCATTCTAAGTGAAGGGCTTCCCATTTGAAGCATTTGTGTACTAATTTGGTTTAATAGCTTGATCACCATAACTAATGAGCTTGTAAATCATATAATTTACTTATAGTTTTCTTCGCATGGATGCTATTAGATCTTGGGAAAGATTAGGCAAATGGTTGAGATCCATAAGATCATTCTAAGCTATGGACATTCCATTTAAAGCATATGTGTACTAATTTGATTTAATAGCTTCATCTCCACAACTCATGAGCCTATAAATCATATAATTTACTTATAGTTATGTTCTTTTGGATGCTATGAGATCTAGGGAAAGATTAGGCTAATGGTTGAGGGCCATAAGATCATTCTAAGTGAAGGACTTCCCATTTGAAGCATATGTGTACTAATTTAGTTTAATAGCTCGATAACCATAGCTAATGAGCTTATAAATCATATAATTTACTTATAGTTTTCTTCATTTGGATGCTATCAGATCTTGGGAAGGATTAGGCATATGGTTGAGAACCATAAGATCATTCTAAGAGAAGGACATTCCATTTGAAGCATATGTGTACTAATTTGATTTAATAGCTTGATCTCCACAACTCATAAGCTTGTAAATTATATAATTTACTTATAAATATGTTCATTTGGATGCTATGAGATCTAGTGAAAGATTAGGCTAATGGTTGAGAGCCATAAGATCATTTTATGTGAAGGACTTCCCATTTGAAGCATATGTGTTCTCATTTGGATGTTATCAGATGTTGGGAAAGATTAGGAAAATGGCTGAGAGTCATAAGATCATTCTTAGTGAAGGACTTCCCAATTCTAAGCATTTTTGTCACCATTTGGTTTAATCGCCTGATCTTCACGGCTCATGAGCTTGTAAATCATATAATTTACTTATAGTTATCTTAATTTGGACGTTATTAGATCATGGGAGACATTAGGCCAACGGTCGAGAGCCATAAAATCATTCTAAGTGATGGACTTCCCATTCTAAGCATTTTTGTCACCATTTGGTTTAATCACTTCATCTACACAACTCATGAGCTTGTAAATCATATAATTTACATATAGTTATCTTCATTTGGATGCTATAAGATCATAGGAGAGATAAGGCCAATGGTTGAGAGCCATTAGATCATTCTATGTGAAAGACTTCTCATTCTAAGCATGTTTGTCACCATTTGATATAATCGCTCGATCTCCATCGCTGATGAGCTTCTAATTCGTCTAATTTTCTTATAGTTATCTTCATTTGGATGCTACAAGATCTAGGGAAAGATTAGGCAAATGGTTGAGAGCCATAAGATCATTATAAGTGAAGGACTTCCCATTCTAAGTACTTTTGTCACCATTTGGTTTAATCGCTTCATCTACACAGCTCATTTGTAGCACATTCTAAGTGAAGGACTTCTCATTTGTAGCTTATGTGCCCTCATTTTGTTTAATTACTTGATCTCCACAGCTAATGAGCTTGTAAATCATGCAATTTACTTATAGTTATGTTCATTTGGATGATATTATATAATGGGAAAGATTAGGCTAGTGGTTGAGAGACATAAGATCATTCTAAGTGAAGAACATCCCATTCTAAGCATTTTTTAGGCCATTTGATTTAATCGCTTGGTCTCCATTGTTCATGAGCTTGTAAATCATATAATTTACTTATAGTTGTCTTCATTTGGATGGTATTAGATCTAGGGAAAGATTAGGGAAATGGGTGAGAGCCATAAGATCATTCTAAGTGAAGGATTTCCCATTCGAAGCATATGTGTCCAAATTTAGTTTAATCGCTTGATCACCATAGCTCATGAGCTTGTAAATCATATAATTTACTTATTGTTATCTTCATTTGGATGCCATGAGATATAGGGAAAGATTAGGCTAGTGGTTAAGAGCCATGAGATCATTATAAGTGAAGGACATCTCATTTGAAGCATATGTGTCCTCATTTTGTTTAATCGCTTGATCTCCATAGCTAATGAGCTTGGAAATCATATAATTTACTTACAGTTATCTTGATTTGGATGCTATTAGATCTAGGGAAGGATTAGGCAAATGGTTGAGAGACATAAGATCATTCTAAGTGATGGACTTACAATTTGTAGCGTATGTGTCGTCATTTAGTTTAATCGCATGATCTCCATCGCGTATGATCTTGTAATTCATCTAATTTTCTTACAGTTATCTTCATTTGGATGCTATGAGACTAGGGAAAGGTTTTTCTAATGGTTGAGAGCCATGAGATCATTCTAAGTGTAGGACGTCCCATTTAAAGCATATGTGTCCTCATTTGATTTAATCGCTTAATCTCCTAAGCTAATAAGCTTGTAAATCAGATAATTTACTTATAGTTATCTTTATTTGTATGCTATGAGATGTATGGAAAGATTCAGCTAAAGGTTGAGAGCCATGAGATAATTCTAAGTGAAGGACTTCCCATTTGAAGCATATGTGTCCTCATTTGGTTTAATCGCTTGATCACCATAGCTCATGAGCTTGGAAATCTCATAATTTACATTTAGTTACCTTCATTTGGATGGCATGAGATTTAGGGAAAGATTAGGCTAATGGTTGAGAGCTATAAGATCATTCTAAGCGAAGGACTTCTCCTTCTAATCGCTATTAGATCATGGGCATGATTAGGCCAGTGGTCGAGAACCATCACATCATTCTAAGTGAAGAACTTCCCATTCTAAGTATTTTTGTCGCCATTTGATTTAATTGCTTGATCTCCACAGCTCATGAGCTTGTTAATCATGTAATTATCTTATAGTTATCTTCATTTGGATGCTATGAGATTTAGGGAAAGATTAAGCAAATGGTTGAGAGCAATAAGAACATTATAATTGAAGGATTCCCATTCTAAGCATGTTTGTCATGATTTGATGTAATCATTTGATCTCCATCGCTCATGAGCGTGTAATTCATATAATTTACTTATAGTTTTCTTCATTTGGATGGTATTAGATCTAGGGAAAGATTAAGCAAATGGTTGAGAGTTATAAGATCATTCTAAGTGAAGGATTCCCATTCTAAGCATGTTTTTCACCATTTGGTGTGATCACTTGATCTCCATCGCTCATGAGCATGTAATTCATATAATTTACTTATAGTTTTCTTCATTTGGATGCTATTAGATCTAGGGAAAGATTAAGCAAATGGTTGAGAGCTAAAAGATCATTCTAAGTGAAGGATTCCCATATGAAGCATAGGTGTCCAAATTTGGTTTATTCGCTTGATCGCCATAGCTCATGAGCCTGTAAATCATATAATTTACCTATAGTTATATTCATTTGGATGCTATGTGATCTAGGGAATGATTAGGCAAATGGTTGAGAGCCATGAGATCATTCTAAGTGAAGGACTTCTCATTTGTAGCATATGTGCCCTCATTTTGTTTAATTGCTTGATCTCCATAGCTAATGAGCTTGTAAATCATATAATTTACTTATAGTTACATCCCATTTTAAGCATTTTTGCCGCCATTTGATTTAATCGCTTGGTCTCCATTGCTCTTGAGCTTGTAAATGATATAATTTACTTATAGTTTGCTTAATTTGGATGCTGTTAGATCTAGGGAAAGATTAAGCAAATGGGTGAGAGCCATAAGATTATTCTAAGTGATGGACTTACAATTTGTAGTATATGTGTCCTCATTTGGTTTAATCGCGTGATCTTCGTCGCTCATGAGCTTGTAATTCGTCTAATTTTCTTATAGTTATCTTCATTTGGATGCTATGAGATCTAGGGAAAGATTTGTCTAATGGTTGAGAGCCAAGAGATCATTCTAAGTGTAGGACTTCCCATTTGAACCATATGTGTCCTTTTTTGGTTTAATCGCTTGATCACCGTAGCTCATGAGCTTGTAAATCAGATAATTTACTTATTGTTACCCTCATTTGGATGCCATGAGATCTAGGGAAAGATTAGGCTAATGGTTGAGAGCCATAAGATCATTCTAAGCGAAAGACTTCTCATTTGAAGCATATGTGTCCTCATTTGGTTTAATCTCTTGATCTCAATAGCTAATGAGCTTGCAAATCATATAATTTACTTATAGTTATCTTCATTTGGATGCTATTAGATCATGGGAATTATTAGGCCAGTGGTCGAGAACCATAACATCATTCTCAGGGAAGAACTTCCCATTCTAAGCATTTATGTCGCCATTCGATTTAATCGCTTCATTTCCACAGCTCATGAGCTTGTAAATCATATAATTTACTTATAGTTATCTTTATTTGGATGCTATTAGATTTGGGGAAAGATTAGGCAAATGGCTAAGAGCCATAAGATCATTCTAAGTGAAGAATGTCCTATTTGAAACATATGTGTCCTAATTTAGTTTAATCGCTTGATCACCATAGCTCATGAGCTTGTAAATAATATAATCTTATAGTTATCTTCATTTGGATGCTATGAGATCTAGGGTACGATTAGTCTAATGGTTGAGAGCCATATGTTCATTCTAGGTGAAGGAATAATCATTTGAAGCATATGTGTCCTCATTTGGTTTAAATGCCTAATCTCCATAGCTAGTGAGCTTGTAATTCATCTAATTTTATTATAGTTATCTTCATGTGGATACTATGAGATCTAGGGAAGGATTTGGCTAATGGTTAAGAGCCATAAGATCATTCCAAGTGAAGGATTTTTCATTTGAAGCAAATGTCTCGTCACTTGGATTAATTGCTTGATCTCCATAGCTCATGAGCCTGTAAGTAATACAATTATGTATAGTTAGCTTCATTTGGATGTTATTAGATCATGGGAGAGATTAGGCCAATAGTTGAGAGCCATAAGATCATTCTTAGTGAAGCACTTCCCATTCTAAGCATTTTTGTCTCCACTTGGTATAATCGCTTGATCTCCATCGCTCATGAGAATTCGTCTAATTTTCTTATTGTTATCTTCATTTGGATGCTATTAGGTCTTGCGAGAGATTAGGCCAATGATTGAGAGCTATAAGATCATTATAAGTGAAGAGATTCCCATTTGAAGTATATGTGTCCTCATTTGGTTTAATCGCTTGTTCTCCACATCCCATGAGCTGGCAAATCATATAATTTACTTATAATTATCTTCATTTGGATGCTATTAGGTCTTGCGAGAGATTAGGCCAATGGTTGACAACCATAAAATCATTCTAAGTAAAAGACTTCCCATTCTAAGCATGTTAGTGACCATTTTGTATAATCGCTTGATCTCCATCACTCATGAGCTTGTAATTCATCTAATTTTCGTATAGTTATCTTTGCTTGGATGCTATGAGATCTAGAGAAGGATTAGGCTAATGGTTGAGAGCAATAAGATCATTCTAAGTGAAGGACTTCCAATTTGAAGCATATGTGTCCTCATTTGGTTTAATCGCTTGATCTCCACAGCTAATGAGATTGTAAATCATATAATTTACTTATGGTTTTCTTCATTTGGTTGCTATTAGATCTAGGGAAAGATTAGGCAAATCCATACGATCTTTTGAAGTGAAGGACTTCCCATTAGAAGCGTATGTGTCCTAATTTGGTTTAATCGCGTGATCGCCATTGTTCATGAGCTTGTAAACCATATAATTTACTTATAGTTGCCTTCATTTGGATGCTATTAGATCTAGAGAAAGATTAGGCAAATTGTTGAGTGCCATCAGATCATTCTAAGTGAAGGACTTCCCATTCTAAGCTTTTTTGTCACCATTTGGTTTAGTCGCTTAATCTCCATCGCTCATGATCTTGTAATTCGTCTAATTTTCTTATTGTTATCTTCATTTGGATCATATGAGATATAGGGTAAGATTATGCTAATGAGTTAGAACCATAAGATCTTTCTAAATGAATGACTTCCCATTTGAAGCATATGTGTCCTTATTTTGTTTAATCGCTTGATCACCATAGCTGATGAGCTTGTAAATCATATAATTTACTTATAGTTTTTTTCATTCGGTTAGATCTAGGGAAAGATTAGGCCATTGGTTCAGAGACATAAGATCATTCTAAGTGAAGGAATTCCCATTTGAAGCATGTGTCCTAATTTGGTTTAATCGCTTGATCGCCATAGCTCATGAGCTTGTAAACCATATAATTTACTTATAGTTGCCTTCATTTGGATGTAATCAGATCTAGGGAAAGATGAGGCAAATGGTTGAGAGCCATAAGATCATTCTAAGTGAAGCTCTTCCCATTTTTAGCATATATGTTCTAATTTGGTTTAATCGCTTCATCTCCACAGCTAATGAGCTTGTAAATCATATAATTTACTTGTAGTTTTCTTCATTTGGATGCAATTAGATGATGGGAGATATTAGGCCAATGGTTGAGAGCCATAAAATTATTTTAAGTGAAGGACTTCCCATTCTGAGCTTTTTTGTCACCATTTGGTTTAATCGCATGATCTCTATCGCTCATGAGCTTGTAATTCATCTAATTTTTTTTATTGTTATCTTCATTTGGATGCTATGAGATCTAGGGTAAGATTATGCTAATGGTTTAAAACCATAAGATCTTTCTAAGTGAAGGACTTCCCATTTGAAGCGTATGTGTCCTAATTTGGTTTAATCACTTGATCTCCATAGCTAATGAGCTTGTAAATCATATAATTTACTTATAGTTTTTTTCATTTGGTTGCTATTAGATCTAGGGAAAGATTAGGGAAATGGTTGAGAGCCATACGATCATTTTAAGCGAAGGACTTCCTATTCAAAGCATATGTGTCCTAATTTGGTTTAATCGCTTGATCGCCTTTGCTCATGAACTTGTAATTCAGCTAATTTTCTTATAGTTATCTTCATTTGGATGCTATTAGATCATGGCAAAGATTAGGCCAAATGTTGAGATCCATAAGATAATTCTAAGTAAATGACTTCCCATTCTAAGCTTTTTTATGACCATTTGGTTTAATCGCATGATCTCCATTGCTCTTGATCTTGTAATTCATCTAATTTTTTTTATTGTTATCTTCATTTGGATGCTATGAGATCTAAGATAAGATTAGGCTAATGGTTGGACACACGGACCCCAGGAGTGCCAAAAGTTGGTACGGAGGGACATTTAAGTGCCAAAATCGGAGCAAAATAGATCACTTAAGTGCCAAATCCAGCTAAATTGCAACGTGTCCATTTTCCGGCGGCTTCATTTGCTGACGGAGCATTTTTTTTCCAAAATAAAAAATTCCACGTGGCAATTTTAATAAAAAAATTTGTCCACGTTAGATTTAAAAAAAATTAAAATCAATTTTATTTTAAAAAAGAAGAAGAGAAAAGCGGATGGGAAATCGGCGCAGCCCTCGCCAATTACCCCTCCCCCCCCTTTTTCTTTTTTTAAATTAATCAATTTTAAATTATTTAATATTATTTAATTAATAATTTTAAAAATCCACGTCAGCGCAAAAACGACTTCCCATTTGAAGCGTATGTGTCCTAATTTGGTTTAATCGCGTGATCGCCATAGTTCATGAGCTTGTAAACCATATAATTTACTTATAGTTGCCTTCATTTGGATGCAATTAGATCTAGAGAAAGATTAGGCAAATGGTTGAGTGCCATCAGATCATTCTAAGTGAAGGATTTCCCATTCTAAGCTTTTTTGTCACCATTTGGTTTAGTCGCTTAATCTCCATCGCTCATGATCTTGTAATTCGTCTAATTTTCTTATTGTTATCTTCATTTGGATCATATGAGATATAGGGTAAGATTATGCTAATGGTTTAGAACCATAAGATCTTTCTAAATGAATGACTTCCTATTTGAAGCATATGTGTCCTTATTTTGTTTAATCGCTTGATCACCATAGCTAATGATCTTGTAAATCATATAATTTACTTGTAGTTTTTTTCATTCGGTGGCTATTAGATCTAGGGAAAGATTAGGCCATTGGTTCAGAGCCATAAGATCATTCTAAGTGAAGGAATTCCCATTTGAAGCATGTGTCCTAATTTGGTTCAATCGCTTGATCGCCATAGCTCATGAGCTTGTAAACCATATAATTTACTTATAGTTGCCTTCATTTGAATGTAATCAGATCTAGGGAAAGATGAGGCAAATGGTTTAGAGCCATAAGATCATTCCAAGTGAAGCTCTCCTATTTAAAGCATATGTGTTCTAATTTGGTTTAATCGCTTCATCTCCACAGCTAATGAGCTTGTAAATCATATAATTTACTTGTGGTTTTCTTCATTTGGATGCAATTAGATGATGGGAGATATTAGGCCAATGGTTGAGAGCCATAAAATTATTTTAAGTGAAGGACTTCCCATTCTGAGCTTTTTTGTCACCATTTGGTTTAATCGCATGATCTCCATTGCTCATGAGCTTGTAATTCATCTAATTTTTTTTATTGTTATCTTCATTTGGATGCTATGAGATCTAGGGTAAGATTAGGCTAATGGTTTAAAACCATAAGATCTTTCTAAGTGAAGGACTTCCCATTTGAAGCGTATGTGTCCTAATTTGGTTTAATCGCTTGATCTCCATAGCTAATGAGCTTGTAAATCATATAATTTACTTATAGTTTTTTTCATTTGGTTGCTATTAGATCTAGGGAAAGATTAGGGAAATGGTTGAGAGCCATACGATCATTTTAAGCGAAGGACTTCCTATTCAAAGCATATGTGTCCTAATTTGGTTTAATCGCTTGATCGGCTTTGCTCATGAACTTGTAATTCAGCTAATTTTCTTATAGATATCTTCATTTGGATGCTATTAGATCATGGCAAAGATTAGGCCAAATGTTGAGATCCATAAGATAATTCTAAGTAAATGACTTCCCATTCTAAGCTTTTTTATGACCATTTGGTTTAATCGCATGATCTCCATTGCTCTTGATCTTGTAATTCATCTAATTTTTTTTATTGTTATCTTCATTTGGATGCTATGAGATCTAAGATAAGATTAGGCTAATGGTTGGACACACGGACCCCAGGAGTGCCAAAAGTTGGTACGGAGGGACATTTAAGTGCCAAAATCGGAGCAAAATAGATCACTTAAGTGCCAAATCCAGCTAAATTGCAACGTGTCCATTTTCCGGCGGCTTCATTTGCTGACGGAGCATTTTTTTTCCAAAATAAAAAATTCCACGTGGCAATTTTAATAAAAAAATTTGTCCACGTTAGATTTAAAAAAAATTAAAATCAATTTTATTTTAAAAAAGAAGAAGAGAAAAGCGGATGGGAAATCGGCGCAGCCCTCGCCAATTACCCCTCCCCCCCCTTTTTCTTTTTTTAAATTAATCAATTTTAAATTATTTAATATTATTTAATTAATAATTTTAAAAATCCACGTCAGCGCAAAAACGACTTCCCATTTGAAGCGTATGTGTCCTAATTTGGTTTAATCGCGTGATCGCCATAGTTCATGAGCTTGTAAACCATATAATTTACTTATAGTTGCCTTCATTTGGATGCAATTAGATCTAGAGAAAGATTAGGCAAATGGTTGAGTGCCATCAGATCATTCTAAGTGAAGGATTTCCCATTCTAAGCTTTTTTGTCACCATTTGGTTTAGTCGCTTAATCTCCATCGCTCATGATCTTGTAATTCGTCTAATTTTCTTATTGTTATCTTCATTTGGATCATATGAGATATAGGGTAAGATTATGCTAATGGTTTAGAACCATAAGATCTTTCTAAATGAATGACTTCCTATTTGAAGCATATGTGTCCTTATTTTGTTTAATCGCTTGATCACCATAGCTAATGATCTTGTAAATCATATAATTTACTTGTAGTTTTTTTCATTCGGTGGCTATTAGATCT
>CM026418.1:806030-830747 GCA_014858505.1 Corymbia citriodora subsp. variegata | reverse complement strand
AATCCAGCTAAATTGCAACGTGTCCATTTTCCGGCGGCTTCATTTGCTGACGGAGCATTTTTTTTCCAAAATAAAAAATTCCACGTGGCAATTTTAATAAAAAAATTTGTCCACGTTAGATTTAAAAAAAATTAAAATCAATTTTATTTTAAAAAAGAAGAAGAGAAAAGCGGATGGGAAATCGGCGCAGCCCTCGCCAATTACCCCTCCCCCCCCTTTTTCTTTTTTTAAATTAATCAATTTTAAATTATTTAATATTATTTAATTAATAATTTTAAAAATCCACGTCAGCGCAAAAACGACGTCATTTTGCACTGATTTTTCGTCGTTTTAATTTCCGACGAGTCACGTAGGCAAAAAAATTAATAAAAAAATATCACGTAGGATTTCCGGCAGGGTTCCGGCGGCCTGGCACTTAAGTGATCCATTTTTTTTGAAAAGTGGCACTTAAGTATACCGTTTGTAAGTTTTGGCACTTAAGTGTCCCTCCGTGCCAACTTTTGACAATCCTGCTGTGCTTTCCCCCTAATGGTTGGGAGCCATAAGATCATTCTATGTGAAGGATTTCCCATTTGAAGCATATGTGTCCTCATTTGGTTTAATCACTTGATCTCCACAGCTAATGAGCTTGTAAATCATATAATTTACTTATAGTTTTCTTCATTTGGTTGCTATTAGATTTAGGGAAAGATTAGGGAAATGGTTGAGAGCCATACGATCATTTTAAGTGAAGGACTTCCCATTCAAAGCATATGTGTCCTAATTTGGTTTAATCGCTTGATCGCCTTTGCTCATGAACTTGTAATTCAGCTAATTTTCTTATAGATATCTTCATTTGGATGCTATTAGATCATGGCAAAGATTAGGCCAAATGTTGAGATCCATAAGATAATTCTAAGTAAAGGACTTCCCATTCCAAGCTTCATTGTCGCCATTTGGTAGAATCACTTGATCTCCATCGCTCATGAGCTTGTAAATCATATAATTTGCTTAAGGTATCTTCATTTGGATGCTATTAGACCATGGGATAGATTAGGCCAATGTTTGATAGCCATAAGATCACTCTATGTGAATGACTTCCCACTCTAAGCATGTTTGTCTCCATTTGGTGTAATCACTTGATCTCCATCAATCATGAGTTTGTAATTCATCTAATTTTCTTATTGTTATCTTGATTTGGATGCTATGAGATCTAGGGAAAGATAAGGAATATGGTTGAGAGCCGTGTCCTCATTTTGTTTAATCGCTTGATCTCCATAGCTAATGAGCTTCTAAATCATATAATTTACTTATAGTTATCTTCATTTGGATGTTATGAGATTTGGGGAATGATTAGGCTAATGGTTGAGAGCCATGAGATCATTATAAGTGAAGGACTTCTCATTTGAAGCATATGTGTCCTCATTTTGTTTAATCGCTTGATCTCCATAACTAATGAGCTTATAAATCATATAATTTACATAAGTTATCTTCATTTGGATGCTATGAGATCTAAGGAAAGATAAGGATAATGGTTGAGAGCCATAATAGCATTCTAAGCAAAGGACTTCTCATTTGAAGCATATGTGTCCTCATTTGGTTTAATCGCTTAATCTCCATAGCTAATGAGCTTGTAAATCATATAATTTACATATAGTTATCTTCATTTGGATGCTATGAGATCTAGGGAAAGATTAGGTTAAAGGTTGAGAGACATGAGATTATTCTAAGTGAAGGACTTCTCATTTGAATTATATGTGTCCTCATTTTGTTTAATCGCATGTCCATAGCTAATGAGCTTTTAAATCATATAATTTACTTATTGTTATCTTTATTTGGATGCTATTAGATCTAAGGATGTATTAGGCTAGTTGTTGAGAGCCATAAGATCATTCTAAGTGAATGACTTCCCATTCTAAGCATTTTTGTCACTATTTGGTTTAATCGTTTGATCTACACAGCTCATGAGCTCGTAAATCATATAATTTATTTATAGTTATCTTCATTTGGGTGCAATTAGATCATAAGAGTGATTAGGCCAATGGTTGGGAGCCATAAGATCATTCTAATTGAAGGACATCCCATTCTAAGCTTGTTTGTCACCATTTGGTATGATCACTTGATCTCCATTGCTCATGAGCTTGTAATTCATCTAATTTTCTTATAGTTACTTTCATTTGGATTCTATGAGATCTTGGGAAAGAGTAGGCAAATGGTTGAGAGCCATGTCCTCATTTTGTTTAATTGCTTAATCTCCATAGCTAATGAGCATGTAAATAATATAATTTACTTATAGTTATCTTCATTCTAATGCTATTAGATCTAGGGAAATGTTAGGCTAGTGGTTGGGAGCCATAAGATCATTCTATGTGAATGACTTCCCATTCTAAGCATGTTTCTCACCATTCGAGGTAATCGCTTGATCTTCATCGCTCGTGAGATTGTAATTTGTCTAATCTTCTTATTGTTATCTTCATTTGGATGTTATGAGATTTGGGGAATGATTAGGCTAATGGTTGAGAGCCATGAGATCATTATAAGTGAAGGACTTCTCATTTGAAGCATATGTGTCCTCATTTTGTTTAATCGCTTGATCTCCATAGCTAATGAGCTTATAAATCATATAATTTACATAAGTTATCTTCATATGGATGCTATGAGATCTAGGGAAAGAGTAGGCTAATGGTTGAGAGCCATGAGATCATTCTAAGTGAAGGACTTCTCATTTGAAGCATATGTGTCCTCATTTTGTTTAATCACTTGATCTCCATAGTGAATGAGCTTTTAAATCGTATAATTTAACATAGTTATCTTTATTTGGATGCTATTAGATCTAGGGAAATATTAGGCTAGTGGTTGAGAGCCATAAGATCATTATAAGTAAAGGACTTCCCATTGTAAGCATTTTTGTCACTATTTGGTTTAATCGCTTGATCTCCACAGCTCATGAGCTTGTAAATCATATAATTTACTTATAGTTATCTTCATTTGGATGCTATTAGATCACGGGAGAGATTAAGCCAAACAGTTGAGAGCCATAAGATCATTACAAGTGATGGACTTGTAAATTGAGATAACAATAAGAAAATTAGACGAATTACAGGCTCATGAGTAATGGAGATCGAGCGAATATAAGAAATGGTGACAAACATGCCTAGAATGGGAAGTCATTCGCTTAGAATGATCTTATGGCTATCAACCGTTGGCCTAATCTCTCCCCAAGATCCAATAGCGTCCAAATGAATATAACAATAAGTAAATCATATGATTTCCAAGCTCATTAGCTATGGAGCTCAAGCTATTAAACAAAATTAGTACTCATATGCTTCAAATGGGAAGTCCTTCACCTAGAATGATCTTATGGCACTCAACCATCAGCCTAATCTTTCCCTAGATCTCATAGCATCGAAATGAACATCAAAATAAGAAAATTAGACGAATTACAAGCTCATGAGCGATGGAAATCAAGTGATTATACCAAATGGTGACAAACATGCATAGAATGGGAAGTCTATTACTTAGAATGATCTTATGGCTCTCAACCGTTGGCCTAATCTCTCCCCAAGATCTAATAGCAACCAAATGAAAAAAAACTATAAGTAAATTATATGATTTACAAGCGCATTAGTTATGGAGATCAAGCGATTAAAACAAATAAGGACACATATGCTTCAAATGGGAAGTCCTTCACATAGAATGATCTTATGGCTCTCAACCATTAGCCTAATCTTACCCTAGATCTCATAGAATCCAAATTAAGATAACAATAAAAAATTAGACAAATTAGAAGCTCATGAGCGGTGGAGATCGTGTGATTAAACCAAATGGTGACAAAAAAGCTTATAATGGGAACTCATTCACTTAGAATAATATTATGGCTCTCAACCATTGGCCTAATATCTCCCATCATCTAATTGCTTCCAAATGAAGGCAACTATAAGTAAATTATATGGTTTACAAGCTCATGAGCAATGGCGATCAAGCGATTAAACCAAATGAGGACACATATGCTTCAAATGGGAAGTCTTTTGCTTAGAATGATAGTATGGCTCTCAACCATTATCCTTATCTTTCCCTAAATCTCATAGCATCCAAATGAAGGAAACTATAAGTAAATTTTATGGTTTACAAACTCATGAGCTATGGGGATCTATCGATTAAACCAAATTAGGACACATATGCTTAAAATGGGAAGTCCTTCACTTAGAATGATCTTATGGCTCTCAACCGTTTGCCTAATCTTTCCGTTGATCTATTAGCATCCAAATGAAGATAACTATGAGTAAATTATATGATTTACAAGCACATTAGCTATGGAGATCATGCGATAAAACCAAATGAGGACACATATACTTCAAATGGGAAGTCCTTCACTTTGAATGCTCTCAACCATTAGCCTAATCTTTTCCTAGATCTCAACCATTAGCCTAATCTTTGCCTAGATTTAATAGCATCCAAATGAAGAAAACTATAAGTAAATTATATGATTTACAAGCTCATTAGCTATGGAGATCAAGCGATTAAACCAAATGAGGACACATATACTTCAAATGGGAAGTCCTTCACTTAGAATGATCTTATGGCTCTCAACCATTTGACTAATCTTTCCCTGGATCTCATAGCATCCAAATAAAGATAACAATAAGTAAATTATACGAATGACAAGCTCAAGAGCGATGGTGATCAAGTGATTAAACCAAATGGTGACAAAAATGCTTAGAATGGGAAGTCCATCACTTAGAATGATCTTATGGCTATAAACCATTAACCTAATTATACCCTAGATCTCATAGCATCCAAATGAAGATAACTATAAGTAAATTATATGATTTACAAGCTCATTAGCTATGGAGATCAAACGATTACAGCAAATGAGAACACATATGCTTCAACTAGGAATATGGCTCTCAACCATTCGACTAATCTTTCCCTAGATCTTATAGCATCCAAATGAAGATAACAATAAGAAAATTATACGAATTACAAGCTCATGAGCAATTGACATCAGCGATTATACCAAATGAGAAAAGAACTTAGAATGGGAAGTCCATTACTTAGAGTGATCTTATGGCTCTAAACCATTGGCCTAATCTCTCCCATGATCTAATAGCAACCAAATGAAGATACCTTAAGTAAATTATATGATTTACAATCTCATGAGCTATGGAGACCAAATGATTAAACTAAATGAGGACACATATGCTTTAAATGGGAGGTCTTTCACTTAGAATTGTCATATGGCTCTCAACCATTCACCTAATCTTTCCCTAGATCTCATAGCAACAATATGAAAATTAGACGAATTAGAAGATCATGAGGGGTGGAGATCAAGCAATTATACCAAATAGTGATAAACATGCTTAGAATGGGAAGTCTTTCACTTAGAATGATCTTATGGCTATCAAACATTGACCTAATCTTTCCCATGGTCTAATAGCATCCAAATGAAGATACCTTAAGTAAATTATATGATTTACAAACTCACTAGCTGAAGAGTATGAGTAGAGTACACTCAATTTGTCTTCTTACATTAGAGGGTCTTTAATGCAAGGTTAGAATTTCATAGTCTTTATTGTAAGTTTGAAAATAATGGGAGCCTAGTCTTCATTCTAGGGCTGAGATGTAAGAAGTATAGTGTGTTGCATTTATTGTAAGAGTCGTAGTACAATGTCTTAGCATGGCTACAAATAGAGATGTAATTCGTATGGAGGACACACCTCATATCCAATACATGAGATTTCCTCTTGAAGTGAGTCATTTCCTTCAAATTTCGGTTCTTTATCCATTTGCGTGGTGGTGAGCCTTAAGTTCTTTATCCTTGGCTGATGGATTGTTCATTTAGGCCTCGGTGGTAAGCTATATCTATCCTAGCTTCATTTTCATCCATAATACACTCAATTTTGCCTTCATTCCACATTCCAGCAAGTCCCATCTTAATAGAAATCACCAGCACGTTTCAACTTCCATTTATCCAAATACACGTTTAACCATTCACTCTTTCCATAAGACGTTACCCAAGAATTGAATTTCTCACATCTTCGTTTTCGTCATGCATCAAGCAATTAAACCAAACAAGAACACATATGCTTCACATGGGAAGTCTTTCACTTAGAATGATCTTATGGATCTCAACCATTAGCCTAATCGTTCCCTTAATCTCACAGCATCCAAATGAAGATAACTATATAAGTAAATTATACGATTTACAAGCTCATTAGCTTTGGAGATCAAGTGATTAAACGAAATGAGAACACATATGCTTCAAATAGGAAGTCCTTCACTTAAAATGATCTCATGGCTCTCAACCATTAGCCTAATCTTTCCCTAGATCTCATAGCATCCAAATGAAGATAATTATATGTAAATTATATGATTTACAAGCTCATTACCTATGGAAATCAAGCAATTAAACGAAATGATGACACATATGCTTCAAATGGGAAGTCCTTCACTTAGAATGATCTTATGGCTCTCAACCATTATCATTATCTTTCCCTAGATCTCATAGCATCCAAATGAAGGTAACTATAAGTCAATTATTTGGTTTACAAAATCATGAGCTATGGCAATCAAGCGATTAAAACAAATTAGGACACATATGCTTCAAATGGGAAGTCATTCACTTAGAATGATCTTATGGCTCTCAACCATTTGCCTAATCTTTCCCTAGATCTCATGGCACCCAAATGAAGATAACTATAAGAAAATTAGGCGAATTACAAGCTCTTGAGTGATGGAGACAAAGCAATCATACCAAATGTTGACAAACATGCTTAGAATGGGAAGTCCTTCACTTAAAATGATCTTATGGCTCTTAACCACTAGCCTAAAATATCCCTAGATCTAAAAACATCCAAATGATGATAACTATAAGTAAATTATATGATTTATAAGCTCATTAGTTATGGAGATCGAGCGATTAAATAAAATGAGGACACGACTCTTAACCATTAGCCTAATCTTTCCTTAGATCTCATAGAATCCAAATGAAAGTAATAATAAGAAAATTAGATGAATTACAAGCTCATGAGCGATGGAGATCAAGCAATTATTCCAAATGGTGACAAACATGCTTAGAATGGGAAGTCCTTCAATTAGAATGATCTTATGGCTCTCAACCGTTGGCTTAATCTCTCATGTGATCTAATAGCATCCAAATTAAGATAACTATAAGTAAATTATATGATTTATAAGTTCATGAACTGTGGAGATCAAGCGATTAAACCAAATAGTGACAAAAATGCTTAGAATGGGAAGTCATTTACTTAGAATGATCTTATGGCTCTCAACCACTAGCCTAATATTTCCCTAGATCTAATAGCATCCAAATAAAGATAACTATATTAAATTATATGATTTAAAAGCTCATTAGCTATGGAGATCAAGCGATTAAACAAAATGAGGCCACATATGCTTCAAATGAAAAGTCCTTCACTTAAAATGATGTCATGGCTCTCAACCATTAGCCTACTCTTAACCTAGATCTCATAGCATCCAAATGAAGATAACTATATGTAAATTATATGATTTTAGCTGTGGAGATCAAGCGATTAAACAAAATGAGGACACATATGCTTCAAATGAGAAGTCCTACACTTAGAATGATCTCATTGCTCTCAACCTTAGCCTAATCTTTCCATAGATCTCATAGCATCCAAATGAAGAAACCTATAAGTAAATTATATGATTTACAATCTCATGAGCTATGGCGATCAAGCGATTAAACCAAATTAGGACACATATGCTTCAAATGGGAAGTCCTTCACTTAGAATGATCTTATGGCTCTCTACCGTTTGCCTAATCTTTCCCTTGATCTAATAGCAACCAAATGAAGATAACTATAAGTAAATTATATGATTTACAAGCTTATTAGCTATGGAGATCAGGCTATTACACCAAATGAGCACACATACGCAACAAATGGGATGCCCTTCATTAAGAATGATCTTATGGCTCTCAACCGTTAGCGTAATCTTTCCCTAGATCTCATAGCATCCAAATGAAGAAAACTAGAAGTAAATTATATGATTTACAAGCTCATTAGCTTTGGAGATCAAGCTATTGAACCAAATGAGGACACATATGCTTCAAATGGGAGGTCCTTCACTTAGAATGAATGATTTTATCTCTCAGCCATTAGCCTAATCTTTCCCTAGATCTCATAGCATCCAAATGAAGATCACAATAAGAAGATTAGATAAATTACAAGCTCATGAGCGATAGAGATGAAGTGATACCCTAAATGGTGAGAAACATGCGTAGAATGGGAAGTCCTTCACATAGAATGATCTTATGGCTCTCAACCATTGGTCTAATCACTCCCCATGATCCAATAGCATCCAAAAGAAGATAACAATAAGTAAATTATATGATTTCGAAGCTCATTAGCAATAGAGATCAAACTATTAAACCAAATTATTACACATATGCTTCAAATGGGAAGTTCTTCACTTAGAATGATTTTATGGCTCTCAACCATTAGCCTAATCATTCCTTAGATCTCATAACATCCAAATGAAGATAACTATAAGTAAATTATAAGATTTACAAGCTCATGAGCTGTGGAGATCAAGCGATTAAACCAAACGGTGACAAAAATGCTTAGAATGGGAAGTCCATCACTTAGAATGATCTTGTGGCTCTCAACCATTACCCTAACCTTTCCCTTGATCTCATAACATCCAAATGAAGATAAGAATAAGAAAATTAGAAGAATTACAAGCTCATGAGCAATGGAGATCAATGGATTATACCAAATGATGACAAACATGCTCGGAATGGGAAGTCTTTCACTTAGAATGATCTTATGGCTCTCCACCACTAGCCTAATCTCTCCGATGGTCTAACAGCGTCTAAGTGAATATAACTATAAGTAAATTATACGATTTACAAGATCATGAACTGTGGAGATCAAGTGATTAACCCAAATGGTGTCAAAAATGCATAGAATGGGTTGTCCTTCACTTAGAATGATCTTATGGCTCTCAACCATTACCTTAATCTTTTGCTAGATGTCATAGCATCCAAATGAAGATAAGAATAAGAAAATTAGATGAATTACAAGCTCATGAGTAATGGAGATCAAGCGATTATACCAAATGGTGACAAACATGCCTAGAATGGGAAGTCATCCACTTAGAATGATCTTATAGCTCTCAACCGTTGGCCTAATCTCTCCCCAAGACCAAATAGCGTCCAAATGAATATAACAATAAGAAAATCATATGATTTCCAAGCTCATTAGCTATGGAGCTCAAGCTATTAAACCAAATTAATATACATATGCTTTAAATGGGAAGTCTGTCACCTAAAATGATCTTATGGTGCTCAACCATTAGCCGAATCTTTCCCTAGATCTCATAGCATCCAAATGAACATAATAATAAGAAAATTAGACAAATTACAAGCTCATGAGTGATGGAGATTAAGCGATTATACCAAATGGTGACAAACATGCTTGGAATGGGAAGTCTTTTACTTAAAATGATCTTATGGCTCTCAACCAATGGCCTTATCTCTTCGATGATATAATAGCATCCAAATGAATATAACTATAAGTAAATTATATGATCTACAAGCTCATGAGCTGTGTAGATCAAGTGATTAAACTAAATGGTGACAAAAATGATTAGAATGGGAAGTCCTTTACTTAGAATGATTTTATGGCTTTCAACCATTAGCCTAAATGAAGATAACAATAAGAAGATTAGACGAATTACACGCTCATGAGCAATATAGATCAAGCGATTACCCCAAATGGTGAGAAACATGCTTAGATGTTGGGAAAGATTAGGCTAATGGTTGAGAGCCATAAGATCATTCTAATTGAAGGACTTTCCGTTTGAAGCATATTTGTCCTCATTTGGTTTAATCGCTTGATCTCCATAGCTCATGAGCTTGTAAATCATATAATTTACTTCTAGTTATCCTCATTTGCATAATATTAGAGCTTGGGAAAGATTTGGCCAATGGTTAAGTGCCATAGGATCATTCTAAGTGAAGGACTTTCCATTCTAAGCATGTTTGTCCCCATTTGGTTTAATTGTTTGATCTCCACACCTCATGTGCTTGTAAATCATATAATTTACTTGTTATTATATTCATTTGGGATGCTATTAGATCTTGGCAAAGATTAGATGAATGGTTTAGAGCCATAAGATTATTGTAAGTGAAGGGCTTCCAATTCTAAGTAAGTTTGTCACCATTTGGTTTAATCGCTTGATCTCTATAGATCATGAGCTTGTAAATGGTGTAATTTACTTATAGTTATCTTCATTTGAATGCTGTTAGATCTTGGGAAAGATTAGGATAATGGTTGAGAGCCATAAGATCATTATAAGTGAAATGCTTCCTATTCTAAGCATGTTTGTCACCATTTGGTTTAATCGCTTGATCTCCACAGCTCATGAGCTTGTAAATCATATAATTTACTTATAATTATTTTCATTTGGATGCTATTAGATCTTGGGAAAGATTAGGATAATGGTTGAGAGCCATAAGATCATTCTAAGTGAAGGACTTCCCATTCTATGCATATTTGTCACCATTTGATTTCATCGCTTGATCTCCACAACTCTTTAGCTTGTAAATCATATAATTTACTTATAGTTATCTTCGTGTGGATGCTATTACATCTAGGGAAAGATTAGGCTAATGGTTGAGAGCCATAAGATCATTCTAAGTGCAGGACTTCCCATTCTATGAATGTTTGTCATCATTTGGTTGAATCGCTTGATCTCCATAGCTCATGAGCATGTAAATCATATAATTTACTTAGAAATATTTTCATATGGATGTTATTAGATAATGGGAAAGATTAGGATAATGGTTGAGAGCCATGAGATCATTCTAAGTGAAAGACTTCCCATTCTAAGCATGTTTGTCACCATTTGGTTCAATCGCTTGATCTCCATAGCTCATGATCTTGCAAATCATCTAATTTACTTATAATTATATTCATTTGGATGATATTAGATCTTGGGAAAGATTTGGCCAATGGTTGAGAGCCCTAAGATCATTCTAAGTGTAGGATTTCCCATTCTAAGCATGTTTGTCACCATTTGGTTTAATTGCTTGATCTCCACATCTCATGAGCTTGTAAATAATATAATTTACTTATAGTTATCTTCATTTGAATGCTATTAGATCTTGGAAAATATTCGAGCAGTGGTTGAAAGCCATAAGATCATTTTGAGTGAAGGATTTCCCATTTTAAGTATGTTTGTCACCGTTTGGTTTAATCGCTTGATCTCCACAGCTCATGAGCTTGTAAATCATCTAATTTAATTATAATTATATTCATTTGGATGCTATTGGATCTTGCGAAAGATAAGGCCAATGGTTGAGAGCCAACAGATCATTCTAAGTGAATGACTTCCTATTCTAAGCATGTTTGTTACCATTTGGTTTAATCGCTTGATCTCCATAGCTCATGAGTTTATAAATCATCTAATTTACTTATAGTTATCTTCATTTTGATGCTATTAGATCTTGGGAAAGATTTGGCCGATGGTTGAGAGCCATAAGATCATTCTAGGTGAAGAACTTCCCATTCTAAGCATGTTCAATCGCTTGATCTCCACAGCTCATGATCTTGCAAATGGTCTAGTTTACTTATGATTACATTCATTTGGGTGCTATTAGATCTTGGGAAAGATAAGACCAATGGTTGAGAGCCAAAAGATCATTCTAAGTGAAGGAATTCCCATTCTAAGCATGTTTGTCACCATTTGGTTTAATCGCTTGATCCCCACATCTTGTGAGTCTCGATCATTGTACAAATCTCCCTTGAGTACTAATAGCATCAAAACGAAATTTGGTGATTTGCAAGCTCGTGAACTCCCAAGATAAAGTAATTAACCCAAATGGCAACAAATACTCTTAGAACGGCAAGTTCTCCCCTTAGAATGATCTTACGGCATTGAACCATTACTCTAATCTTTCCCAAGTGTCAATAGCATCTAAATGAAGATGATTATAAGTACATTAAAGGAGTTGCAAGCTTGTGAGCTCCAAAGATCAAGCGATCAATCTAAATGGTGACAAATGTTCTTAGAATGACCTTATGGCAATGAACCATCATACTAATCTTTCCCAAGTATGAATAGCATCTAAATGAAGATAATTTATATGTAAGTTAGATGATTTCCAAGCTCGTATCCCAAGATCAAGTTATCAACCCAAATGGTGAGAAACATTCTTAGAATGGCAATTTCTTCCCTTAGAATGACCTTGTGGCTCTCCATCATCACACCGATCTTTTCCAAGTACTAATAGCATAGAAATGAAGGTAATTGTAAAAAAATTAGATGATTTGTAAGCACTGGGGAACTCCTAAGATCAAGCAGTTAACCCAAATGCCGACAAATATTCATTGAAAGGGAAGTTCTTTCTTAAAATGGTCTTGTGGCACTCAACCATTGCTCTAATCTTTTCCAAGTGTCCAAATGAAGATGATTATAAGTAAATTAGATGATTCACAAGCTCACGAGCTATGGAGATCAAGCGATTAAGCCAAATGGTGACAAATATTCTTAGAATAGGAAGTTCTTCACATGGAACGATCTTCTCACTCTTAAGAGTTGCTCCAATCTTTTCAATGTACTAATAGGACCGGTGGAGATAATCATAAATAAGTTAGATGATTTTCTAGGTCATTAACTTTCAAGATCAACCCATTAACCTAAATTACAACAAACATTTTTAGAATTGGAAGTTCTTCACATAAAATAATCTTGTGAGTCTCAATCATTGCACTAATCTCCCTCGAGTACTAATAGCATCAAAAGGAAGTTGGTTGCAAGTAAATTAGGTGATTTGCAAGCTCATGAACTCCTAAGATTAAGTAATTACCTAAAGGGATAATGCCACGAAAAACCCTAAACTTTACCTCGTGTAACACATTTACCCTAAGTAAATTATATGATTTACAAGCTCATTAGTTGTGGAGATCAAGCAATTAAACCAAATGAAGACACATATACTTCAAATGGGAAGTCCTTCACTTTGAATGATTTTATAGCTTTCAACCATTAGCCTAGTCTTTCCCAGGATCTAATAGCATCCAAATGAAGAAAACTATAAGTAAATTATATCATTTACAAGCTCATTAGCTGTGGAGATCAAGCAATTAAACCAAATGAGGACATACATTCTTCAAATGGGAAGTCCTTCACTTAGAATGATCTTATGGCTCTCAACCATTATCCTTATCTTTCCCTAAATCTCATAGCATCCAAATGAAGGTAACTATATGTAAATTATATGGTTTACAAACTCATGAGCTATGGCAAACAAGCAATTAAACAAAATGAGGACATATATGCTTCAAATGGGAAGTCCTTCACTTAGAATGATCTTATGCCTCTCAACCATTTGACTAATCTTTCCCTAGATCTCATAGCATCCAAATGAAGATAACAATAAGAAAATTATACGAATTACAAGCTCATGAGCGATTGACATTAGCAATTATACCAAATGACAAAAAAACTTAAAATGGGAAGTCCTTCACTTAGAGTGATCTTATAGCTTTAAACCATTGGCTTAATCTCTCCCATGATCTAATAGCTTCCAAATGAAGATACCTTAAGTAAATTATATGATTTACAATCTCATTAGCTATGGAGACCAAGTGATTAAACTAAATGAGGACACATATGCTTCAAATGGGATGTCCTTCACTTAGAATGTTCTTATGGCTATCAACCATTCACCTAATCTTTCCCTAGATCTCATAGCATCCAAATGAACATAACAATAAGAAAATTAGACGAATTACAAGATCATGAAGGGTGGAGATCAAGCGATTATACCAAATGGTGACAAACATGCTTAGAATGGGAAGTCTTTCACTTAGAATGATTTTATGTCTATCAAACATTGGCTTAATCTATCCCATGGTCTAATACCATCCAAATGAAGATACCTTAAGCAAATTATATGATTTACAAGCTCATTAGCTATGGAGATCAAGCGATTACACCAAATGATCACACATATGCTTCAAATGGGAAGTCCTTCATTTAGAATGATCTTATAGCTCTCAACCATTAGCGAATCTTTCTCTAGATCTCATAACATACAAATCAAGAAAACTATAAGTAAATTATATGAATTACAAGCTCATTAGCTATGGAGATCAAGTGATTATACCAACTGGTGACAAACATGCTTAGAATGGGAAGTCTTTCAGTTAGAATAATCTTATGGCTTTCAAACATTGGACTAATCTCTCCCACGGTCTAAGAGCATCCAAATGAACATAACTATAAGTAAATTATATGATTTAATAGCTCATTAGCTATGGAGATCAAGCGATTACACAAAATGAGAACACTTATGCTTCAAATGGGAAGTCCTTCACTTAGAATGATCTTATGGCACTCAACCATTAGCGTAATATATCCCTTGATCTCATAGCACTCAAATGAAGAAAACTATAAGCAAATTATATGATTTGCAAGCTCATTAGCTATGGAGATCAAGTTATTACACCAAATGAGAACACATACGCTACAAATGGGAAGTCCTTCATTAAGAATGATCTTATGGCTCTCAATCATTAGCGTAATCTTTCCCTAGATCTCATAGCATTCAAATGAAGAAAACTAGAAGTAACTTATATGATTTACAAGCTCATTAGCTTTGGAGATCAAGCTATTAAACCAAATGAGGACACATATGCTTCAAATGAGAAGTCCTTTGCTTAGAATGATATTACGGCTCTCAACCATTATCCTTATCTTTCCCTAGATCTCATAACATCCAAATGAAGATAACTATAACTAAATTATAACATTTACAAGCTCATGAGCTGTGGAGATCAAGCGATTAAACCAAACGGTGACAAAAATGCTTAGAATGGGAAGTCCATCACCTGGAATGATTTTATGGCTCTCAACCATTATCCTAATCTTTCCCTATATCTCATAGCATCCAAATGAAGATAACAATAAGAAAATTAGACGAATTACAAGCTCATGAGCAATATAGATCAAGCGATTACCCCAAATGGTGAGAAACATGCTTAGAATGGGAAGTCCTTCACAAAGAATGATCTTATGGCTCTCGACTGTTGGCCTAATTTCTCCCCAAGATCCAATAGCATCCAAATGAAGATAATAAGTAAATTATATGATTTAAAAGTTCATTAACTATGGAGATCAAGCGATTAAACCAAATGAGAACACATATTCTTCAAATAGGAAGTCCTTCTTTTAGAATGATTTTATGGCTCTCAACCATTAGCCTAATCATTCCCTAGATCTACACAGCTCATGATCTTGTAAATCATATAACTTACTTATAGTTTTTTTTCATTTGGATGCTATTAGATCATAGGAGAGATTAGGCTAACGGTTGAGAGCCATAAGATCATTCTAAATGATGGATTTCCCATTTTAAGCATTTTTGTCAACATTTGGTTTAACCGCTTCATCTACATAGCTCATGAGCTTGTAAATCATATAATNCTAGATCTCATAGCATCCAAATGAAGATAACAATAAGAAGATTAGATGAATTACAAGCTCATGAGCAATATAGATCAAGCGATTACCCCAAATGGTGAGAAACATGCTTAGAATGGGAAGTCCTTCACAAAGAATGATCTTATGGCTCTCGACCGTTGGCCTAATTTCTCCCCAAGATCCAATAGCATCCAAATGAAAATAATAAGTAAATTATATGATTTACAAGTTCATTAACTATGGAGATCAAGCGATTAAACCAAATGAGAACACATATTCTTCAAATAGGAAGTCCTTCCTTTAGAATGATTTTATGGCTCTCAACCATTAGCCTAATCATTCCCTAGATCTACACAGCTCATGAGCTTGTAAATCATATAATTTACTTATAGTTTTTTTCATTTGGATGCTATTAGATCATAGGAGAGATTAGGCTAACGGTTGAGAGCCATAAGATCATTCTAAATGATGGATTTCCCATTTTAAGCATTTTTGTCAACATTTGGTTTAACCGCTTCATCTACACAGCTCATGAGCTTGTAAATCATATAATTTACTTATAGTTATCTTCATTTGGTTGCTATAAGATCATGGGAGAGATAAGGCCAATGGTTGAGAGCCATTAGATCATTCTATGTGAAAGACTTCCCATTCTAAGCATGTTTGTCACCATTTGGTATAATCGCTTGATCTCCATCGCTCATGAGCTTCTAATTCATCTAATTTTCTTATAGTTATATTCATTTGGATGCTACGAGATATAGGGGAAGATTAGGCAAATGGTTGAGAGCTATAAGATCATTATAAGTGATAGACTTCCCATTCTAAGCATTCTTGTCACCATTTGGTTTAATTGCTTGATCTACATAGCTCATGAGCTTGTAAATCATATAATTTACTTATAGTTATCATCATTTGTATGCTATTAGATCTTGGGAGAGATTAGTACAATGGTTGAGAGCCATAGGGTCATTCTAAGTGAAAGACATCCGATTCTAATCATGTTTGTCCTCATTTGGTTTAATCGCTTGATCTCCATAGCTCATGAGCTTGTAAATCATATAATTTACTTCTAGTTATCCTCATTTGCATAATATTAGAGCTTGGGAAAGATTAGGCAAATGATTGAGGGCCATAAGATCATTCTAAGTGAAGGACTTCCCATTTGAAGCATATGTGTACTAATTTGGTTTAATAGCTTGATCACCATAGCTAATGAGCTTGTAAATCATATAATTTACTTATAGTTTTCTTCGCATGGATGTTATTAGATCTTGGGAAAGATTAGGCAAATGGTTGAGAACCATAAGATCATTCTAAGTGATGGACGTTCCATTTGAAGCATATGTGTACTAATTTGATTTAATAACTTCATCTCCACAACCCATGAGCCTATAAATGATATAATTTACTTATAGTTATGTTCATTTGGATGCTATGAGATATAGGGAAAGATTAGGCTAATGGTTGAGGGTGCTAAGATCATTCTAAGTGAAGGACTTCCCATTTGAAGCATATGTGTACCAATTTGGTTTAATAGCTCGATAACCATAGCTAATGAGCTTAAAAATCATATAATTTACTTATAGTTTTCTTCATTTGGATGCTATCAGATCTTGGGAAGGATTAGGCAAATGTTTGAGAATAATAAGATCATTCTAAGAGAAGGACGTTCCATTTGAAGCATATGTGTACTAATTTGATTTAATAGCTTGATCTCCACAACTCATAAGCTTGTAAATTATATAATTTACTTATAAATATGTTCATTTGGATGCTATGAGATCTAGTGAAAGATTAGGGTAATGGTTGAGAGCCATAAGATCATTTTATGTGAAGGACTTCCCATTTGAAGCATATGTGTTCTCATTTGGATGTTATCAAATCTTGGGAAAGATTCGGCAAATGGTTGAGAGTCATAAGATCATTCTTAGTGAAGGACTTCCCAATTCTAAGCATTTTTGTCGCCATTTGGTTTAATCGCCTGATCTTCACAGCTCATGAGCTTGTAAATCATATAATTTACTTATAGTTATCTTAATTTGGACGTTATTAGATCATGGGAGACATTAGGCCAACGGTCGAGAGCCATAAAATCATTCTAAGTGATGGACTTCCCATTCTAAGCATTTTTGTCACCATTTGGTTTAATCGCTTCATCTACACAGCTCATGAGCCTGTAAATCATATAATTTACATATAGTTATCTTCATTTGGATGTTATAAGATCATGGGAGAGATAAGGCCAATGGTTGAGAGCCATTAGATCATTCTATGTGAAAGACTTCTCATTCTAAGCATGTTTGTCACCATTTGATAAAATCGCTCAATCTCCATCGCTAATGAGCTTCTAATTCGTCTAATTTTCTTATAGTTATCTTCATTTGGATGCTACAAGATCTAGGGAAAGATTAGGCAAATGGTTGAGAGCCATAAGATCATTCTAAGTGAAGGACTTCCCATTCTAAGTACTTTTGTCACCATTTGGTTTAATCGCTTCATCTACACAGCTCATTTGTAGCACATTCTAAGTGAAGGACTTCTCATTTGTAGCATATCTGCCCTCATTTTGTTTAATTACTTGATCTCCACAGCTAATGAGCTTGTAAATCATGCAATTTACTTATAGTTATGTTCATTTGGATGATATTATATAATGGGAAAGATTAGGCTAGTGGTTGAGAGACATAAGATCATTCTAAGTGAAGAACATCCCATTCTAAGCATTTTTGACGCCATTTGATTTAATCGCTTGGTCTCCATTGCTCATGAGCTTGTAAATTATATAATTTACTTATAGTTGTCTTCATTTGGATGCTATTAAATCTAGGGAAAGATTAGGCAAATGGGTGAGAGCCATAAGATCATTCTAAGTGAAGGATTTCCCATTTGAAGCATATGTGTCCAAATTTAGTTTAATCGCTTGATCACCATAGCTCATGAGCTTGTAAATCATATAATTTACTTATTGTTATCTTCATTTGGATGCCATGAGATCTAGGGAAAGATTAGGCTAGTGGTTAAGAGCCATGAGATCATTCTAAGTGAAGGACATCTCATTTGAAGCATATGTGTCCTCATTTTGTTTAATTGCTTGATCTCCATAGCTAATGAGCTTGGAAATCATATAATTTACTTACAGTTATCTTGATTTGGATGCTATTAGATCTAGGGAAGGATTAGGCAAATGGTTGAGAGCTAAAAGATCATTCTAAGTGATGGACTTACAATTTGTAGCATATGTGTTGTCATTTAGTTTAATCGCATGATCTCCATCGCTCATGATCTTGTAATTCATCTAATTTTCTTACAGTTATCTTCATTTGGATGCTATGAGATCTAGGGAAAGGTTTTTCTAATGGTTGAGAGCCATGAGATCATTCTAAGTGTAGGACTTCCCATTTAAAGCATATATGTCCTCCTTTGGTTTAATCGCTTAATCTCCTTAGCTAATGAGCTTGTAAATCAGATAATTTACTTATAGTTATCTTTATTTGGATGCTATGAGATGTATGGAAAGATTCAGCTAAAGGTTGAGAGCCATGAGATAATTCTAAGTGAAGGACTTCCCATTTAAAGCATATGTGTCCTCATTTGGTTTAATCACTTGATCACCATAGCTCATAAGCTTGGAAATCTCATAATTTATATTTAGTTACCTTCATTTGTATGGCATGAGATTTAGGGAAAGATTAGGCTAATGGTTGAGAGCTATAAGATCATTCTAAGCGAAGGACTTCTCCTTCTAATCGCTATTAGATCATGGGAATGATTAGGCCAGTGGTCGAGAACCATTACATCATTCTAAATGAAGAACTTCCCATTCTAAGTATTTTTGTCCCCATTTGATTTAATTGCTTGCTCTCCATAGCTCATGAGCTTGTTAATCATGTAATTATCTTATAGTTATCTTCATTTGGATGCTATTAGATTTAGGGAAAGATTAAGCAAATGGTTGAGAGCAATAAGAACATTATAAGTGAAGGCTTCCCATTCTAAGCATGTTTGTCACCATTTGATGTAATCACTTGATCTCCATCGCTCATGAGCGTGTAATTCATATAATTTACTTATAGTTTTGTTCATTTGGATGGTATTAGATCTAGGGAAAAATTAAGCAAATGGTTGAGAGTTATAAGATCATTCTAAGTGAAGGATTCCCATTCTAAGCATGTTTTTCACCATTTGGTGTGATCACTTGATCTCCATCACTCATGAGCATGTAATTCATATAATTTACTTATAGTTTTCTTCATTTGGATGCTATTAGATCTAAGGAAAGATTAAGCAAATGGTTGAGCGCTAAAAGATCATTCTAAGTGAAGGATTCCCATATGAAGCATAGGTGTCCAAATTTGGTTTAATCGCTTGATCGCCATAGCTCATGAGCCTGTAAATCATATAATTTACCTATAGTTATATTCATTTGGATGCTATGTGATCTAGGGAATGATTAGGCAAATGGTTGAGAGCCATGAGATCATTCTAAGTGAAGGACTTCTCATTTGTAGCATATGTGTCCTCATTTTGTTTTATTGCTTGATCTCCATAGCTAATGAGCTTGTAAATCATATAATTTACTTATAGTTATCTTCATTTGGATGCTATTAGATCATGGGAAAGATTAGGCCAGTGGTTGAGAGAAATAAGATCATTCTAAGTGGAGAACATCCCATTTTAAGAATTTTTCCGCCATTTGATTTAATCGCTTGGTCTCCATTGCTCTTGAGCTTGTAAATGATATAATTTACTTATAGTTTGCTTAATTTGGATGCTGTTAGATCTAGGGAAAGATTAAGCAAATGGGTGAGAGCCATAAGATCATTCTAAGTGATGGACTTACAATTTGTAGTATATGTGTCCTCATTTGGTTTAATCGCGTGATCTCCGTCGCTCATGAGCTTGTAATTCATCTAATTTTCTTACAGTTATCTTCATTTGGATGCTATGAGATCTAGGGAAAGATTTGTCTAATGGTTGAGAGCCAAAAGATCATTCTAAGTGTAAGACTTCCCATTTGAAGCATATGTGTCCTTTTTTGGTTTAATTGCTTGATCTCCTTAGCTAATGAGCTTGTAAATCAAATAATTTACTTATAGTTATCTTCATTTGGATGCTATGAGATGTATGGAAATATTCGGCTAATGGTTGAGAGCCATGAGATCACTCTAAGTGAAGGACTTCCCATTTGAAGGATATGTGTCCTCATTTGGTTTAATCGCTTGATCACCGTAGCTCATGAGCTTGGAAATCATATACTTTACTTATTGTTACCCTCATTTGGATGCCATGAGATCTAGGGAAAGATTAGGCTAATGGTTGAGAGCCATAAGATCATTCTAAGCGAAAGACTTCTCATTTGAAGCATATGTGTCCTCATTTGGTTTAATCTCTTGATCTCAATAGCTAATGAGCTTGCAAATCATATAATTTACTTATAGTTATCTTCATTTGGATGCTATTAGATCATGGGAATTATTAGGCCAGTGGTCGAGAACCATAACATCATTCTAAGGGAAGAACTTCCCATTCTAAGCATTTATGTCACCATTCGATTTAATCGCTTCATCTCCACAGCTCATGAACTTGTAAATCATATAATTTACTTATAGTTATATTTATTTGGATGCTATTAGATTTGGGGAAAGATTAGGCAAATGGCTGAGAGCCATAAGATCATTCTAAGTGAAGAATGTCCTATTTGAAACATATGTGTCCTAATTTAGTTTAATCGCTTGATCACCATAGCTCATGAGTTTGTAAATAATATAATCTTATAGTTATCTTCATTTGGATGCTATGAGATCTAGGGTATGATTAGTCTAATGGTTGAGAGCCATATGTTCATTCTAGGTGAAGGAATTCTCATTTGAAGCATATGTGTCCTCATTTGGTTTAAATGCCTAATCTCCATAGCTAGTGAGCTTGTAATTCATCTAATTTTCTTATAGTTATCTTCATGTGGATACTATGAGATCTAGGGAAGGATTTGGCTAATGGTTAAGAGCCATAAGATCATTCCATGTGAAGGATTTTTCATTTGAAGCAAATGTCTCGTCACTTGGATTAATTGCTTGATCTCCATAGCTCATGAGCCTGTAAATAATACAATTATGTATAGTTAGCTTCATTTGGAAGTTATTAGATCATGGGAGAGATTAGGTCAATAGTTGAGAGCCATAAGATCATTCTTAGTGAAGCACTTCCCATTCTAAGCATTTTTGTCTCCACTTGGTATAATCGCTTGATCTCCATCGCTCATGAGCTTGTAATTTGTCTAATTTTCTTATTGTTATCTTCATTTGGATGCTATTAGGTCTTGCGAGAGATTAGGCCAATGATTGAGAGCCATAAGATCATTTTAAGTGAAGAGATTCCCATTTGAAGTATATGTGTCCTCATTTGGTTTAATCGCTTGATCTCCACATCCCATGAGCTGGTAAATCATATAATTTACTTATAGTTACCTTCATTTGGATGCTATTAGGTCTTGCGAGAGATTAGGCCAATGGTTGACAACCATAAAATCATTCTAAGTGAAAGACTTCCCATTCTAACCATGTTAGTGACCATTTTGTATATTCGCTTGATCTCCATTGCTCATGAGCTTGTAATTCATCTAATTTTCTTATTGTTATGTTCATTTAGATGCTATGAGATCTAGGGTAAGATTAAGTTAATGGTTGAGAGCCATTAGATCATTCTAAGTGAAGGACTTTCCATTTGAAGCATATGTTTCTTAATTTGGTTTAATCGCTTGATTAGCTTAGCTCACCTTGTAAATTATATAATTTACATATAGTTATCTTCATTTGGATGTTATTAGATCATGGGAGATATTAGGATAATTGTTGAGAGCCATAAGATCATTCTTAGTGAAGGACTTCCCATTCTAAGCTTTTTTGTGACCATTTCGTTTAATTGCTTGATCTCCATCGCAAATGAGCTTGTAACTTGTCTAATTTTCTTATTCTTATCTCCATTTGGATGCTATGAGATTTAGGGTATGATTAGGCTAATTGTTGAGAGCCACAAGTTCATTCTAAGTGATGGACTTCTCATTTGAAGCATATGTGTCCTCATTTGGTTTAAATGCTTGATCTCCATAGCTAGTGAGCTTGTAATTCATCTTATTTTCTTATAGACCTTCATGTGGATGCTATGAGATCTAGGGGAAGCATTTGGCTAATGGTTGAGAGCCATAAGATCATTCTATGTGAAGGACTTCTCATTTGAAGCAAATGTCTCGTCACTTGGATTAATTGCTTGATCTCCATAGCTCATGAGCTTGTAAATAATATAATTACTTATAATTAGCTTAATCTCCATTTATAGCATATGTGTTCTAATTTGGCTTAATCCCTCGATCTCCATAGCTAATGAGCATGTAAATCTTATCATTTACTTACTGTTTTCTTCATTTGGATGCAATTAGATCTTGGGAGACATTTCGCAAATGGTTGAGAGATATAAGATCATTCTAAGTGAATGACTTCCCATTCTAAGCTTTTTTGTCACTATTTGGTTTAATCGCTTGATCTCTAAAGCTCATGAGCTTGTAATTCATCTAATTTTCTTATAGTTATCTTTGCTTGGATGCTATGAGATCTAGAGAAGGATTAGGCTAATGGTTGAGAGCAATAAGATCATTCCAAGTGAAGGACTTCCCATTTGAAGCATATGTGTCCTCATTTGGTTTAATCACTTGATTTCCACAGCTAATGAGATTGTAAATCATATAATTTACTTATAGTTTTCTTCATTTGGTTGTTATTAGATCTAGAGAAAGATTAGGCAAATCCATACGATCTTTTGAAGTGAAGGACTTCCCATTTGAAGCGTATGTGTCCTAATTTGGTTTAATCGCGTGATCGCCATAGTTCATGAGCTTGTAAACCATATAATTTACTTATAGTTGCCTTCATTTGGATGCAATTAGATCTAGAGAAAGATTAGGCAAATGGTTGAGTGCCATCAGATCATTCTAAGTGAAGGATTTCCCATTCTAAGCTTTTTTGTCACCATTTGGTTTAGTCGCTTAATCTCCATCGCTCATGATCTTGTAATTCNGAGAGCCATAAGATCATTCTAAGTGAAGCTCTTCCCATTTTTAGCATATATGTTCTAATTTGGTTTAATCGCTTCATCTCCACAGCTAATGAGCTTGTAAATCATATAATTTACTTGTAGTTTTCTTCATTTGGATGCAATTAGATGATGGGAGATATTAGGCCAATGGTTGAGAGCCATAAAATTATTTTAAGTGAAGGACTTCCCATTCTGAGCTTTTTTGTCACCATTTGGTTTAATCGCATGATCTCTATCGCTCATGAGCTTGTAATTCATCTAATTTTTTTTATTGTTATCTTCATTTGGATGCTATGAGATCTAGGGTAAGATTATGCTAATGGTTTAAAACCATAAGATCTTTCTAAGTGAAGGACTTCCCATTTGAAGCGTATGTGTCCTAATTTGGTTTAATCACTTGATCTCCATAGCTAATGAGCTTGTAAATCATATAATTTACTTATAGTTTTTTTCATTTGGTTGCTATTAGATCTAGGGAAAGATTAGGGAAATGGTTGAGAGCCATACGATCATTTTAAGTGAAGGACTTTCCATTCAAAGCATATGTGTCCTAATTTGGTTTAATCGCTTGATCGCCTTTGCTCATGAACTTGTAATTCAGCTAATTTTCTTATAGTTATCTTCATTTGGATGCTATTAGATCATGGCAAAGATTAGGTCAATGGTTGAGATCCATAAGATAATTCTAAGTGAAGGACTTCCCTTTCTAAGCTTTTTTATGACCATTTGGTTTAATCGCATGATCTCCATCGCTCTTGATCTTGTAATTCGTCTAATTTTTTTATTGTTATCTTCATTTGGATGCTATGAGATCTAGGATAAGATTAGGCTAATGGTTGGACACACGGACCCTAGGAGTGCCAAAAGTTGGTACGGAGGAACACTTAAGTGCCAAAAGTTATAAATGGTACACTTAAGTGCAAAAATCGGAGCAAAATAGATCACTTAAGTGCCAAATCCAGCCAAATTGCAACGTGTCCATTTTCCGGCAACTTCATTTGCTGACGGAGCATTTTTTTCCAAAATAAAAAATTCCACGTGGCAATTTTAATAAAAAAATTTGTCCACGTCAGATTTTAAAAAAATTAAAATCAATTTTATTTTTTAAAAAAAAGAAGAGAAAAGGGGATGGGAAATTGGCGCAGCCCTCGCCGATTACCCCTTCCCCCCCCCCCCCCC
>CM026418.1:757297-805930 GCA_014858505.1 Corymbia citriodora subsp. variegata | reverse complement strand
CCTTTTCTTTTTTTAAATTAATCAATTTTAAAATATTTTATTTTTAAAATTATTTAATATTATTTAATTAATAATTTTAAAAATCCACGTCAGTGCAAAAACGGCGTCGTTTTCACTGATTTTTCGTCGTTTTAATTTCCGGCGAGTCACGTAGGCAAAAAAATTAATAAAAAATTGCCACGTAGGATTTCCGGCGACCTGGCACTTAAGTGATCCATTTTTTTTGAAAAGTGGCACTTAAGTGTATCGTTTGTAAGTTTTGGCACTTAAGTGTCCCTCTGTGCCAACTTTTGGCACTCCCGCTGTGCTTTCCCCCTAATGGTTGGGAGCCATAAGATCATTCTATGTGAAGGATTTCCCATTTGAAGCATATGTGTCCTCATTTGGTTTAATCACTTGATCTCCACAGCTAATGAGCTTGTAAATCATATAATTTACTTATAGTTTTCTTCATTTGGTTGCTATTAGATCTAGGGAAAGATTAGGGAAATGGTTGAGAGCCATACGATCATTTTAAGTGAAGGACTTCCCATTCAAAGCATATGTGTCCTAATTTGGTTTAATCGCTTGATCGCCTTTGCTCATGAACTTGTAATACAGCTAATTTTCTTATAGTTATCTTCATTTGGATGCTATTAGATCATGACAAAGATTAGGCCAATGGTTGAGATCCATAAGATAATTCTAAGTGAAGGCCTTCCCATTCTAAGCTTTTTTGTCACCATTTGGTTTAATCACATGATCTCCATTGCTCATGATCTTGTAATTCGTCTAATTTTTTTTATTGTTATCTTCATTTGAATGCTATGAGATCGAGGGTAAGATTAGGCTAATGGTTGGGAGCCATAATTCTATGTGAAGGACTTCCCATTTGAAGCATATGTGTCCTAATTTGGTTTAATCGCTTGATCGCCATTGCTCATGAGCTTGTAATTCAGCTAATTTTCTTATAGATATCTTTATTTGGATGCTATTAGATCATGGCAAAGATTAGGCCAAATGTTGAGATCCATAAGATAATTCTAAGTAAAGGACTTCCCATTCCAAGCTTCGTTGTCGCCATTTGGTAGAATCACTTGATCTCCATCGCTCATGAGCTTGTAAATCATATAATTTGCTTAAGGTATCTTCATTTGGATGCTATTAGACCATGGGATAGATTAGGCCAATGTTTGATAGCCATAAGATCACTCTATGTGAATGACTTCCCACTCTAAGCATGTTTGTCTCCATTTGGTGTAATCGCTTGATCTCCATCAATCATGAGTTTGTAATTCATCTAATTTTCTTATTGTTATCTTGATTTGGATGCTATGAGATCTAGGGAAAGATAAGGAATATGGTTGAGAGCCGTGTCCTCATTTTGTTTAATCGCTTGATCTCCATAGCTAATGAGCTTCTAAATCATATAATTTACTTATAGTTATCTTCATTTGAATGCTATTAGATCTAGGGAAATGTTAGGCTAGTGCTTGAGAGCCATAAGATCATTCTAAGTGAAGGACTTCCCATTTGAAGCATATGTGTCCTAATTTGGTTTAATCGCTTGATCGCCATAGCTCATGAGTTTGTAAACCATATATTTTACCTAGAGTTACATTCATTTGGATGCTATGAGATCTAAGGAAAGATAAGGATAATGGTTGAGAGCCATAATAGCATTCTAAGCAAAGGACCTATCATTTGAAGCATATGTGTCCTCATTTGGTTTAATCGCTTGATCTCCATAGCTAATGAGCTTGTAAATCATATAATTTACATATAGTTATCTTCATTTGGATGCTATGAGATCTAGGGAAAGATTAGGTTAATGGTTGAGAGCCATGAGATTATTCTAAGTGAAGGACTTCTCATTTGAATTATATGTGTCCTCATTTTGTTTAATCGCATGATCTCCATAGCTAATGAGCTTTTAAATCATATAATTTACTTATTGTTATCTTTATTTGGACGCTATTAGATCTAAGGATGTATGGCTAGTTGTTGAGAGCCATAAGATCATTCTAAGTGAATGACTTCTCATTCTAGGCATTTTTGTCACTATTTAGTTTAATCGCTTTATCTACACAGCTCATGAGCTGGTAAATCATATAATTTATTTATAGTTATCTTCATTTGGGTGCAATTAGATCACAAGAGTGATTAGGCCAATGGTTGAGTGCCATAAGATCATTTTAACTGAAGGACATCCCATTCTAAGCATGTTTGTCACCATTTGGTATGATCGCTTGATCTCCATTGCTCATGAGCTTGTAATTCATCTAATTTTCTTATAGTTACTTTCATTTGGATTCTATGAGATCTTGGGAAAGAGTAGGTAAATGGTTGAGAGCCATGTCCTCATTTTGTTTAATTGCTTAATCTCCACAGCTATTGAGCATGTAAATAATATAATTTACTTATAGTTATCTTCATTCTGATGCTATTAGATCTAGGGAAATGTTAGGCTAGTGGTTGGGAGCCATAAGATCATTCTATGTGAAGGACTTCCCATTCTAAGCATGTTTCTCACCATTTGGGGTAATCGCTTGATCTTCATCGCTCGTGAGATTGTAATTTGTCTAATCTTCTTATTGTTATCTTCATTTGGATGTTATGAGATATGGGGAATGATTAGGCTAATGGTTGAGAGCCATGAGATCATTATAAGTGAAGGACTTCTCATTTGAAGCATATGTGTCCTCATTTTGTTTAATCGCTTGATCTCCATAGCTAATGAGCTTATAAATCATATAATTTACATAAGTTATCTTCATCTGGATGCTATGAGATCTAGGGAAAGAGTAGGCTAATGGTTGAGAGCCATGAGATCATTCTAAGTGAAGGACTTCTCATTTGAAGCATATGTGTCCTCATTTTGTTTAATCACTTGATCTCCATAGCGAATGAGCTTTTAAATCGTATAATTTAACATAGTTATCTTTATTTGGATGCTATTAGATCTAGGGAAATATTAGGCTAGTGGTTGAGAGCCATAAGATCATTCTAATTGAAGGACTTCCTATTCTAAGCATTTTTGTCACTATTTGGTTTAATCGCTTGATCTCCACAGCTCATGAGCTTGTAAATCATATAATTTACTTATAGTTATCTTCATTTGGATGCTATTAGATCACGGGAGAGATTAAGCCAACGGTTGAGAGCCATAAGATCATTATAAGTGATGGACTTTCGATTCTAAGCATTTTTGGCACCATTTGGTTTAATCACTTGATCTCCATCCCTCATGAGCTTGTAATTCGTCTAAGTTTCTTATTGTTATGCTCATTTGGATGCTATGAGATCTAGGGAAAGATTAGGCTAATGGTTGAGAGCCATAAGATCATTCTAAGTGAAGGACTTCGTATTAAAAGCATATGTGTACTAATTTGGATTAATAGCTTGATCTCCATAGCTAATGAGCTTGGAAATCATATTATTTACTTATTGTTAACTTCATTTGGATGCTATTGGATCATGGGGAGAGATTAGGCCAACGGTTGAGAGCCATAAGATCATTTTATGTGAAGGACTTCTCATTTGAAGCATATGTGTTTTCATTTGGTTTAATAGCTTGATCTCCATAGCTAATGAGCTTGTAAATCATATAATTTACATATATTTATCTTCATTTGGATGCTATGAGATCTAGGGAATGACTAGGCTAATGGTTGAGAGCCATAAGATCATTTTAAGTGAATGACTTCTCATTAGAAGCATATGTGTACTAATTTGGTATAATAGCTTGATATCTATAGCTAATGAGCTTGGAAATCATATGATTTACTTATTGTTAACTTCATTTGGGTGCTATTGGATCATGGGGAAAGATTAGTTCAATGGTTGAGAGCCATAAGATCATTCTATGTGAAGGACTTCCCATTTGAAGTATTTGTGTTCTCATTTGGTTTAATCGCTTGATGTCCATAGCTAATGAGCTTGTAAATCATATAATTTACTTATAGTTATCTTCATATGGATGGAATTAGATCATGGGGAGAGATTAGGCCAACGGTTAAGAACCACAAGATCATTCTTTGTGAAGGACTTCCCATTCTGTTTCTCACCATTTAGGGTAATCACTTGATTTCCATCGCCCATGAGCTTGTAATTCGTTTAATCGTCTTATTGTTATCTTCATTTTGATGCTATGAGATCTAGGGAAAAATTAGGCTAATGGTTGAGAGCCATAAAATCATTCTAAGTGAATGACTTCCCATGTGAAGCATATGTGTTCTCATTTGGTTTAATCACTTAATCTCCATAGCTAATGAGCTTGTAAATAATATAATTTAGTTATAGTTATCTTCATTTGGATGCTATTAGATCTAGGGAAATGTTAGGCTAATGGTTGAGAGCCATAAGATCATTCTAAGTGAAGGACATCCCATTCTAAGCATGTTTGTCCCCATTTGGTATAATCGGTTGATCTCCATCGCTCATGAGCTTGTAATTCATTTAATTTTCTTATAGTTATCTTCATTTTGATGCTTTGAGATCTAGGGAAAGATTAGGCTAATGGTTGAGAGCCATAAGATCATTCTAAGTGAAGAACTTCCCATTTGAAGCATATGTGTCCTAATTTGGTTTAATCGCTTGATTGCCATAGCTCATGAGCTTGTAAATTATATAATTTACATATAGTTATCTTCATTTGAATGTTATTAGATCATGGGTGATATTAGGTTAATGGTTGAGAGCCATAATATCATTCTAAGTGAAAGGACTTCCCATTCTTTGCTTGTTTGTCACTATTTGGTTTAATTTCAGATCTCCATCCTCATGAGCCTGTAATTCATCTAATTTTCTTCTTGTTATCTTCATTTGGATGCTATGAGATCTAGGGTACGATTAGGCTAATGTTTGAGAGCCATAAGATCAATCTAAGTGAAGGACTTCTCATTTGACGCAATTGTCTCGTCACTTGGATTAATCGCTTGATCTCCATAGCTCATGACCTGGTAAAAAAAATAATTACTTATAGTCAGCTTCATTTGAATGCTATTAGATCATGGGAGAGATTAGGCCCATGGTCGAGAGCTATAAGATCATTCTAAGTGAAACACTTCCCATTCTAAGCATGATTGTCTCCATTTGGTATAATCGCTTTATCTCCATCGCTAATGAGCTTGTAATTCGTCTAATTTTCTTATTGTTCTCTTCATTTGGATGCTATGAGATCTAGGGTAACATTAGGCTAATGGTTGAGAGCCATAAGATCATTCTATGTGAAGGACTTCTCATTTGAAGCATATGTGTCCTCATTTGGTTTAGTCGCATGAGCTTGTAAATGATATAATTTACTTATAGTTTTCTTCATTCGGATGCTCTGAGATCTAGTGAAAGATTAGTCTAATGGTTGAGACCCATAAGATCATTCTAAGTGAAAGACATCCCACTCAAAGAATGTTTGTCGCCATTTGGTATAATCACTTGATCTCCATGACTCTTGAGGTTGTAATTCATCAAATTTTCTTATTTTTATGTTCATTTTGATGCTATTAGACCATAGGAGAGATTAGGCTAGTGGTTGAGAGCCATAAGATCATTCTAAGTGAAAGACATCCCATTCTAAGAATATTTGTCACCATTTGGTATAATCGCTTGATCTCCATCGCTCATGAGCTTGTAATTCATCAAATTTTCTTATTGTTATGTTCATTTGGATGTTATTAGACTAGGGGAGAGATTAGGCTATTGATTGAGAGCCATAAGATCATTCTAAGTGAGCGACTCACCTAATTTTCTTATAGTTAACTTCATTTGGGTGCCATGGGATCGAGGGACAGATTAGGCTAATGGTTGAGAGTCATAGGATCATTTTACGTGAAGGACTTCCCATTTGAGGCATATGTGTTCTTGTTTAGTTTCATCGCTTGATCTCCATAGCTAATGAGCTTGTAAATCATATAATTTACTTATAGTTTTCTTCATTTGGACGATATGAGATCTAGGAAAAGATTAGGCTAATGGTTGAGAGCCATAAGATTATTCTAAGTAAAGGACTTCCCATTTGAAGCATATGTGTTCTCATTTGGTTTAATCGCTTCATCTCCGTAGCTAATGAGCTTGTAAATCATATAATTTACTTATAGTTATATTCATTTGGATGCTATTAGATCATGGGAAAGATTAGGCAAACGGTTGAGAGCCATAAGATCATTCTAAGTGAAGGGCTTCCCATTCTAAACATGTTTGTCACCATTTGGTTTAATGGCTTGATCTCCACATCTCATGAGGTTGTAAATTATCTAATTTACTTATAATTATCTTCATTTGGATGCTATTAGATCGTGGGAGAGATTAGGCCAATGGTTGGGAGCCATTAGATCATTCTAAGTGAAAGACTTCCCATTCTAAGCATGTTTATCACCATTTGGTATAATCACTTGATCTCCATCGCTCATGAGCTTGTAATTCATCTAATTTTCTTATTGTTATCTTCATTTGGATGCTATTAGGTCTTGTGAGAGCCATAAGATCATTCTATGTAAAGAGCTTCCCATTTGAAGCAGATATGTCCTCATTTGGTTTAATCACTTGATCTCCACTTCTCATGAGCTTGTCAATCATATAATTTACTGATAGTTATCTTCATTTGGATGCTATGAGGTCTTGCGAGAGATTAGGCCAATGGTTGATAGCCATAATATCATTCTAAGTGAAAGACTTTCCATTCTAAGCATGTTTGTGACCATTTGGTATAATTGCTTAATTTCCATCGCTCATGAGCTTGTAATTCGTCTAATTTTCTTATTGTTATCTTCATTCGGATGCTATTAGATCAAGGGAAAGATTAGGCAAACAGTTGAGAGCCATAAAATCATTTTAACTGAAGGACTTCCCATTTGCAGCATATGTGTCCTAATTTGGTTTATTGCTTGATCGCCATAGTTCATGAGCTTGTAAATTATATAATTTACATACAGTTATCTTCATTTGGATGTTATTAGATCATGGGAAATATTAGGATAATGGTTGAAAGAAATAAAAATCATTCTAAGTGAATGACTTCCCATTCTCAACTTTTTTGTTACCATTTGGTTTAATCGCTTGATCTACACAGCTCATGAGCTTGTAATTCATATAATTTACTTATAGTTTTCTTCATTTGGATGCTATTAGATCTAGGGAAAGATTAGAAAAATTGTTGAGAGCCATAAGATCGTTCTAAGTGAAGGAGCCATTTGAAGCATATGTGTCCTCATTTGGATTAACCGGTTGATCTCCACAACTCACGAGCTTGTAAATCATATAATTTACTTATAGTTATCTTCATTTGGATGCTATTGGGTCTTGCGAGAGATTAGGCCAATGGTTAACAGCCATAAAATCATTCTAAGTGAAAGACTTCCCATTCTAAGCATGTTAGTGACCATTTGGTATAATCGCTTGATCTCCATTGCTCATGAGCTTGTAATTCCTCTAATTTTCTTATTGTTATGTTCATTTGGATGCTATGAGATCTAGGGTAAGATTAAGCTAATGGTTGAGAGCCATCAGATCACCATAGCTCACGAGCTTGCAAATTATATAGTTTACTTATAGTTTTCTTCAATTGGATGCAATTAGCTCTAGGGAAAGATTAGGCAAATGGTTGACAGCCATAAAATCATTCTAAGTGAAGGACTTCCTATTTGAAGCATATGTGTCCTCATTTGGTTTAATCACTTGATCGCCATAGCTCATGAGCTCGTAAATCATATAATTTGCTTATAGTTATCTTCATTTGGATGCTATTGGATCATGGGAAAGATTAGGCCAGTGGCTGAGAGCCATAAGATCATTCTAAGTGAAAAACTTCCTATTTGAAGCATATGTGTCCTAATTTGGTTTAAACGCTTGATCGCCATAGCTCATAAACTTGTAAATCATATAATTTACTTATAGTGTTCTTCATTTTGATTCTATTATATCATGGGAAAGATTAGGCCAGTGGTTGAGAGCCACAAAATCATTCTAAGTGAACAACTTTCCATTCTAAGCATTTTTATTGCCATTTGATTTAATCGCTTGATCTCCACAACTCATGAATTCATAAATCATGTAATTTACTTATAGTTTTCTTCGTTTGGATGCTATTAGATCATGTGAAAGATTATGCTAGTGGTTGTGAGATATAAGATCATTCTAAGTGAAGAACTTCACGTTTGAAGCATATGTGTCCTAATTTGGTTTAATCACTTAATCACCATAGCTCATGAGCTTGTAAATCATATAATTTACTTATAGTTATCTTCATTTGGATGCTATTAGATCATGGGAAAGATTAAGCCAGTGGTTGAGAGTTATATAATCATTCTAAGTGAAGCACTTCCTATTTGAAGCATATGTGTCCTAATTTGGTTTAATCGCTTGATCCCCATAGCTCATAAGCATGTAAATCATATAATTTACTTATAGTTACCTTCATTTAGATGCTATTAGATCATGGGAAAGATTAGGGCCAGTGGTTGAGAGCCACAAGATCATTCTAAGTGAACAACTTCCCATTCTAAGCATTTTTATTGCCATTTGATTTAATCGCTTGATCTCCATAGCTCATGAATTTGTAAATCATATAATTTACTTATAGTTTTTTGCGTTTGGATGCTATTAGATCATGGGAAAGATTAGGCCAGTGGCTGAGAGGCATAAGATCATTCTAAGTGAAGAACTTGCCATTCTAAGCATTTTTCTTGCCATTTGAATTAATCGCTTGATTTGTGGCTCATGAGCTGGTAAATCATAGAATTTACTTATTGTTATCTTGAGTTGGATGCCATGAGATCTAGGGAAAGATTAGGCTAATGGTGAAGAGCCATAAGATCATTCTAAGTGAAGGACTTCTCATTTGAAGCAAATCTGTCCTCATTTTGTTTAATCATTCGATGTCCATAGCTAATGAGCTTGGACATCATATAATTTACTTACAGTTATCTTCATTTTGATGCTATTAGTTCTAGGGAAGGATTAGGCAAATGGTTGAGAGCCATAAGATCATTCTAAGTGATGGACTTACAATTTGTAGCATATGTGTCCTCATTCGGTTTAATCACATGATCTCCATCTCTCATGAGCTTGTAATTCATCTAATTTTCTTACAGTTATCTTCAGTTGGATGCTATGAGAACTAAGGAAAGATTACGCTATTGGTTGAGAGCCATGAGATCATTCTAAGTGAAAGACTCCCATTTGAAGCATATGTGTCCTCATTTGGTTTAATCGCTTGATCTCCATAGCTAATGAGTTTGGAAATCATATAATTTACTTATAGTTATCTTCATTCTAAGAGAATGATTTCCCATTTGAAGCATATGTGTCCAAATTTAGTTTAATCGCTTAATCACCATAGCTCATGAGCTTGTAAATCATATAACTTACTTATTGTTATCTTCATTTGGATGCCATGAGATCTAGGAAAAGATTAGGCTAATGGTTGAAAGCCATGAAATCATTCTAAGTGAAGGACATCTCATTTGAAGCATATGTGTCCTCATTTTGTTTAATCGCTTGATCTCCATAGCTAATGAGTTTGGAAATCATATAATTTACTTACAATTATTTTCATTTGGATGCTATTAGATCTAGGGAAGGACTAGGCAAATGGTTAAAAGCCGTAAGATCATTCTAAGTGATGGACTTACAATTTGTAGCATGTGTGTCATCATTTAGTTTAATCGCATGATCTCCATCTCTCATGAGCTTGTAATTCATCTAATTTTCTTACAGTTATCTTCATTTGGATGCTATGAGATCTAGGGAAAGACTTTTCTAATGGTTGAGAGCCATGAGATCATTCTAAGCGTAGGACTTCCCACTTGAAGCATATGTGTCCTCATTTGGTTTTATTCGCTTAATCTCCTTAGCTAATTAGCTTGTAAATCAGGTGATTTACTTATTGTTATCTTCATTTGGATGCTATGAGATGTTGGGAAAGATTCGACAAATGGTTAAGAGCCATGAGACCATTCTAAGTGAAGGACTTCTCATTTGTAGCATATGTGTCCTCATTTTGTTTAATTGCTTGATGTCCATAGCTAATGAGCTTGTAAATCATATAGTTTACATATAGTTATCTTCATTTGGATGCTATTAGATCATGGGAAAGATTAGGCCAATGGTTGAGAGGCAAAAGATCATTCTAAGTGGAGAACATCCCATTTTAAGCATTTTTGTTGCCATTTGATTTGATCCCTTGGTCCACTGATCATGAGCTTGTAAATCATATAATTTACTTATAGTTGTCTTCATTTGGATGCTGTTAGATGTAGGGAAAAATTAGGCAAATGGGTGAGAGCCATAAGATCATTTTAAGTGATCGACTTACAATTTGTAGCATATGTGTCATGATTTAGTTTAATCGCATGATCTCCATCGCTCATGAGCCTGTAATTCATCTAATTTTCTTACAGTTATCTTCATTTGGATGCTATGAGATCGAGGGAAGAATTTGTCTAATGGTTGAGAGCCAAGAGATCGTTCTAAGTGTATGACTTTCCATTTGAAGCATATGTGTCCTCTTTTGGTTTAATCGCTTAATCTCCTTTGCTAATGAGCTTCTAAATCAGATAATTTACTTATATTATCTTCATTTGGATGCTATTAGATCATGGGAAAGATTCGGCAAATGGTTGAGAGCCATGAGATCATTCTAAGTGAATGACTTCTCATTTGTAGCATATGTGTCCTCATTTTGTTTAATTGCTTGATCTCCATCACTCATAAGCTTGTAATTCATATAATTTTCGTACAGTTATCTTCATTTGGATGCTATGAGATCTAGGGAAAGATTTGTCTAACGGTTGAGAGCCATGAGATCATTCTAAGTGTAGGACTTCCCATTTGAAGCATATGTGTCCTCATTTGGTTTAATTGCTTAATCTCCTTAACTAATGAGATCATTCATTTGGATGCTATGAGATGTTGGGAAAGATTCGGCAAATGGTTGAGAGCCATGAGATCATTCTAAATGAAGGACTTCTCATTTGTAGCATATGTGTTCTCATTTTGTTTAATTGCTTGATCTCCAAAGCTAATGAGCTTGTAAATCATACAGTTTACTTATAGTTATGTTCATTTGGATGCTATTATATCATGGGAAATATTAGGCTTGTGGTTGAGAGACATAAGATCATTCTAAGTGAAGAACATGCCATTCTAAGCATTTTTTACGCCATTTGATTTAATCACTTAGTCTCCATTGCTCATGAGTTTGTAAATCATATAATTTACTTATAGTTGTCTTCATTTGTATGCTATTAGATCTAGGGAAAGATTAGGCAAATGGATGAGAGCCATAAGATTATTCTAAGCGAAGGACTTCCCATTTGAAGTATATGTGTCCTCATTTGGTTTAATTGCTTGATCACCATAGCTCATGAGCTTGGAAATCTTATAATTTACTTGTAGTTACCTTCATTTGGATGCTATGAGATCTAGGGAAAGATTTGTCTAATGGTTGAGAGCCATGAGATCATTCTAAGTGTAGGACTTCCCATTTGAAGCACATGTGTCCTCATTTGGTTTAATCGCTTAATCTCCTTAGCTAATGAGCTTGTAAATTAGGTGATTTACTTATTGTTATCTTTATTTGGATGCTATTAGATCATGGGAAAGATTCGGCAAATGGTTAAGAGCCATGAGATCATTCTAAGTGAAGGACTTCTCATTTGTAGCATATGTGTGCTCATTTTGTTTAATTGCTTGATCTCCATAGCTAATGAGCTTGTAATTCATATAGTTTACTTATGGTTATCTTCATTTGGATGCTATGAGATCTAGGGAAAGATTTGTCTAATGGTTGAGAGTCATGAGATCATTCTAAGTGTAGGACTTCCCATTTGAAGCATTTTTGCCGCCATTTGATTTAATCGCTTGGTCTCCACTGCTGATGAGCTTGTAAATCATTTAATTTACTTATAGTTGTCTTCATTTGGATGCTGTGAGATCTAGGGATAGATTAGGCAAATGGGTGAGAGCTATAAGATCATTCTAAGTGATGGACTTACAATTTGTAGCATATGTGTCATCATTTAGTTTAATCGCATGATCTCCATCGCTCATGAGCTTGTAATTCATCTAATTTTCTTACAGTTATCTTCATTTGGATGCTATGAGATCTAGGGAAAGATTTGTCTAATGGTTGAGAGCTAAGAGATCGTTCTAAGTGTAAGACTTCCCATTTGAAGCATATGTGTCCTCTTTTGGTTTAATCGCTTAATCTCCTTAGCTAATGAGCTTGTAAATCATATAATTTAATTATAGTCGTCTTCATTTGGATGCTATTAGATCTAGGGAAAGATTCGGCTAATGGGTGAGAGCCATAAGATCATTCTAAGTGAAGGACTTCCCATTTGAAGTATATGTGTCCTCATTTGGTTTAATCGCTTGATCACCTTAGCTCATGAGCTTGGAAATCATATAATTTACTTATTGTTACCTTCATTTGGATGCCATTAGATCTAGGGAAAGATTAGGCTAATGGTTGAGAGCTATAAGATCATTCTAAGTGAAAGACTTCTCATTTGAAGCATATGTGTCATCATTTGGTTTAATCGCATGATCTCAATAGCTAATGAGCTTGCAAATCATATAATTTACTTATAGTTATCTTCATTTGGATGCTATTGGATCATAGGAATATTAGGCCACTGGTCTAGAACCATAACATCATTCTAAGAGAAGAACTTCCCATTCTAAGCATTTATGTTGCCATTTGATTTAATTGATTGATCTCCACAGCTCATGAGCTTGTAAATCATATAATTTACTTATAGTTATCTTCATTTGGATGCTATTAGATCTGGGGAAATATTAGGCAAATGGGTGAAAGCCATAAGATCATTGTTTGTGGAGGACGTCCCATTTGAAACATATGTGTCCTAATTTAGTTTAATCGCTTAATCACCATAGCTCATGAGCTTGTAAATAATATAATTACTTATAGTTATTTTCATTTGGATGCTATTAGATCTAGGGTATGATTAGTCTAATGGTTGAGAGTCATATGTTCATTTTAGGTGAAGGACTTCTCATTTGAAGCATATGTGTCCTCATTTGGTTTAAATGCTTGATCTCCATAGCTAGTGAGCTTGTAATTAATCTCATTTTCTTATAGTTATCTTCATGTGGATGCTATAAGATCTAGGGAAGGATTTGGTTAATGGTTGAGAGCCACAAGATCATTCCAAGTGAAGGACTTTTCATTTGAAGCAAATGTCTCGTCACTTGGATTAATCGCTTGATCTACATAGCTCATGAGCTTCTAAATAATACAATTACATATAGTTAGCTTCATTTGGATGTTATTAGATCATGGGAGAGATTAGGCCAATGGTTGAGAGCCATAAGATTATTCTAAGTGAAACACTTCCCATTCTAGGCATTTTTGTCTCCATTTGGTATAATCGCTTGATCTCCATCGTTCATGAGCTTGTAGTTCGTGTAATTTTCTTATTTTTATCTTCATTTGGATGCTATTAGGTCTTGCGAGAGATTAAGCCAATGATTGAGAGCCATAAGATCATTCTAAGTGAAGAGCTTCCCATTTGAAGCATATGTGTCATCATTTGGTTTAACTGCTCCACATCTCATGAGCTGGTAAATCATATAATTTACTTATAGTTATCTTCATTTGGATGCTATTAGGTCTTGTGAGATATTAGGCTAATGGTTGAGATCTATAAGATAATTCTAACTGAAGGACTTCCCATTCTAATTTTTTTGTCACCATTTGGTTTAATCGCATGATCTCCATCGCTCATGATCTTGTAATTCATCTAATTTTTTTATTGTTATCTTCATTTGGATGCTATCAGATCTTGGGTAAGATTAGGCTAATGGTTGGGAGCCATAAGATCATTCTATGTTAAGGACTTCCCATTTGAAGCATATGTGTCCTCATTTGGTTTAATCGCTTGATCTCCACAACTGATGAGCTCGTAAATCAGATAATTTACTTATAGTTTTCTTCATTTGGTTGCTATTAGATCTAGGGAAAGATTAGGGAAATGGTTGAGAGCCATACGATCATTTTAAGTGAAAGATTTCCCATTTGAAGCATATGTGTCATAATTTGGTTTAATTGCTTGATCGCCATTGCTCATGAGCTTGTAATTCAGCTAATTTTCTTATAGTTATCTTCATTTGGATGCTATTAGATCATGGCAAAGATTAGGCCAATGGTTGAGATCCATAAGATAATTCTAAGTGAAGGATTTCTCATTCTAAGCTTGTTTGTCGCCATTTGGTAGAATCACTTGATCTCCATCGCTCATGAGCTTGTAATTCATCTAATTCTGTTATAGTTATCTTCATTTAGATGCCATGAGATCTAGGGAAAGATTAGACTAATGTTTGAGAGCCATAAAATCATTCTAAGTGAAGGACATGTCGTTTGAAGCATATGTGTCATAATTTGGTTTAATCGCTTGATCTCCATAGCTAATGAGCTTCTAAATAACATAATTTACTTGTTGTTATCTTCAGTTGGATGCTATTAGATCTAGGGAAATATTTGGCAAGTGGTTGAGAGCCATGAGATTATTTTTAGTGAAGGACTTCCCATTCAAAGCTTTTTTGTCACCATTTGGTTTAATCGCTTGATCTGCACAGCTCATGAGCTTGTAAATCATATAATTTACTTATATTCATCTTCATGTAGATGCTATTAGATCATGGGAGAGATTAGGCCAATGGTTGAGAGCCATAAGATCACTCTAAGTGAAAGACATCCCACTCTAAGCATGTTTGTCTCCATTTGGTGTAATCGCTTGATCTCCATCGCTTATGAGCTTGTAATTCATCTAATTTTATTATTGTTATATTGATTTGGATGCTGTGAGATCTAGGGAAAGATAAGGAATATGGTTGAGAGGCGTGTCCTCATTTTGTTTAATTGCTTGATCTCCATAGCTAATGACATTCTAAATCATATAATTTACTTATAGTTATCTTCATTTGCATGCTGTGAGATCTAGGGAAAGATTAGGCTAATGGTTGAGAGTCATAAGATCATTCTAAGTGAAGGACATCCCATTTGAAGCATATATGTTCTTGTTTAGTTTCATCGCTTGATCTCCACAGTTAATGAGCTTCTAAACCATATAATTTACTTAATAGTTTTCTTCATTTGGATGATATGAGATCTAGGGAAAGAACACGCTAATGGTTGAGAGCCATAAGATCATTCTAAGTGAAGGACTTCCCATTTGAAGCATATGTGTTCTCGTTTAGTTTAATCGCTTGATCTTCGTACCTAATGAGCTTGTAAATCATATAATTTTCTTAAAGGTTTCTTCATTTGGATGCTATGAGATCTAGGGAAAGATTACGCTAATGGTTGAGAGCCATAAGATCATTCTGAGTGAAAGACTTCCCATTCTAAGCATGTTTGTCACCATTTGGTTTAATCGCCTCATCTACACAGCTCGTGAGCTTGTAAATCATATAATTTACTTATAGTTATCTTCATTTGGATGCTATTAGGTCATGGGAGAGATTAGGCCAATGGTTGAGAGCCATAAGATTATTCTAAGTGGAGGACTTCCCATTTGAAGCATAAGTGTTCTCATTTAGTTTCATCGCTTGATCTCCATAGTTAATGAGCTTGTAAATCCTATAATTTGCTTAAGGTATCTTCATTTGGATGCTATTAGACCATGGGAGAGATTAGACCAATATTTGAGAGCCACGAGATCATTCTGAGTGAAAGACTTCCCATTCTAAGCAATTTAGTCACCATTTGGTTTAATCGCTTCATCTACACAGCTCGTGAGCTTGTAAATCATATAATTTACTTATAGTTATCTTCATTTGGATGCTATTAGGTCATGGGAGAGATTAGGCCAATGGTTGAGAGCCATAAGATTATTCTAAGTGAAAGACATCCCATTCTAAGAATGTTTGTCACCATTTGGTATAATCGCTTGATCGGCATCGCTCATGAGCTTGTAATTCATCTAGTTTCCTTATTGTTATGTTCATTTGGATGCTATTAGACCATGGGAGAGATTAGGCTAGTGCTTGAGAGTAATAAGATTATTCTGAGTGAAGGACTTCCCATTTGAAGCATATGTGTTCTCATTTGGTTTAATCACTTGATCTCCATAGCTAATGAGCTTGTAAATCATATAATTTACTTAAGGTATCTTCATTTGGATGCTATTAGACCATGGGAGAGATTAGGCTAGTGGTTGAGAGCCATAACATCATTCTAAGTGAAGGACTTCCCATTTGAAGCATGTGTGTTCTCATTTGGTTTAATCACTTGATCGCCATAGCTCATGAGCTTGTAAATCATGTAATTTACTTATAGTTATCTTCATTCGGATGCTATTAGTCCATGGGAGAGATTAGACCAATGTTTGAGAGCCACGAGATCATTCTGAGTGAAAGACTTCCCATTCTAAGCAATTCAGTCACCATTTGGTTTAATCGCTTCATCTACACAGTTCGTGAGCTTGTAAATCATATAATTTACTTATAGTTATCTTCATTTGGATGCTTTTAGATCATGGGAGAGATTAGGCCAATGGTTGAGAGCCATAAGATCATTCTAAGTAAAAGACATCCCATTCTAAGAATGTTTGTCACCATTTGGTATAATCGCTTGATCCGCATCGCTCATGAGCTTGTAATTCATCTAGTTTCCTTATTGTTATGTTCATTTGGATGCTATTAGACCATGGGAGAGATTAGGCTAGTTCTTGAGAGTAATAAGATCATTCTGAGTGAAGGACTTCCCATTTGAAGCATATGTGTTCTCATTTGGTTTAATCACTTGATCTCCATAGCTAATGAGCTTGTAAATCATATAATTTACATAAGGTATCTTCATTTGGATGCTATTAGACCATGGGAGAGATTAGGCTAATGGTTGAGAGCCATAACATCATTCTAAGTGAAGGACTTCCCATTTGAAGCATGTGTGTTCTCATTTGGTTTAATCACTTGATCGCCATAGCTCATGAGCTTGTAAATCATGTAATTTACTTATAGTTATCTTCATTTGGATGCTATTAGATCATGGGAGAGATTGGGCCAATGGTTGAGAGTCATAAAATCATTCTAAGTAAAAGACTTCCCATTCTATGCATGTTTGTCACCATTTGGTATAATCGCTTGATCTCCATCACTCGTGAGCTTGTAATTCGTCTAATTTTCTTATTGTTATGTTCATTCAGATGCAATGAGATCTACGGGAAGATTAGGCTAATGGTTGAGAGCCATAAGATCATTCTAAGTGAAGGACATCCCATTTGAAGCATATGTGTTCTCGTTTAGTTTCATCTCTTGATCTCCATAGCTAATGAGCTTCTAAACGATATAATTTTCTTATAGGTTTCTTCATTTGGATACTATGAGATCTAGGGAGAGATTACGCTAATGGTTGAGAGCCATAAGATCATTCTGAGTGAAAGACTTCCCATTCTAAGCATGTTTGTCACCATTTGGTATAATCGATTGATCGCCATCGCTCAAGAGCTTGGAATTCATCTAATTTTCTTATAGTTGTCTTCATTTGGGTGTCATGGGATCTAAGGAAAGATTAGGCAAATGGTTGAGTGCCATAAGATCAATCTAAGTGGAGGACTTCCCATTTGAAGCATAAGTGCTCTCATTTAGTTTCATCGCTTGATCTCCATAGTTAATGAGCTTTTAAATCATTTAATTTGCTTAAGGCATCTTCATTTGGATGCTATTAGACCATGGGAGAGATTAGACCAATGTTTGAGAGCCACGAGATCATTCTAAGTGAAGGACTTCCCATTTGAAGCATGTGTGTTCTCATTTGGTTTAATCACTTGATCGCCATAGCTCATGAGCTTGTAAATCATGTAATTTACTTATAGTTATCTTCATTTGGATTCTATTAGATCATGGGAGAGATTGGGCCAATGGTTGAGAGTCATAAAATCATTCTAAGTAAAAGACTTCCCATTCTATGCATGTTTGCCACCATTTGGTATAATCGCTTGATCTCCATCACTCATGAGCTTGTAATTCGTCTAATTTTCTTATTGTCATATTCATTCGGATGCTATTAGACTGGGGGAGAGATTAGGCTAGTGGTTCTGAACCATAAGATCATTCTAAGTGAGTGACTTCACGAAATTTTCTTGTAGTTATCTTCTTTTGGTTGCCATCGGATCGAGGAAAAGATTAGGCTAATGGTAGAGAGCCATAGGATCATATTACGTGAAGGACTTCCCATTTGAAGCATATGTGTTCTCGTTTAGTTTCATCGCTTGATCTCCATAGCTAGTGAGCTTGTAAATCATATAATTTACTTATAGTTTTATTCATTTGGACGATATGAGATCTAGGAAAAGATTAGGCTAATGGTTGAGAGCCATAAGATTATTCTAAGTGAAGGACTTCCCATTTGAAGCATATGTGCGCTCATTTGGTTTAATCGCTTCATCTCCGTAGCTAATGAGCTTGTAAATCATTTAATTTACTTATAGTTTTCTTCATTTGGACGATATGAGATCTAGGAAAAGATTAGGCTAATGGTTGAGAGCCATAAGATTATTCTAAGTGAAGGAGTTCCCATTTGAAGCATATGTGTCCTCATTTGGTTTAATCGCTTGATCACCATAGCTCATGAGCTTGTAATTCAGCTAGTTTTCTTATAGTTGTCTTCATTTGGAAGCTATTAGATCACGGCAAAGATTAGGCCAATGGTTGAGATCCATAAGATAATTCTAAGTGAAGGACTTCCCATTCTAAGCATGTTTATCACCATTTGGTAGAATCACTTGATCTCCATCGCTCATGAGCTTGTAATTATCTAATTTTCTCATAGCTATCTTCAATTGGATGCCATGAGATCAAGGGAAAGATTAGGCTAATGGTTGAGAGCCATAAGATCATTATAAGTGAAGGACATCTCATTTGAAGCATATGTGTCCTAATTTAGTTTAATCGCTTGATCTCCATGTCTAATAAAATTCAAAAAAACATAAATTACTTGTAGTTATCTTCATTTGGGTGCTATTAGATCTAGGGAAATATTTGGCAAGTGGTTGAGAGCCGTGAGATAATTATAAGTGAAGGACTTCCAATTCTAAGCTTTTTTGTCACCATTTGGTTTAATCGCTTGATCTCCACAGTTCATGAGCTTGTAAATCATATAGTTTACTTATATTCATATTCATTTGGATGCTATTAGATCATGGGAGAGATTAGGCCAATGGTTGAGAGCCATAAGATCATTCCAAGTGAAGGACTTCCCACTCTAAGCATGTTTATCACCATTTGGTATAATCGCTAGATCTCCAATGCTCATGAGCTTGTAATTCATCTAATTTTGTTTTTGTTATCTTCAATTAGATGCTATTAGATCTAGGGAATGATTAGGCAAATCGTTGAGAGCCATAATATCATTCTAAGTGAAGGACTTCCCATTTGAAGCATATGTGTCATAATTTGGTTTCATCGATAGATCGCCATAGCTCATGAGTTTGTAAACCATAAAATTTACTTATATTTACCTTCATTTGGATGCTATGAGATCTAGGGAAAGATAAGGATAATGGTTGAGAGTTAAAATATCATTCTAAGCAAAGGACTTCTCATTTGAAGCATATGTGTCCTCATTTTGTTTAATCGCTTGATCTCTATTGCTCAAGACCTTGTAATTCACCCAATTTTCTTATAGTTATCTTCATTTGGGTGCCATGATATCTAGGGAAAGATTAGGCAAATGGTTGACAGCCATAAAATCATTCTAAGTGAATGACTTCCCATTCTCAGCTTTTTTGTCACGATTTGGTTTAATCGCTTGATCTACATAGCTCATGAGCTTGTAATTCATATAATTTACATATAGTTATCTTCATTTGGATGTTATGAGATCTAGGGAAAGATTAGGCAAATCGTTGAGAGCCATAAGATCATTCTAAGTGAAGGACTTCCCATTTGAAGCAAATGTGTCCTAATTTGGTTTAATCGCTTGATTGCCATAGTTCATGAGCATGTGAATTATATAATTTACATATAGTTATCTTCATTTGGATGTTATTAGATCACGGGAGATATTAGGATAATGGTTGAAAGCAATAAAGATCATTCTAAGTGAATGACTTCCCATTCTCAGCTTTTTTGTCACGATTTGGTTTAATCGCTTGATCTACACAACTCATGAGCTTGTAATTCATATAATTTACATATAGTTTTCTTCATTTGGATGCTATTAGATCTAGGGAAAGATTAGGCAAATCGTTGAGACCCATAAGATCATTCTAAGTGAAGGACTTCCTATTTGAAGCATGTGTCCTAATTTGATTTAATTGCTTGATCACCATAGCTAACAAGCTTGTAAATCATATAATTTACTTATAGTTTTTTTCAATTGGATGCTATTAGCTCTAGGGAAAGATTAGGCAAATGGTTGAGAGCCATAAGATCATTCTAAGTAAAGACTTCCCATTTGAAGCATATGTGTCCTCATTTGGTTTAATCGCTTGATCTCTATTGTTCAAGAGCTTGTAATTCACCCAATTTTCTTATAGTCATCTTCATTTGGGTGCCATGATATCTAGGGAAAGATTAGGCAAATGGTTGACAGCCATATAAACTCATTCTAAGTGAATGACTTGCCATTATCAAATTTTTTGTCACCATTTGGTTTAATCGCTTGATCTACACAGCTCATGAGCTTGTAATTCAAATAATTTACTTATAGTTTTCTTCATTTGGATGCTATTAGATCTAGGGAATGATTAGGCAAATGGTTGAGACTCATAAGATCATTCTAAGTGAAGGATTTCCCATTTGAAGCAAATGTGTCCTAATTTGGTTTAATCGCTTGACCGCCATAGTTCATGAGCATGTGAATTATATAATTTACATATAGTTATCTTCATTTGGATGTTATTAGATCATGGGAGATATTAGGATAATGGTTGAAAGCAATAAAGATCATTCTAAGTGAATAACTTCCCATTCTCAGCTTTTTTGTCACGATTTGGTTTAATTGCTTGATCTACACAGCTCATGAGCTTGTAATTCATATAATTTACGTATAGTTTTCTTCATTTGGATGCTATTAGATCTAGGGAAAGATTAGGCAAATTGTTGAGAGCCATAAGATCATTCTAAGTGAAGGACTTCCCATTTGAAGCATGTGTCCTAATTTGATTTAATCGCTTGATCACCATAGCTAACAAGCTTGTAAATCATATAATTTACTTATAGTTTTTTTCAATTGGATGCTATTAGCTCTAGGGAAAGATTAGGCAAATGGTCGAGAGCTATAAGATCATTCTAAGTAAAGACTTCCCATTTGAAGCATATGTGTCCTCATTTGGTTTAATCGATTGATCTCTATATCTCAAGAGCTTGTAATTCACCCAATTTTCTTATAGTCATCTTCATTTGGGTGCCATGATAACTAGTGACAGATTAGGCAAATGGTTGACAGCCATAAAATCTTTCTAAGTGAATGACTTCCCATTATCAAATTTTTTGTCACCATTTGGTTTAATCGCTTGATCTACACAGCTTATGAGCTTGTAATCCATATAATTTACTTATAGTTTTCTTCATTTGGATGCTATTAGATCTAGGGAATGATTAGGAAAATTGTTGAGAGCCATAAGATCATTCTAAGTGAAGGACTTCCCATTTGAAGCATGGGTCCTAATTTGATTTATTCGCTTGATCACCATAGCTAACAAACTTGTAAATCATATAATTTACTTATAGTTTTTTTCAATTGGATGCTATTAGCTCTAGGGAAAGATTAGGCAAATGGTTGAGAGCCATAAGTTCATTTTAAGTAAAGACTTCCCATTTGAAGCATATGTGTCGTCATTTGGTTTAATCGCTTGACCGCCATATCTCATGAGCTCATAAATCATATAATTAACTTATAGCTACCTCCATTTGGATGCTATGAGATCTAGGAGAAAGATTATGCAAACGGTTGAGAGCTATAAGATCATCAGTCTAAGAGAAGAATTTCTCATTTGAAGCATATGTGTCCTCATTTTGTTTAATCGCTTAATCTCCATAGCTAATGAGCTTGCAAATCATATAATTTACTTATAGTTATCTTCATTTGGATGCTATTAGATCATGGGAAAGATTAAGCCAGTGGTTGAGAGCCATAAGATTATTCTAAGTGAAGGACTTCCTATCTGAAGCAAATGTATCCTAATTTGGTTCAATCGCTTGATCACCGTAGCAAATGAGCTTGTAAATCATATAATTTACTTATAGTTATCTTTATTTAGATGCTATTAGATCATGGGAAAGATTAGGCCAATGGTTTAGAGCCACAAGATCATTCTAAGTGAAGAACTTCCCAGTCTAAGCATTTTTATTGCCATTTGATTTAATCGTTTGATCTCCACAGCTTATGAATTCGTTAATCATATAATTTACTTATAGTTTTCTTCGTTTGGATGCTATTAGATCATGGGAAATATTAAGCCAGTGGTTGAGAGACATAAGATCATTCTAAGTGAAGGACTTCCCATTTGAAGCATATGTGTCCTCATTTGGTTTAATCGCTTGACCTTCTAATGAGCTTGTAAATCATATAATTTACTTATAGTTATTTTCATTTGGATGCAATGAGATGTAGGGAAAGATTCAGCTAATTTTCTTGTAGTTATCTTTATTTGGATGCTATGAGATCTAGGGAAAGATTTGTCTGATGGTTGGGAGCCATGAGATCATTCTAAGTGTAGGACTTCCCATTTGAAGCATATGTGTCCTCATTTGGTTTAATCGCTTGACCTTCTAATGAGCTTGTAAATCTTGTAAATCATATAATTTACTTATAGTTATTTTCATTTGGATGCAATGAGATGTAGGGAAAGATTCAGCTAATTTTCTTGTAGTTATCTTTATTTGGATACTATGAGATCTAGGGAAAGATTTGTCTGATGGTTGGGAGCCATGAGATCATTCTAAGTGTAGGACTTCCCATTTGAAGCATATGTGTCCTCATGTGGTTTAATCGCTTAATCTCCTTAGCTAATGAGCTTGTAAATCAGGTAATTTACTTATTGTTATCTTCATTTGGATGCTATCAAATGTAGGGAAAGATTCGGCAAATGGTTGAGAGCCATGAGATCATTCTAAGTGAAGGACTTCTCATTTGTGGCATATGTGTCCTCACTTTTTTTAATCGCTTGATCTCCCTAACTAATGAGCTTGTCAATCATATAATTTATTTATAGTTATGTTCATTTGGATGCTATTAGATCGTGAGAAAAATTAGATTAGTGGTTGAGAGACATAAGATCATTCTTAGTGAAGAACATCCCATCATAAGCATTTTTGTCACCATTTGATTTAATCACTTGGTCTCCACTGCTAATGAGCGTATAAATCATATAATTTACTTATAGTTATCTTCATTTGGATGCTATTAGATCTAGGGAAAGATTAGGCAAATGGTTGTGCGGCATAAGATCGTTCTAAGTGAAGGACTTCCTATTTGAAGCATATGTGTCCTAATTTAGTGTACTCACTTGATCACCATAGCTCATGAGCTTGTAAATCATATAATTTACATATTGTTATCTTCATTTGGATGCCATGAGATCTAGGGAAAGATTAGGCTAATGGTTGAGATCCATGAGATCATTATAAGTGAAGGACTTCTCATTTGAAGCATATGTGTCCTCATTTGGTTTAATTGCTTAATCTCCTTAGCTAATGAGCTTGTAAATCAGATAATTTACTTATAGTTATCTTCATTTGGAATCTATAAGATGTATGGAAAGATTCAGCTAAAGGTTGAGAGTCTAAATGAAGGACTTCCCATTTGAAGCATATGTGTCCTCATTTGGTTTAATAGCTTCATCTCCATAGCTAATGAGCTTGTAAATCATATAATTTACATATAGTTATCTTCATTTGGATATTATGAGATCTAGGGAATGACTAAGCTAATGGTTGAGAGCCATAAGATCATTCTTTGTGAAGGACTTCCCATTCTAAGCATGTTTCTCACCATTTGGGGTAATCGCTTGATCTCCATCGCTCATGAGCTTATAATTCATGTAATTGACTTATTGTTCTCTTCATTTGGATGCTATGAGATCTAGGGATATATTAGGCTAATGGTTCAGTCCCATAAGGTCATTCTTAGTGAATGGCTTCCAATTTGAAGCATGTGTTCTCGTGAACTCCCAAGATTAAGTAATTAACCCAAATGGCAACAAATACTCTTAGAACGGGAAGTTCTACCCTTAGAATAATCTTATGGCATTGAACCATTACTCTAATCTTTCCCAAGTGTCAATAGCATCTAAATGAAGATGATTATAAGTACATTAATTGAGTTGCTAGCTTGTGAGCTCCAAAGATTAAGCGATCAATCCAAATGGTGACAAATGTTCTTAGAATGGCAATGCCTTCCCGTAGAATGACCTTATGGCATTGAACCATCATATTAATCTTTCCCAAGTATGAATAGCATCTAAATGAAGATAATTTATATGTAAGTTAAATGATTTCCAAGCTTGTATCCTAAGATCAAGCTATCAACCCAAATGGTGAGAAACATTCTTAGAATGGCAATTCCTTTTGTTGGAATTAAATGAATCATCTGCTTTTTTGTTAGAACTCACTGCACTTGTTGATGTCTCGAGACCAATTTTTAGGATTGTTGCAAGAGAAGCAATGAGCCTTTTCTCATGAATGCTCATGAGATATGACTTCAATTAGGGTAGTTCAAACTCGTGGTTTCTTATAATCTCAGACTTGCAATTGCATTTCCTAGATTAAGATCATTCTTAGTGAATGACTTCCCATTTGTAGCATATGTGTTCTCATTTGGTGTGATAGCTTGATCTTCATAGCTAATGAGCTTGTAAATCATATAATTTGCTTATAGTTGCCTTCATTTGGATGTAATTAGATCTAGGGAAAGAGGAGGCAAATGGTTGAGAGCCATACGATCATTTTAAGTGAAGGACTTCCCATTTGAAGCATATGTATCCTAATTTGGTTTAATCGCTTGATCACCATAGCTCATGAGCTTGTAATTCAGCTAATTTCCTTATAGTTATCTTCATTTGGAAGCTATTAGATCATGGCAAAGATTAGGCCAATGGTTGAGATCCATAAGATAATTCTAAGTGAAGGACTTCCCATTCTAAGTATGTTTATCACCATTTGGTAGAATCACTTGATCTCCATCGCTCATGAGCTTGTAATTATCTAATTTTCTTATAGTTATCTTCATTTGAATGCCATGAGATCTAGGGAAAGATTAGGGTAATGGTTGAGAGCCATAAGATCATTCTAAGTGAAGAGCATCTCATTTGAAGCATATGTGTCCTAATTTAGTTTAATCGCTTGATCTCCATGTCTAATAAAATTCAAAAAAACATAAATTACTTGTAGTTATCTTCATTTGGGTGCTATTAGATCTAGGGAAATATTTGGCAAGTGGTTGAGAGCCATGAGATAATTCTAAGTGAAGGACTTCCAATTCTAAGTTTTTTTCTCACCATTTGGTTTAATCGCTTGATCTCCACAGTTCATGAGCTTGTAAATCATATAATTTACTTATATTCATATTCATTTGGATGCTATTAGATCATGGGAGAGATTAGGCCAATGGTTGAGAGCCATAAGATCATTCTAAGTGAAGGACTTCCCACTCTAAGCATGTTTGTCACCATTTGGTATAATCGCTAGATCTCCATCGCTCATGAGCTTGTAATTCATCTAATTTTGTTATTGTTATCTTCAATTGGATGCTATTAGATCTAGGGAATGATTAGGCAAACCGTTGAGAGCCATAATATCATTCTAAGTGAAGGACTTCCCATTTGAGCCATATGTGTCCTAATTTGGTTTAATCGATAGATCGCCATAGCTCATGAGTTTGTAAACCATAAAATTTACTTATAGTTACCTTCATTTGGATGCTATGAGATCTAGGGAAAGATAAGGATAATGGTTGAGAGTCAAACTATCATTCTAAGCAAAGGACTTCTCATTTGAAGCATATGTGTCCTCATTTTGTTTAATCGCGTGATCTCTATTGCTCAAGAGCTTGTAATTCACCCAATTTTCTTATAGTCATCTTCATTTGGGTGCCATGATATCTAGGGAAAGATTAGGCAAATGGTTGACAGCCATAAAATCATTCTAAGTGAATGACTTCCCATTATCAAATTTTTTGTCACCATTTGGTTTAATCGCTTGATCTACACAGCTCATGAGCTTGTAATTCAAATAATTTACTTTTAGTTTTCTTCATTTGGATGTTATTACAACATGGGAGATATTAGGATACTGGTTGAAAGCAATAAAGATCATTCTAAGTGAATGACTTCCCATTCTCAGCTTTTTTGTCACAATTTGGTTTAATCGCTTGATCTACACAACTCATGAGCTTGTAATTCATATAATTTACTTATAGTTTTCTTCATTTAGAAGCTATTAGATCATGGGAAAGATTAGGCCAATGGTTGAGAGCCACAAGATCATTCTAAGTGAACAACTTCCTAGTCTAAGCATTTTTATTGCCATTTAATTTAATCGTTTGATCTCCACAGCTCATGAATTAGTAAATCATATAATTTACTTATAGGTTTCTTCATTTGGATGATATTAGATCATGGGAAATATTAAGCCAGTGGTTGAGAGACATAAGAACTTTCCATTTGAATCATATGTGTCCTAATTCACTTGATCATCATAGCTCATGAGCTTGTAAATCATATAATTTACTTATAGTTATCTTCATTTGGATGCTATTAGATCATGGGAAAGATTAGGCTAGTGGTTGAGAGATATAAGATCATTCTAAGTGAAAAACTTCCCATTTGAAGCATATGTGTCCTAATTCACTTGATCACCATAGCTCATGAGCTTGTAAATCATATAATTTACTTGTAGTTATCTTCATTTGGATGCTATTAGATCATGGGAAAGATTAAGCTAGTGGTTGAGAGCTATAAGATCATTCTAAGTGAAGGACTTCCTATTTGAAGCATATGTGTCCTAATTTGGTTTAATCGTTTGATCACCGTAGCTCATGAGCTTATAAATCATATAATTTACTTATAGTTATCTTCATTTAGATGCTTCTAGATCATGGGAAAGATTAGGCCAGTGGTTGAGAGCCATAAGATCATTCTAAGTAAAGAACTTCCCATTCTAAGCATTTTTATTACCATTTGATTTAATCGTTTGATCTCCACAACTCATGAGCTTGTTAATCATATAATTTACTTATATTTTTCTTCATTTGGATGCTATTAGTTTATGGGAAATATTAGGCCAATGGTTGAGAGACATAAGATCATTCTAAGTGAAGAATTTGCCATTCTAAGCATTTTTCTCACCATTTGATTTAATCGCTTGATCTCTACTGCTCATGAGCTGGTTAATCATATAATTTACTTATTGTTATCTTGAGTTGGATGCCACGAGATCTAGGGAAAGATTAGGCTAATGGTTGAGAGCCATAAGATCATTATAAGTGAAGGACTTCTCATTTGAAGCAAATGTGTCCTCATTTTGTTTAATCGCTCGATCTCCATAGCAAATGAGCTTGGACATCATATAATTTACTTACAGTTATCTTCATTTGGATGCGATTAGGTCTAAGGAAGGATTAGGCAAATGGTTGAGAGCCATAAGATCATTCTAAGTGATGGACTTACAATTTGTAGCATATGTGTCCTCATTCGGTTTAATCACATGATCTCCATCTCTCATGAGCTTGTAATTCATCTAATTTTCTAACAATATATTCATTTGGATGCTATGAGATCTAGGGAATGATTACGCTATTGGTTGAGAGCCATGAGATCATTCTAAGTGAAGGACTTCCCATTTGAAGCATATGTGTCCTCATTTGGTTTAATCGCTTGACCTTCAAATCTAAAGAGCTTGTAAATCATATAATTTACTTATAGTTATCTTCATTTGGATGCTATGAGATGTATGGAAGATTCAGCTAATTTTCTTATAGTTATCTTCATTTGGATGCTATGAGATCTAGAGAAAGATTTGTCTAATGGTTGAGAGCCATGAGATCATAGTAAGTGTAGGACTTCCCATTTGAAGCATATGTGTCCTCATTTAGTTTAATCGCTTAATCTCCTTAACTAATGAGCTTGTAAATCAGGTAATTTACTTATTGCTATCTTCATTTGGATGCTATGAGATGTATGGAAAGATTTGTCTAATGGTTGAGAGCCATGAGATCATTCTAAGTGTAGGACTTCGCATTTGAAGCATATGTGTCCTCCTTTGGTTTAATCGCTTAATCTCCTTAGCTAATGAGCTTGTAAATCTGGTAATTTACTTATTGTTATCTTCATTTGGATGCTATGAGATGTAGGGAAAGATTCGGCAAATGGTTGAGAGCCATGAGATCATTCTAAGTGAAGGACTTCTCATTTGTGGCATGTGTCCTCACTTTTTTTAATTGCTTGATCTCCATAGCTAATGAGCTGGTAAATCATATAATTTATTTATAGTTATGTTCATTTGGATGCTATTAGATCGTGAGAAAGATTAGCCTAGTGGTTGAGAGACATAAGATCATTCTTAGTGAAGAACATCCCATCCTAAGCATTTTTGTCACCATTTGATTTAATCACTTGATCACCATAGCTCATGAGCTTGTAAATCATATAATTTACTTATTGTTATCTTCATTTGGATGCCATGAGATCTAGGGAAAGATTAGGCTAATGGTTGAGAGCCATGAGATTATTATAAGTGAAGGACTTTTCATTTGAAGCATATGTGTCATCATTTGGTTTAATTGCTTAATCTCCTTAGCTAATGAGCTTGTAAATCAGATAATTTACTTATAGTTATCTTCATTTGGAATCTATGAGATGTATGGAAAGATTCAGCTAAAGGTTGAGAGTCTAAATGAAGGACTTCCCATTTGAAGCATATGTGTCCTCATTTGGTTTAATCGCTTGATCACCATAGCTCATGAGCTTGGAAATGTTATAATTTACTTATAGTTACCTTCATTTGGAGGCCATGAGACCTAGGGAAAGATTAGGCTAATGGTTGAGAGCCATAAGATCATTCTAAGCGAAGGACTTCTCATTTGAAACATATGTGTCCTCATTTGGTTTAATCGCTTGATCTCAACAGCTAATGAGATTGTAAATCATATAATTTACTTATAGTTATCTTCATTTGGATGCTATTAGATCATGGGAAAGATTAGGCTAATGGTTGAGAGCCATAAGATCATTCTAAGCGAAGGACTTCTCATTTGAAGCATATGTGTCCTCATTTGGTTTAATCGCTTAATCTCAACAGCTAATGAGATTGTAAATCATATAATTTACTTATAGTTATCTTCATTTGGATGCTATTATGCCAATGGTTGAGAGCCATAAGATCATTCTAAGTCAATGATTTCCCATTCTAAGCATGTTCGTCACCATTTGGTATAATCGCTTGATCTCTATTGCTTATGAGCCATATAATTTGCTTATAGTTTTCTTCATTTGGATGCTATGAGATCTAGGGTATGATTAGGCTAATGGTTGAGAGCCATAAGATCATTCTATATGAAGAACTTCCCATTTTAAGCGTATGTGTTCTCATTTGGTTTAATCGCTTGATCTCCATAACTAATGAGCTTGTAAATCAAATAGTTTATAAAGTTATCTTCATTTGGATGCTATGAGATCTAGGGAATGATTAGGCTAATGGTTGAGAGCCATAAGATCTTTCTAAGTGAAGAACTTCCCCTTTGAAGTATATATGTGTTCTCATTTGGCTACTGAGCTTGGAAATCATATGATTTACTTATTGTTATCTTCATTTGGATGCTATTTGGTCATGGGGAGAGATTAGGTCCACTATTTAGAACGATCTTATGGCTCTCAACCATTATCCTTATCTTTCCCTAAATCTCATAGCATCCAAATGAAGGTAACTATAAGTAAATTTTATGGTTTACAAACTCATGAGCTATGGTGATCAAGGGATTAAATCAAATTAGGACATATATGCTTCAAATGGGAAGTCCTTCACTTAAAATAATCGTATGGCTCTCAACCATTTCCCTAATCTTTCCCTAGATCTAATAGCAACCGAATGAAAAAAACTATAAGTAAATAATATGATTTACAAGCTCCTTAGCTGTGGAGATCAAGCGATTAAACCAAATGAGAACACATATGCTTCAAATGGGAAGTCCTTCACTTAGAATGATCTTATAGCTCTCAACCATTAGCGTAATCTTTCCTTAGATATGATAGCACCCAAGTGAAGAAAACTATACATAAATTATATGATTTACAAGCTCATTAGCTATGGAGATCAAGCAATTAAACGAAATGAGAACACATATGATTCAAATGGGAAGTCCTTCACTTAGAATGATCTTATGGCTATCAACCATTAGCCTAATCATTCCCTAGATCTCATAGCACCCAAATGAAGAAAACTATAAGTAAATTATATGATTTATAAGCTCATTAGTTATGGAGATCAAGCGATTAAACCATATGAGGACACATGTGCTTCAAATGGAAAGTCTTTCACTTAGAATGATCTTATGGCTCTCAACCATTTGGCTAATCTTTCCCTAGATCTCATGGCACCCAAATGAAAACCGCAAGAAAATTAGGTGACTTACAAGCTCTTGAGCGATGGAGATCAAGTGATTATACCAAATGGTGACAAACATGCTTAGAATGGGAAGTCCTTCATTTAGAATCTCATGGCTCTCAACCATCGGCCTAATCTGTCCCATAATCTAATAGCATCCAAATGAAGATACCTTAAGTAAATTATACGATTTACAAGCTCATTAGCTGTGGAGATCAAGCAATTAAACCAATTAAGGACATATATGCTTCAAATGGGAAGTCATTCACTTAGAATGATTTTATGGCTCTCAACCATTTGACAAATCTTTCCCTAGATCTCATAGCATCCAAATGAAGATAACAATAAGAAAGTTATACAAATTACAAGCTCATGAAGATAGCATCTCAGTGATTATACCAAATGACAAAAAAACTTAGAATGGGAAGTCCTTCACTTAGAGTGATCTTATGGCTCTAAACCATTGGCCTAATCTCAACCAAGATCTAATAGCATCCAAATGAAGATACCTTAAGTAAATTATATGATTTACAAGCTCATTAGCTGTGGAGATCAAGCAATTGAACCAAATGAGGACACATATGCTTCAAATGGGAATTCCTTCACTTAGAATGATCTTATGGCTCTCAACCATTGGCCTAATCTTTTCCTAGATCTCATAGCATCCAAATGAAAAAAACTATTAGTAAATTATATGATTTACAAGATCATTAGCTGTGGAGATCAAGCGATTAAACCAAATGAGTACACATATACTTCAAATGGGAAGTTCTTCACTTTGAATAGTCTTATGGCTCTCAACCATTATCCTTATCTTTCCCTAGATCTCATACCATCCAAATGAAGGTAACTATAAGTAAATTATATGGTTTACAAACTCATGAGCTATGGTGAACAAGCGATTAAACCAAATTAGGACATATATGCTTCAAATGGGAAGTCCTTCACTTAAAATGATCTTATGGCTCTCAACCATTTGACTAATCTTTCCCTAGATCTCATAGCATCCAAATGAAGATGACAATAAGAAAATTATACAAATTACAAGATCATGAGGGGTGGAGATCAAGCGATTATGACAAAAAAACTTAGAATGGGAAGTCCATCACTTAGAGTGATCTTATGGCTCTAAACCATTGGCCTAATCTCTCCCATGATCTAATAGCCTCCAAATGAAGATACCTTAAGTAAATTATATGGTTTACAAACTCATGAGCTATGGCGAACAAGCGATTAAACCAAATTAGGACATATATACTTCAAATGGAAAGTCCTTCACTTAAAATGATCTTATGGCTCTCAACCATTTGACTAATTTTTCCCTAGATCTCATAGCATCCAAATGAAGATAACAATAAGAAAATTATACGAATTACAAGATCATGAGGGGTGGAGATCAAGCGATTATGACAAAAAATTTTAGAATGGGAAGTCCATCACTTAGAGTGATCTTATGGCTTTGAACCATTGGCCTAATCTCTCCCATGATCTAATAGCCTCCAAATGAAGATACCTTAAGTAAATTATATGATTTACAATCTCATTAGCTATGGAGACCAAGTGATTAAACTAAATGAGGACACATATGCTTCAAATGGGAGGTCCTTCACTTAAAATTATCTTATGGCTCTCAACCATTCACCTAATCTTTCCCTAGATCTCATAGCATGCAAATGAACATAACAATATGAAAATTAGATGAATTACAAGATCATGAGGGGTAGAGATCAAGCGATTATACCAAATGGTGACAAATATGCTTAGAATGGGAAGTCTTTCACTTAGAATGATCTTATAGCTATCAAAGATTGGCCTAGTCTTTCCCATGCTCTAATAGCATCCAAATGAAGATACCTTAAGCAAATTATATGATATACAAGCTCACTAGTTGAAGAGTATGAGTGGAGTACACTCAATTTGTCTTCTTACATTAGAGGGTCTTTAATGCAAGGTTAGAATTTCAGAGTCTTTATTGTAAGTTTGAAAATAATGGGAGCCTAGTCTTCATTCTAGGGTTGAGATGTAAGAAGTAGAGTGTGTCGCATTTATTGTAAGAGTCTTAGTACAATATGCAATACATGAGATTTCCTCTTAAAGTGATTCATTTCCTTCAAATTTCGATTCTTTATCCATTTGTGTGGTGGTGAACCTTAAGTTCTTTATCCTTAGCTGGTGGATTGTTCCTTTAGACCTTGGTGGTAAGCTACATCTATCCTAGCTTCGTTTTCATCCATAATACACTCCATTTTGCCTTCATTCCACATTCTAGCAAGTTCCCATCTTAATAGATATCACCAACACGTTTCATCTTCCATTTATCCAAATACACGTTTAACCATTCACTATTTCCATAAGACGTTACCCAAAAAATGAATTTCTCACCTCTTCGTTCCCGTCATGCATCAAGCGATTAAACCAAATGAGAACACATATGCTTCACATGGGAAGTCATTTACTAAGAATGATCTTATGGATCTCAACCTTTAGCCTAATATTTCCCTAGATCTCAACCATTAGCCTAATCATTCCCTTGATCTCACAACATCCAAATGAAGATAACTATAAGTAAATTATATGATTTACAAGCTCATTAGCTTTGAGATCCATAAGATCATTCTAAGTGATGGACTTCCCATTCTAAGTTTTTTTTACACCATTTGGTTTAATAACTTGATCTCCACAGCTCATGAGCCTGTAAATCATATAATTTACTTATAGTTATCTTCATTTGGATGAAATTAGATCATGGGAGAGATTAGGCCAATGGTTGAGAGCCATTACATCATTCTAAGTGAAAGACTTCCCAATCTAAGTATCTTTGTAACCATTTGGTACATTCGCTTGATCTCCATCGCTCATGAGCTTGTCATTTGTCTAATTTTCTTATAGTTATCTTCATTTAGATACTACTAGATCTAGGGGAAGATTAGGCTAATGGTTGAGTGCGATAGGATCATTCCAAGTCAACGACTTCCCATTCTAAGCATGTTTGTCACCATTTGGAATAATCCGTTAATCTCCATCATTCATGAGCTTGTAAATCATATAATTTACTTATAGTTATCTTCATTTGGATGGAATTAGATCATGGGAGAGATTAGGCCAATGGTTGAGAGCCATTAGATCATTCTAAGTGAAAGACTTCCCATTTTAAGCATGTTTGCCACCATTTGGTATAATCGCTTGATCTCCATCGATCATGAGCTTGTAATTCGTCTAATTTTCTTATAGTTATCTCCATCTGGATGCTACTAGATCTAGGGAAAGATTAGGATAATGGTTGAGAGCCACAAGATCATTCTAATTGAAGGACTTTGCATTTGAAGCAAATGTGTCCTCACTTGGATTAATCGCTTGGTCTCCACAGCTTATGAGCTTGTAAATCATATAATTTACTTATGGTTATCTTCATTTGGAGGCCATGAGATCTAGGGAAAGATTAGGCTAATAGTTAAGAGTCATAAGATCATTATAAGTGAAGGACTTCCCATTTGAAGCATGTGTACTAATTTCGTTTAATAGCTTGATCTCCATAGCTAATGAACTTGTAAACCACATAATTTACTTATAGTTACCTTCAACTGGATGATATTGGATCATGGGAGAGATTAGGCCAACAACTGACAACCATAAGATCATTCTATGTGAAGGAGTTCCCATTTAAAGCATGTAAATCATATAATTTACTTATAATTATCTTCATTTGGATGCTATTAGATCATGGGAAAGATTAGGCCAATGGTTGAGAGCCATTAGATCATTCTAAGTGAAAGACTTTCCATTCTAAGCATGTTTGTCACCATTTGGTATAATCACTTGATGTCCATCACTCATGAGCTTGTAATTGGTCTAATTTTCTTATAGTTATCTTCATTTGGATGCTATAAGATCTAGGGAAAGATTAGGCTAATGATTGAGAGCCATAAGATCATTCTAAGTGAAGTATTTCTCATTTAAAGCAAATGTGACCTCACCAGGATTAATCGCTTGATCTACACAACTCATGAACTTGTAATTCATCTAATTTTCTTATTGTTCTCTTCATTTGGATGCTATGAGATCTAGGGAAAGATTAGGCTAACAGTTCAAAGATATAAGATCATTCTAAGTGAAGGACTTCCCATTCTAAGCATTTTTGTCTCCATTTTGTTTAATCGCTTGATCTACAAAGCTCATGAGCTTGTAAATCATATAATTTACTTATAGTTATCTTCATTTGGATGCTATTAGATCTTGGGAGAGATTAGACCAATGGTTGAGAGCCATAAAATCATTCTATGTGAAGGACTTCCTATTCTAAGCATGTTTGTCACCAATTGGTATAATCATTGATATCCGTTGCTCATGAGCTTGTAAATCATATAATTTACTTACAGTTATCATAATTTGGATGTTATTAGATCATGGGGGAGATTAGGCCAATTCTTGAGAGCTGTAAGATCATTCTAATCAAATGACACCCCATTTGAAGCAAATGTGTCCTCACTTGGATTAATCGCTTGATCTCCACAACTCATGAGGTTGTAAATCATATAATTTACTTATATTTATCTTCATTTGGATGCTATTAGATCATGGGAGAGATTAGGCCAATGGTTGAGAGTCATTAGATCATTCTATTTGATAGACTTCCCATTCTAAGCATTTTTGTCACCATTTGGTATAATCGCATGATATACATTACTCATGACCTTGTAATTCGTCTGATTTTCTTGTAGTTATCTTCATTTGGATGCTATCAGATCTAGCGAAAGATTAGGCAAATGGTTGAGAGCCATAAGATTATTCTATTTGAAGGACTTCCCATTCTAAGCATTTTTGTGACCATTTAGTTTAATCTCTTGATCTACACAGCTCATGAGCTTGTAAATCATATAATTTACTTATAGTTACCTTCATTTGGATGCTATTAGATCATGGGAGAGATTAGGCCAATGGTTGGGAGCCATTAGATCGTTCTTAGTGAAAGACTTCTTATTCTAAGCATATTTGTCACTATTTGGTATAATCGCTCATGACATTGTAATTTGTCTAATTTTTTTTATTGTTATCTTCATTTGGATGCTACAAGATCTAGGAAAAGATTAGGCAAATGGTTGAGTGCCATAAGATCATTCTAAGTGATGGACTTCCCATTTTAAGCATTTTTGGTACCATCGGTTTAATCGCTTGATCTCCACAGCTCATGAGCATGTAAATCATATTTACGTATAGTTATCTTCATTTTGATGATATTCGATCATGGAAGAGATTAGGCCAATGCTTGAGAGCCATAAAATCATTCTAAGTGAATGACTTCCCATTCTAAGCATTTTTGTCCTCATTTGCTTTAATCGCCTGATCTTCATAGCTCATGTGCTTGTAAATCGTGTCATTTACTTATAGTTATCTTCATTTGGATGCTATTAGATCATGGGAGAGATTAGGCCAATGGTTGGGAGCTATTTGATCGTTCTAAGTGAAAGACTTCCTATTCTAAGCATATTTGTCACTATTTGGTATAATCGCTTGATTTCCATCGCTCATGACCTCGTAATTCATCTAATTTTCTCATAGGTATATTCATTTGGATGCTTTCAGATCTAGCGAAAGATTAGGCCAATGCTAGAGTCATAAGATCATTCTAAGTGAAGGATTTCCCATTCTAAGCATTTTTGTCACCATTTGGTTTAATCGCCTGATCTTCACAGCTCATGAGCATGTAAATCATATAATTTACTTATAGTTATCTTCATTTTGATGCTATTAGATCATTGGACAGATTAGGCCAATGGTTGGAGCCATTAGATCATTATAAGTGGAAGAGTTCCCATTCTAAGGATGTTTGTCGTCATTTGGTATAATCGCTTGATCTCCATCGCTCATGACCTTGTTATTCATCTAATTTTCTTATAGTTATCTTCATTTGGATGCTATTAGACCATGGGAGAGATTAGGTGAAAGGTTGGGAGCCATTAGATCATTCTAAGTGAAAGACTTCCCATTCTAAGCATGGTTGTCACCATTTGGTATAATCGCTTGATGTCCATCGCTCATGACCTTGTAATTCATCTAATTTTCTTATAGTTATCTTTATTTGGATGCAATCGGATTTAGGGAAAGATTAGGCGAATGGTTGCGAGCCACAAGATCATTCTAAGTGATGGACTTCCCATTCTAAGCATTGTTGTCACCATTTGTATAATCGCTTGTTCTCCATCGCTCATGAGCTTTTAATTTGTCTAATTTTTTTATTGTTATCTTCATTTGGATACTATGAGATTTAGGAAAAGATTAGGCCATTGGTTGAGAGCCATGAGATCATTCTAAGTGATGGACTTCCCATTTTAAGCATTGTTGTCATCATTTGTATAATCGCTTGATCTCCATCGCTCATGATCTTTTAATTCGTCTAATTTTTTTATTGTTATCTTCATTTGGAAACTATTGAGATCTAGGGAAAGATTATGCCAATGGTTGAGAGCCATAATATCAGTCTAAGTGATGGACTTCCCATTATAAGCATTGTTGTCACCATTTGTATAATCACTTGATCTCCATCGCTCATGAGCTTTTAATTCGTCTAATTTTTTTATTGTTATCTTCATTTGGATACAATCAGATCTGGGGAAAGATTATGCCAATGGTTGAGAGCCATAAGATCATTCTAAGTGATGGACTTCCCATTCTAAGCATTTTTGTCACCATTTGGCTTAATCGCTTGATCTCTACAACTCATGAGCTTGTAAATCATATAATTTTCTTATTGTTATCTTGATTTGGATGCTATTAGATCATGGGAGAAATTAGGCTAATGGTTGAGAGCCATGAGATCATTCTATGTGAAAGACTTCTCATTCTAAGCATGTTTGTCACCATTTGGTGTAATCGCTTGATATGCATCGCTCATGACCTTGTAATTTGTCTAATTTTCTTATAGTTATCTTCATTTGGATGCTATCAGATGTGGGGAAAGATTAGGCAAATGGTTTAGAACTATAGGATCATTCTAAGTGAAGGACTTCCCATTTTAAGCATTTTTGTTACTATTTGGTTTAATCACCTGATCTCCACAGCTCATGAGCATGTAAATCATATAATTTACTTATAGTTATCGTCATTTGGACACTATGAGATGTATGGAAAGATACAGCTAATGGTTGAAAGTCATGAGATCATTATAAGTGAAGGACTTCTCATTTGTAGCATATGTGTCCTCATTTTGTTTAATCGCTTGATCTCCATAGTTAATGAGCTTGTGAATCATATAATTTACCTATAGTTGTCTTCATTTGGATGCTATTAGATCTAGCGAAAGATTAGGCAAATAGGCGAGAGCCATAAGATCATTCTAAGCGAAGGATTTCCCATTTGAAACATATAAGTCCTAATTTAGTTTAATCGCTTGATCACCATGGCTCATGAGCTTGTAAATCATATAATTTACTTATTGTTATCTTCATTTGGATGCCATGAGATCTAGGTAAAGATTAGGCTAGTGGTTGAGAGCCATGAGATCATTCTAATGAAGGACATCTCATTTGAAGCATATGTGTCCTCATTTTGTTTAATCGCTTGATCTCCATAGCTAATGAGCTTGGAAATCATATAATTTACTTGCAGTTATCTTCATTTGGATGCTATTTGATATAGGGAAGGATTAGGCAAATGGTTGAGAGCCATAAGACCATTCTAAGTGATGGACTTACAATTTGTAGCATATGTGTCCTCATTCGGTTTAATCACATGATCTCTATCGCTCATGAGCTTGTAATTCATCTAATTTTCTTACAGTTATCTTCATTTGGATGCTATGAGATCTAGGGAAAGATTATACTATTGGTTGAGAGCCATGAGATCATTCTAAGAGAAGGACTTCTCATTTGAAGCATATGTGTCCTCATTTTCTTTAATCGCTTAATCTCCATAGCTAATGCACTTGTAAATCATATAATTTACTTATAGTTATCTTCATTTGGATGCTATTAGATCATGGGAAAGATTAGGCCAGTGGTTGAGAGCTATAAGATTATTCCAAGTGAAGAACTTCCCATTCTAAGCATGTTTGTCCCCATTTGGTATAATCGGTTGATCTCCATCGCTCATGAGCTTGTAATTCATTTAATTTTCTTATAGTTATCTTCATTTTGATGCTTTGAGATCTAAGGAAAGATTAGGCTAATGGTTGAGAGCCATAAGATCATTCTAAGTGAAGAACTTCTCATTTGAAGCATATGTGTCCTAATTTGGTTTAATCGCTTGATTGCCATAGCTCATGAGCTTGTAAATTATATAATTTACATATAGTTATCTTCATTTGAATGTTATTAGATCATGGGTGATATTAGGTTAATGGTTGAGAGCCATAATATCATTCTAAGTGAAAGGACTTCCCATTCTTTGCTTGTTTGTCACTATTTGGTTTAATTTCAGATCTCCATCCTCATGAGCCTGTAATTCATCTAATTTTCTTCTTGTTATCTTCATTTGGATGCTATGAGATCTAGGGTACGATTAGGCTAATGTTTGAGAGCCATAAGATCAATCTCCATAGCTCATGACCTGGTAAAATAAATAATTACTTATAGTTAGCTTCATTTGAATGCTATTAGATCATGGGAGAGATTAGGCCCATGGTTGAGAGCCATAAGATCATTCTAAGTGAAGCACTTCCCATTCTAAGCATGATTGTCTCCATTTGGTATAATCGCTTTATCTCCATCGCTAATGAGCTTGTAATTCGTCTAATTTTCTTATTGTTCTCTTCATTTGGATGCTATGAGATCTAGGGTAACATTAGGCTAATGGTTGAGAGCCATAAGATCATTCTATGTGAAGGACTTCTCATTTGAAGCATATGTGTCCTCATTTGGTTTAGTCGCATGAGCTTGTAAATGATATAATTTACTTATAGTTTTCTTCATTCGGATGCTCTGAGATCTAGTGAAAGATTAGCCTAATGGTTGAGAGCCATAAGATCATTCTAAGTGAAAGACATCCCACTCAAAGAATGTTTGTCGCCATTTGGTATAATCACTTGATCTCCATCACTCTTGAGGTTGTAATTCATCAAATTTTCTTATTTTTATGTTCATTTTGATGCTATTAGACCATAGGAGAGATTAGGCTAGTGGTTGAGAGCCATAAGATCATTCTAAGTGAAAGACATCCCATTCTAAGAATATTTGTCACCATTTGGTATAATCGCTTGATCTCCATCGCTCATGAGCTTGTAATTCATCAAATTTTCTTATTGTTATGTTCATTTGGATGTTATTAGACTAGGGGAGAGATTAGGCTATTGGTTGAGAGCCATTAGATCATTCTAAGTGAGCGACTCACCTAATTTTCTTATAGTTAACTTCATTTGGGTGCCATGGGATTGAGGTACAGATTAGGCTTATGGTTGAGAGTCATAGGATCATTTTACGTGAAGGACTTCCCATTTGAAGCATATGTGTCCTAATTCACTTGATCACCATAGCTCATGAGCTTGTAAATCATAAAATTTACTTATAGTTATCTTCATTTGGATGCTATTAGAGCATGGGAAAGATTAAGCTAGTGGTTAAGAGCCATAAGATCATTCTAAGTGAAGGACTTCCTATTTGAAGCATATGTGTCCTAATTTGGTTTAATCGCTTGATCACCATAGCTCATAAACTTGTAAATCATAAATCATATAATTTACTTATAGTGTTCTTCATTTCGATGCTGTTAGATCATGGGAAAGATTAGGCCAGTGATTGAGAGCCACAAGATCATTCTAAGTGAAGAACTTCCCATTCTAAGCATTTTTATTGCCATTTGATTTAATCGTTTGATCTCCACAACTCATGAATTCGTAAAACATATAATTTACTTATAGTTTTCTTCATTTGGATGCTATTAGATCATGGGAAAGATTAGGCCAGTGGTTGAGAGATATAAGATCATTCTAAGTGAAGAACTTTCCATTTGAAGCATATGTGTCCTAATTCACTTGATCACCATATTTCATGAGCTTGTAAATCATATAATTTACTTATAGTTATCTTCATTTGGATGCTATTAGATCATGGGAAAGATTAGGCTAGTGGTTGAGAGATATGAGATCATTCTAAGTGAAGAACTTTCCATTTGAAGCATATGTGTCCTAATTCACTTGATCACCATAGCTCATGAACTTGTAAATCATATAATTTACTTGTTGTTATCTTCATTTGGATCCTATTAGATCATGGGGAAAGATTAGGCCAGTGGTGGAGAGATATAAGATCATTCTAAGTGAAAAACTTCCCATTTGAAGCATATGTGTCCTAATTCACTTGATCACCATAGCTCATGAGCTTGTAAATCATATAATTTACTTATAGTTATCTTCATTTGGATGCTATTAGATCATGGGAAAGATTAAGCCAGTGGTTGAGAGCTATAAGATCATTCTAAGTGAAGGACTTCCTATTTGAAGCATATGTGTCATAATTTGGTTTAATCGCTTGATCACCGTAGCTCATGAGCTTGTAAATCATATAATTTACTTATAGTTATCTTCATTTAGATGTTATTGGATCATGGGAAAGATTAGGCCAGTGGTTGAGAGTCACAAGATCATTTTAAGTGAACAACTTCCCATTCTAAGCATTTTTATTACCATTTGATTTAATCGTTTGATCTCCGTAGCTCATGAATCGTAAATCATATAATTTACTTATAGTTTTCTTCGTTTGGATGCTATTAGTTCATGGGAAATATTAGGCCAGTGGTTGTGAGCCATTAGATCATTATGTGTGAAAGACTTCCCATTCTAAGCATGTTTATCACCATTTGGTAGAATCACTTGATCTCCATCACTCATGAGCTTGTAATTCATCTAATTTTCTTATAGTTATCTTCATTTGGATGCCATGAGATCTAGGGAAAGATTAGGCTAATGGTTGAGAGCCATAAGATCATTCTAAGTGAAGGACTTCTCATTTGAAGCAAATGTGTCCTCATTTTGTTTAATCGCTCGATCTCCATAGCAAATGAGCTTGGACATCATATAATTTACTTACAGTTATCTTCATTTGGATGCTATGAGATCTAGGGAATGATTGCGCTATTGGTTGAGAGCCATGAGATCATTCTAAGTGATGGACTTCCCATTTGAAGCATATGTGTCCTCATTTAGCTTAATCGCTTGACCTTCAAATCTAATGAGCTTGTAAATCATATAATTTACTTATAGTTATTTTCATTTGGATGCTATGAGATGTATGGAAAGATTCGGCTACTTTTCATGTAGTTATCTTCATTTGGATGCTATCAGATTTAGGGAAAGATTTGTGTAATGGTTGAGAGCCATGAGATCATAGTAAGTGTAGGACTTCCCATTTGAAGCATTTGTGTCCTCATTTTCGCTTAATCTCCTTAGCTAATGAGCTTGTAAATCAGGTAATTTACTTATTATTATCTTCATTTGGATGCTATGAGATGTATGGAAAGATTTGTCTAATGGTTGAGAGCCATGAGATCATTCTAAGTGTAGGACTTCCCATTTGAAGCATATGTGTCCTCATTTGGTTTAATCGCTTAATCTCCTTAGCTAATGAGCTTGTAAATCAGGTAATTTACTTATTGTTATCTTCATTTGGATGCTATGAGATGTGGGGAAAGATTCGGCAAATGGTTGAGAGCCATGAGATCATTCTAAATAAAGGACTTCTCATTTGTGGCATATGTGTCCTCACTTTTTTTAATCGCTTGATCTCTATAACTAATGAGCTTGTAAATCATATAATTTATTTATAGTTATGTTCATTTGGATGCTATTAGATCGTGAGAAAGATTAGATTAGTGGTTGAGAGACATAAGATCATTCTTAGTGAAGAACATCCCATCCTAAGCATTTTTGTCACCATTCGATTTAATCACTTGGTCTCCACTACTAATGAGCGTATAAATCATATAATTTACTTATAGTCATCTTTATTTGGATGCTATTAGATCTAGGGAAAGATTAGGCAAATGGTTGTGCGGCATAAGATCGTTCTAAGTGAAGGACTTCCTATTTGAAGCATATATGTCCTAATTTAGTGTAATCACTTGATCACCATAGCTCATGAGCTTGTAAATCATATAATTTACTTATTGTTATCTTCATTTAAATGCCATGAGATCTAGGGAAAGATTAGGTTAATGGTTGAGATCCACGGGATCATTATAAGTGAAGGACTTCTCATTTGAAGCATATGTGTCCTCATTTGGTTTAATCGCTTAATCTCCTTAGCTAATGAGCTTCTAAATCAAATAATTACTTATAACTATCTTCATTTGGAATCTATGAGATGTATGGAAAGATTCAGCTAAAGGTTGAGAGTCTAAATGAAGGACTTCCCATTTGAAGCATATGTGTCCTCATTTGGTTTAATCACTTGATCACCATAGCTCATGAGCTCGGAAATATTATAATTTACTTATAGTTACCTTCATTTGGAGGCCATGAGACCTAGGGAAAGATTAGGCTAATGGTTGAGAGCCATAAGATTATTCTAGGCGAAGGACTTCTCATTTGAAACATATGTGTCCTCATTTGGTTTAATCGCTTGATCTCCACAGCTAATCAGCTTGCAAATCATATAATTTACTTATAGTTATCTTCATTTGGATGCTATTAGATCATGGGAAAGATTATGCTAATGGTTGAGAGCCATAAGATCATTCTAAGTGAAGGACTTCTCATTTGAAGCATATGTGTCCTCATTTGGTTTAATCGCTTGATCTCAACAGCTAATGAGCTTGTAAATCATATAATTTACTTATAGTTATCTTCATTTGGATGCTATTATGCCAATGGTTGAGAGCCATAAGATCATTCTAAGTTAATGATTTCCCATTCTAAGCATGTTCGTCACCATTTGGTGTAATCGCTTGATCTCCATCGCTCATGAGCTTGTAATTCATATAATTTGCTTATAGTTTTCTTCATTTGGATGCTATGAGATCTAGGGTATGATTAGGCTAATGGTTGAGAGCCATAAGATCATTCTATGTGAAGAACTTCCTATTTTAAGCATATGTGTTCTCATTTGGTTTAATCGCTTGATCTCCACAACTAATGAGCTTGTAAATCAAATAGTTTCCTTATAGTTATCTTCATTTTGATGCTATGAGATCTAGGGAATGATTAGGTTATTGGTTGAGAGCCATAAGATCGTTCTAAATAGTGGACCTTCGATTAGAATGATCTTATGGCTCTTAACCATTGGCCTAATCTCCGCCATGATCTAATAGCATCCAAATTAAGATTACTATAAGTAAATTATATGATTTACAAGCTCATGAGCGATGGATATCAATGATCATACCAAATGGTGACAAACATGCTTCGAATGAGAAATCCTTCACATAAAATAATCTTATGGCCCTCAACCGCTGGCCTAATCTCCCCCAAGATCTAATAGAACCCAAATGAAGATAACTATAAGTAAATTATATGATTTACAAGCTCATGAGCTTTATAGATCAAGCGATTAAACCAAATGGTGACAAAAATGCTTAGAATGGGAAGTCCTTCACTTAGAATGATCTTATGGCTCTCAACCATTAGCCTAATCTTTCCCTAGATCTCATAGCATTCAAATGAAGATAACTATGAGAAAATTAGACGAATTACAAGCTCATGAGCGATGGAGATCAAGTGATTATACCAAATGGTGACAAACACGCTTAGAATGGGAAGTCTTTTCACTTAGAATGATCTAATGGCTTTCAACCATTGGCCTAATCTTTCCCATGAAAATAGATCCAAATGAAGATATCTATAAGTAAATTATATGATTTACAAGCTCATCAGCTGTTTAGATGAAGCGATTAAACCAAATGTTGACAAAAATGCTTATAATGGGAAGTCCATTAGTTAGAATGATATTGTTTATGTCTGTCAATTGTTGGCCTAATCTCGCCCATGATCTAATAGCATCCACATGAAGATAACTACTGTAAATTATATGATTTACAAGCTCATGAGCTGTGGAGATCTAGCAATTAATCCAAGTGAGGACACATATGCTTCAAATGAGAAGTCCTTTCCTTTGAATGATCTTATGGCTCTCAACCATTAGCCTAATCTTCCCTTAGATCTAGTATCATCCAAATGAAGATAACTATAAGAAAATTAGACGAATTACAAGCTCATGAGCGATGGAGATCAAGTGATTATACCAAATGGTGACAAACACGCTTAGAATGGGAAGTCTTTTCACTTAGAATGATCTAATGGCTCTCAGCCAGTGGCTAATCTCTCCCATGATCAATTAACGTCCAAATGTAGAAAATTATAAGTAAATTATATGATTTACAAACTCATGAGCTGTGGAGATCAAGCCATTAATGCAAGTGAGGACACATTTGCTTCAAATGAGAAGTCTTTCTCTTAGAATGATTTTATGGCTCTCAACCATTTGACTAATCTTTCCCTAGATCTCATAGCATCCAAATGAAGATAACTATAAGAAAATTAGACAAATTACAAGGTCACGAGCAATGGAGATCAAGTGAATATACCAAATGGTGACAAATATGCTTAGAATGGGAAGTCTTTCACTTAGAATGATCTAATGGCTCTCAACCATTGGCCTAATCTCTCCCATGATCTAATTGCATCCAAATTAAGATAATTACAAGTAAATTATATGATTTACAAGCTCATGAGTTGTGGTGATCAAGCTATTAAATCAAATTAGTACACTTATGCTTCAAATGGAACGTTCTCTACTTAGATTGATCTTATGGCTCTCAACCATTTGCCTAATCTTACCCAAGATCTAATAGCATCCAAATGAACAAACTATAACTAAATTATGTGATTTACAAGCTCATTAGCTATGGAGATCAAGCTATTAAACCAAATTAGTACACATAGCTATGTTGCTCATGAGCTTGTAAATCGTCTAATCTTCTTATTGTTATCTTCATTTGGATGCTGTGAGATCTAGGGAAAGATTAGGCTAATGATTGAGAGCCATAAAATAATTCTAAGTGAAGGACTTCCCATTCTAAGCATTTTTGTCGCCATTTAGTTTAATCGCTTGATCTACATAGCTCATGAGCTTGTAGATCATATAATTTACTTATAATTATATTCATTTTGATGCTATTAGATCATCGAAGAGATTTGGCCAATGGTTGAGAGCCATAAGATGATTCTAAGTGAAAGACTTCCCATTCTAAGCATATTTGTCACCATTTGGTATAATCGTTTGATCTCCATCACTCATGAGCTTATAATTCATCTAATTTTCTTATTGTTATGTTCATTTGGATGCTATGAGATCTAGGGAAACATTTGGCTAATGGTTGAGCGCCATAAGATCATTCTAAGTGAAGGACTTCTCATTTGAAGCAAATGTGTCCTCACTTGGATTAATCGCTTGATCTCCACAGCTCATGAGTTTGTAATTCGTCTAATTTTCTTATTGTTATGTTCATTTGGATGCTATGAGATCTAGGGAAAGATTTGGCTAATGGTTGAGCGCCATAAGATCATTCTAAGTGAAGGACTTCTCATTTGAAGCAAATGTGTCCTCACTTGGATTAATCGCTTGATCTCCATTGCTCATGAGCTTGTAATTCATCTAATTTTCTTATTGTTATCTTCATTTGGATGCTATGAGATCTAGCGAAAGATTAGGGTAATGGTTGAGAGCCATAAGATCATTCTAAGTGAAGGACAACCCGTTCTATGCATTTTTGTCACCATTTGGGTTAATAACTCAATCTCCACAGCTAATGAGATTGTAAATCATATAATTTACTTATAGTTACCTTCATTTGGATGCTATGAGATCTAGGGAAAGATAAGGATAATGGTTGAGAGCCATAATATCATTCTAAGCAAAGGACTTCTCATTTGAAGCATATGTGTCCTCATTTAGTTTAATAACTTGATCTCCAAAGCTAATGAGCTTGTAAATAATATAATTTACTTCTAGTTTTCTTCATTTGGATGCTATGAGATCTAGGGAAAGATTACGCTAATGGTTGAGAGCCATAAGATCATTCTTAATGAAGAACTTCTCATTTGTTGCGTATGTGTTCTCATTTGGTGTAATAGCCTAATCTCCATAGCTAATGAGCTTGTAAATCATATACTTTACTTATAGTTATCTTCATTTGGTTGCTATTAGATCTTGGGAGAGATTAGGCCAATGGTTCACAGCCATAAGATCACTCTAAGTGAAGGACTTCCTATTTGAAGCATATGTGTCCTAATTTGGTTTAATCGCTTGATCGCCATAGCTCATGAGATTGTAAATCATATAATTTACTTATAGTTTTCTTCATTTGGATGCTATGAGATCTATGAAAAGATTACGCTAATGCTTGGGAGCCATGAGATCTTTCTAAGTGAAGGACTTCTCATTGGAAGCATATGTGTCCTCATTTTGTTGAATCGCTTGATCTCCACATCTAATGAGCTTGTAAATCATATAATTTACATATTGTTATCTTCATTTGGATGCTATGAGATCTAGGGAAAAAGTAGGGTAATGGTTGAGAGCCATGAGATCATTCTAAGTGAAGGACTTCTAAGCATTTTTGTCACTATTTGGCTTAATCGCTTGATCTCCACAGCTCATGAGCTTGTAAATCATATAATTTACTTATAGTTATCTTCATTTGGATGCTATTAGATCACGGGAGAGATTAAGTCAATGGTTGAGAGCCACAAGATCATTCTAAGTGAAAGACTTCCCATTCTAAGCATGTTTGTCACCATTTGGTATGATCGCTTGATCTCCATCACTCATGAGCTTGTAATTCGTCTAATTTTCTTATTGTTATTTTCATTTGGATTCTGTGAGATCTAGGGAAAGATTAGGCAAATGGTTGAGAGCCATAAGATCATTCTAAGTGAAGGACTTCCCATTTGAAGCATATGTGTCCTAATTTGGTTTAATCGCATGATTGCCATAACTCATGAGTTTGTAAACCAAATAATTGACTTATAGTTACCTTCATTTGGATGCTATGAGATCTAGAGAATGATAAGGATAATGGTTGAGAGCAATAAGATCATTCTAAGTGATGGACTTCCCATTTGAAGCATATGTGTTCTCATTTCGTTTAATCACTTGATCTCCAAAGCTAATGAGCTTGTAAATCATATAATTTACTTATAGTTATCTTCATTTGGATGCTTTGAGATCAAGGGACCGATTAGGCTAATGGTTGAGATCTAGGGAAAGATTAGGCTAAAGGTTGAGATCCATAAGATTATTCTAAGTGAAAGAATTCCCATGTGAAGCATATGTGTTCTCATTTGGTTTAATCGCTTGATGCGTGACAGGAACGAAGAGGTGAGAAATTCGTTTCTTGGGTAGCGTCTTATAGAAAAAGTGAATGGATAAACTTGTATTTGGATAAATGGAAGATGAAACGTGCTGGTGATTTCTTTTAATATAGGAACTTGCTAGAATGTGGAATGAAGGCAAAATGGAGTGTATTATGGATGAAAACAAAGCTAGGATAGATGTAGCTCACCACTAAGGCCTAAAGGAATAATCCATTAGCCAAGGATAAAGAACTTAAGGCTCACCACCACACAAATGGATAAAAAACCGAAATTTGAAGGAAATGACTCACTTCAAGAGGAAATCTCATGTATTACATATCAGGTGTGTCCTCTATATGAATTACATCTCTATTTATAGCCATACTAGGACATTGTACTAACACTCTTACAATAAATGCAGCACACTCTACTTCTTAATTGAGTGTACTCTACTCATACTTTTCAGCTAGTGAGCTTGTAAATCATATAATTTGCTTAAGGTATCTTCATTTGGATGCTATTAGACCATGGGAAAGATTAGGCCAATGTTTGATAGCCATAAGATCATTCTAAGTGAAAGGCTTCCCATTCTATGCATGTTTGTCACCATTTGGTATAATAGCTTGATCTCCATAGCTAATGAGCTTCTAAATCATATAATTTACTTCTAGTTTTCTTCATTTGGGTGCAATGAGATCTAGGGAAAGATTATGCTAATGGTTGAGTGTCATAACATCATTCTAAGTAAATGACTTCCCATTTGAAGCATATGTGTTCTCATTTGGTGTAATCGCTTGATCTACATAACTAATGAGCTT
>CM026418.1:573615-757197 GCA_014858505.1 Corymbia citriodora subsp. variegata | reverse complement strand
AGGGGACAATTCGCTTCGCCAAATAACGCAAGAAGTCGGTGTCATCATAAACTCAGCTGGCAACACAACTTTCAACGAGAGGTATCTTTTGATTTTCCTATGTTATTAAAGCTTCTGTTGTTCGTGTTCTGTAAGATTTTAAGTATTTGCGGGATCTAATTAAGCCTGGATCGACATCGCTTCAACCGAAAGCAAAATCGTAATCTCCAAAAACACATTCGGTTCAGTTCGTTTTCCTTCTGATATTGCGCTCCTTTCCCATTCCCAGGAATGCTTCAGCTGATGTAGTTCACTCCTTTGCGATATATTGTGTGTAGGTACGACACAGCTCTGGTCACAAACACCATCGCGCCCTCCCGGCTTTTAAGCTTTGCCAAGAATTGCAGGAAGCTAAGCCTCTTGTTGCACTTGTCTACGAGTAAGAATCAAGTGTTGAAAAATAGATCACTATCATTTTTTATTTCTTTACAAGGCTATATATATACATACAAGTACTGCTAGGCTAACAATCGCCTATTAGGTAAAATATTCGCTTTCTATATGCATTACCCCCACAAATCAAGTCACGCAAATATAAATATTTTCTTTCTATACATATCACTCTTACAAATCAGCTCACGCCAACACTCCCCATCAAGTTGGTGCATAAATGTCGCTAATGCCCAACTTGTCAAGTGAGCTGTAGAAGGCTTTGCTCGAGATTGCCTATGTCAATATAGCTGCTAGCTAATCTTCAGACCTTACAAACGGGAATTGAACTATCTTTGCATCCAAATTTTGCTTAATAAAATGACGATCAACCTCAATGTGTTTGGTCTGATCATGCTGCACAGGATTATGTGATATGTCAATAGCTGCCTTGTTATCACAAAAGAGCTTCATCTCGGATCTAGGAGGAAATCCCAATTCGGACATCAGCTTTTTAAGCCACAAAAGCTCACATAGCCCTTTGGCCATCCCTCTAAACTCTACCTCTGTACTTGACAAAGCCACCACTTTCTGTTTCTTACTTCTCCAAGTGACCAGATTCCCCCCCACAAATGTAAAATACCTTGAAGTTGACCTCCTATCGTACACACTCCCCGCCCAGTCTACGTCTGTGTAACCTTCAATTCCAAGATGACCATTCCTCAGGAATTTTAACCCTCTCCCTGGAGATGCTTTCAAATACCGAATTATTCTCACCACAGCATTCATATGGTCTTCACTAGGAGCATGCATGAATTGACTTACGATACTTACCGCATATGCAATGTCTGGACGCATATGCGATAAGTAGATTAACTTCCCCACTAACCTTTGGTATCTCTCCTTGTTTGTAGGTACTTGATTGTGATACTCTCCAAGTTTATGATTCTCCACGATTGGGGTATCCATTGGCTTACAATCTAGCATTCCTACTTCTGCCAACAAATCTAGTACATACTTCCTTTGAGACAGGAATATTCCCCCTTTTGATCTTGATACCTCTATTCCCAAAAAATATCTTAGTTCTCCCAGGTTTTTCATCTCGAACTCCCTTGAAAGCCTCCTTTGGAGTGAGGTGATTTCTTTCATGTCATACCCTATAATGATTATATCGTCAACATAGATAATCAATACAGCTATCTTCCCTTCTTGTCATTGTAGAAACAAGGTGTGATTCGACTCACTCTGTCTATACCCACACTTCTTCATTGCCACACTGAACCGACCAAACCAAGCCCTTGGTGATTGCTTCAAACCATACAAGGATATTTTCCATTTGCAGACCACACCTGGATGTGAGGAAGACTTGTATCTTGGTGGCATGTCCATATAAATCTCCTCCTCCAAGTCACCATGGAGGGCGTTCTTCACATCAAACTGATATAGTGGCCAGTCTAAATTAACTGCAAGAGACACAAAAACTCGGATAGTATTAAGTTTTGCAATAGGAGAGAAAGTCTCTTGGTAGTCAATTCCATACGTCTGCGTGTACCTCTTTGCTGCCAATCTTGCCTTGTATCTTTCGATGGACCTATTTGCCTTATATTTGATAGAAAACACCCATTTGCATCCCACTGTTTTCTTTCCCTCGGGTAAGTCCATCAATTTCCACATTCTATTTTTGTACTCCATTCAGAATTCGAGCCAAAGATACAACCAACACAAACTGCTTCAATGGTTTAGATAACCTTCCTATTGAGACATAATTTGCGATGGAATATTTCGATCTTCTCTCTCCAGCATCTGATGAGTATCAATTTGGGGGCTTTCCCCGATTATGCCTAACGGGTAATTTATATTCCATTAACATATTAGATTCATCAAACAAACTAGAAGTAGTAGAAGAGATTACCTCAGGAAAATCCTCATGAACTTGGTCGAGTACTGGAGAGGAAGGGGGCTGTTCAACTTGTTCACGTGTGGGTATTTCACCCTTTGTCGGATCTTGCGAGGCTTTTGTAGCTACACCTGTCACAAATTCACCAGCACTAGCACCATCTGTCACTTGCTCAATAGTTCCACCATTAACACCAGTCGTGCTAGCACCACCCACGATGCTCCAACATCAGTCAGAGCCTGCTTAGCCCCATTATCACCAATGTTGGAGTTATCATCGACACTACCACCACCCCCAACAACTGTGTCTCTTCCTTTGGGTATAACCCCAATAATAATCTCCCACCAATTCTCCCTTTCTAGCCAATTATCCCCCTGAAAGGTAGAATTGGTACTCGGGTAAAAGAACTCTCCTTCGACAAATGTGACATCCCTGGTCACATAAGTTCTTTTTGTAGATGGGTTGTAGCATCGATAACCCTTTTGATGAGTACCATACCCCAAGAACACACATCGTAAAGCACATGGATCAAGTTTGGTACGTTGGTTCTTCGGAATGTGAACAAACACAACACATCCGAACACATGAGGAGGAATTGTCAGGACTGATGGCAATGGGACAAATGCAGAGAGTGCTTGTAGAGGCATACGGAAATCTAGCACTTTTGAGGGCATTCGGTTAAGGAGATGCACCGCCGTGGCAACAGCATTATCCCAAAAACGTGAAGGAACATGTCCCTCGATTAAGAGGGTTCGAGCGGTCTCGAGAATATGGCGATTCTTCCTTTCAGCCACTCCATTTTGTTGTGGAGTTTATGTACACGAGGTCTCGTGAATGAGACCATGTTGCTGAAAATACTCCTTGAGATGTCAATTCACATACTCTCCGCCATGATCATTTCGAAGAACTTGTAGCTTAACATCAAATTGTGTTTGAACCATCTTGTGAAATACTTTAAACGCATTAACCACTTCATGCTTAGTTTTCATCAAGTAAAGCCAAGTCATACACGTGCAATCATCAACGAATATAACAAACCACCGACAACCCGAGATAGCAGTAATAAGAGAAGCACCCCACACATCAAAGTGAACTAACGAAAAAGGCACGTTATTCTTATTCATACTTATGGGAAAGGAAACATGGTGGCTCTTAGCCAAAATGCAAATCTGGCAATGGAAATCCAACTCTTTTAGATCCAAAAATAATTCAAGAAAAAGCTTTTTCATATAGCCAAATGAAGGATGTCCCAATCGTTGATGCCAAAGCCAAATCTGTTTTTCTTTATTGCTAGGTGAACCCCGGACTTGATGCACACTTCCAAACTTGAGATCATCCAAGTAGTACAGCCCCCCCCCCCCTCGGTTTAGTACCACGTCCAATGATCTCCTTTGTGAGGATATTCTGGAAAAGACAGAATTGAGGATACATTAGGACAATACAATTCAAATCTTTAGCGAGCTGTCCAACAGAAATTAATTTTGTGGTCAATGACGGGACAAGGTGTTAGGCAATGACAACTGAGGGGAAACCTCAACCGCACCAGCTCTTGTCACTAGGTATGTATGCCCATTTGCATTTGAGATACTGCATCGTCTTGGTTCTATAATGCTCACAAAATCATCTGGGCTAAATGTCATATGCTCCATAGCCCTCGAATTGATAACCCATCCATCACAACTACTGTGATTAGGGAGAACCAGCGCACAACCACAATTACCTTGGATATTACCTGAATTGGACGTACCGGTTGGTCTTGAATTTCAACTTTGGGCACCAAAGATAGTTGAGGTTCCATCTTAGCAAGAAAAACCTTCCATTTTCCATTGTTAGTACCCCCGTTGGCTTGTTTTCGCGCCTTCAATTCCTTCCACCACTCTGGATAACCATGGAGCTTAAAGCATGTCTCTCGAGTATGATTAGCCTTCCCACAGTGTGAGCATCCTCTAGATGAAATTGTAGTTCGTGAATCGTTATTCGTTCGCCCACCCCCTTGCGTAGCTCCTGATTTATTCATTTGTAAAGTTGGCATTACTGGTGGTTCTCGAACACCTGTCTTGCTTCCCCATGCCACCATGGCAGCAGACCCAAATGTGGAATCAGTATGGGTGAGCATCACTGACTGTCTCATATCCTCCCTATGAACCCATGCATATGCTTGCTCGATAGTTGGAAATGGTTGCATTTGGAGAACATCCGCTCTCACTTTGTCTAGATGATCATCTAACCCATCAAGGAAGACATACACCCAGTCTTCCTAAATGGCAAGATTATACCGCTCAATATCAGCCGAGCATGTCATTGGGTTTGGACGACGGAAGTCAATCTCCCTCCACAAACCCTAAAGATTATTGTAATAAGCCTCAATTGTCTCTCCACCTTGTCTCATCCGAGTCACCCGCCTCTTCAAGTCATAAACTTGGGAGGCATCACTTCCATCAAAGAAGGTTGTTGCAACAGAGTCCCATACCATCTTCGCAGTTGGGAAGCGAATAAAATTTCCTATTAATGCGAGATCCATCGAGTTGATTAGCCACCCCTTCACAATCGCATCCTCAATCTTCCACTTTCGAAATTGAGGATCGGTAGGTGAGGGCTGAGGGAGATCACCATTAATATAACCCAACTTGTCTTTATCGGAGATGAACATCTCCACCACTTGAGACCACAATCCATAATTTGATCCATCCAATTTGATTGAGATTTGTGCAGTGGATGGCTCTTGGGATTGTGTTGATACCCAAGTCGAACTCTGAGTCAAAATCTGTGTCAGCTTCATCGTAAGATTCTCTAGAAGAGAATCAGTTGTTGAGTTCTCCCCTTGGTCTTGATGAGGTACCTCATTTGTTAGCTTTGTCATGGTTGCCAATCACAATTCCTTCGCAAAGGAATTTCTGGTCAGGTCAGATTAGTGCGACAACAGCACAAGTCAATGCTACGGCAACGATCTGATTTGGTTGGTGCGGCGACAGCACAAGGAAAAACCTAAAGCTGCAGCGGCGATCTGGTCTAGTGGAAAGAAAGTGGAGAAAACTAGGGTTCCTACTCTAATACCATGTTGAAAAATAGATCACTATCATTTTTTTTCTTTACAAGGCTATATATATACATACAAGTACTGCTAGGGTAATAATCGCCTATTAGGTAAAATATTCGCTTTCTATATGCATTACCCCCACAAATCAACTCACGCAAATATAAATATTTTCTTTCTATACATACCACTCCTACAAATCAGCTCACGCCAACATCAAGAAACACTTGTTTCGAAATTACATGTGAAGGAGACATAAAACTTACATTTCGGTTGGTTTATTATTGTTATTTATAGCATATATGAATGGAGAGAGACCGGGAGTGTTAACGGAGAAGGCCTTTGAAATTGGGGAGAGCAGAATGGATTCGTCGACTCAAAGCAAGCTGGACGTCCATCACGAAATAAGTTTGGCTTCGGATCTGATCGAAACCCTCCCTCCAAATGAAGTTCCTCAGAAATTGAAGGAGATTGGTTTGGCCAGGTGAACATCTCTCTCCGTATTCTAAACTAAGGTCGAAATAATAGAGATGGGCTTCACCTGATATTCGGAAACCATGAGACTTGTTAGACTCATTGACACCTAAATTTTATTTATAAATCATGAAAATATGTTTATACGTTTCGTTTATCGGTACTCATCCATTTCAAAAAGTTCCATGTGCCAATATTGAACAAAAATCATGTATGAGTTGTTCAGGGCGAGAATGTATGGGTGTTATAACGTATATGAAATGACAAAGGCGATGGGGGAGATGATGATGATAAATGCGGAGAGAGGAGGAGTGCAAGTCGTCATCGTTCATCCCAGCGTAATCGAGAGTACTTTTCAAGAGCCTTTTCCCAGATGGATTCAAGTAAACAGGTCGCTTTCTCTTTTATTTTTACCATTTTGTCAACAGTAGTTATTATTATTATTTTTATGCTAATTAATCTATATATTTTCTCTTTCATGTAACGTTAAAAAACAATGCTCGACCCCTTGATCTTGTCCTACGGGAAAGGACGACTCCCTGGTTTCCTAGTCGATCCTAGCACAGTTATGGACGTGGTGAGTGAGCACATTGATCCGTTTCGTTTTAAATTTGTGTCGGGGCTTGCAAATTAGATGGGTCAAGATTTGAACGAATGTGCATCGCTGTTTCTCTTGAATTTATGAAATAAGTTCACCTATCAAAGTACCTTTAAGTGTGTGAAATTTTGCGGTACCACTATCAGCTGTTTGGAAAGCCTAAACTATTATTAGATGGGGCCTTGATTTAATATTTTAATATAGTTCCTCTCATGCATAGGCTTGACTTTTGCCTAAGGCTAAGCATGGAAATATAGAATAATGGAGATAAATAGGAGTTTGGAAAGATTTAAATTCGGAACCTCTTATTCTAATATCATGCGAAATTTTGTAAAATCATTGTTAACTATTTTGAAAACTTAAATTGTTAGACAAAACTACTAACATTTTGTCGTAAGTCTGGGGTGGAAATGGAAGTTCCATTATACATGACATGTGTATTTAGTATTTTACCAACAGAGGTCTTGAGGGCGGGGTGGAAGCAATTTGTTACCCTACTTTTGCAACTTCACACGACGGATTTCTTCGTCCTGAATTATTGTTTCTCAACAACACTTAGGTACCAGTAGACCTAGTTGTTAATGTGATCATCGCGGCCATGGCAAAGCACAGGACCGCTATGAGCCCCAGCGTCGACGTGTACCACGCCGCATCATCCACGGTCAATCCGATGACCATGGGCGACATGTTCAAGTATTCCTGCGACCATTTCGAGGCTTTGCCCTTGACGGACAACAAGGAAGACGAGATTCAAATTACCGAGATGGAGTATTTCAGCTCAATCGACAGCTTCTCCTCTTACCTACAGAAGGACGTCGAGGAGAAAAGTGGATTGAGCAAAGAAATTGGCCCTGATTCGAACCCGAAGCAACGTTCCAGGCTCGAAGCAAGTTGCAAGAGAATGGCAGATAGTCTAATTCACTTGGCTAAGTTGTACGAGCCCTAGATGTTCTACCGTGCAAGGTAATAATCATTAATATATATATATATATATATATATAATGCAAAAAAAGAAAATCGGTGTATTGAATATTACAAAATTTCATTAATGGGTGTTTCGTGTGTTTGAGATATTCGTTAGCAAAATCATATTTTAAAAAAGGGTTAATACCATCAAAAATTTCAAACCGGTTTGCCCACGACAAAATTACTCTCCATTAATTTTTGTTAAATTTCATCGTCAAATTATTAAGTTAGATGATACATGACAATTGACGGATGTATCAGTTTCGGGTTTTAACTTTCATTTATCACATGTTTACCAATTTGTGGTTATTTGTTATATTAATCTAATTTAACGGAAACTAATGGAGGGTAAATTTATCACAAATGTATCGATACGGGGTTTTTCGTAATATTAACTTTTTTTTGTGCGATATTGGTTAACTAATTAGGACTAACATGGAGAGATTGTGTAAGTGGACAGGTTCGACAGTAGGAATACAAGAAAATTGATGGAGCAAATGTCGGCGGAAGCGGGTAATAGATTTCCAGTGGATTTGATGAGCAAAAATTGGGAGGATTACTTTGCAAATGCCCATATTCCAGGCCTAAAGAGGCATGTCATTAAGAAGGCATCCTCCTTCTCTTGACAAAATTCTGATTGATCACGTAGAACGTGAACAGCAATTCTTGCCGTACAAAAATAATGTCGATGCAGTTGAATTCGTATTTTATGACCCTATTAATGCTAAATAGCATGCTCTTGTTCAACATATAAATTAGATTTGCATCTCTTTCGAACTTGTCGATTAATATCTGTCTTTGTCGTTGGGTCAGTTTAGAAGTCGTCGCTCCTCGTGTTTAGATTTGTAATATCCATGGAAGTGTGTATCCCACTGTCTATCGATTTGAAAGTAAGAGTAAAGATCAAATAATAGTTTGCCTTGTCATTTTACTTTTATGTACTATTTGTATTATGCTGGTTAAGTTGTTCCTGTCCCAAAGATTGGTGTGCTCACAACTCCCCACAACTCCCCTAGCCTTGCAAGTTTGAACTAGCTTGGCCCAAAGACCTGCAAGACCAGCTCCCACACAAAAGTCTTGGGTATGGAATTCGGAGTGAGAACATCATGGAAATGATGTTGAACCTTAGAATCTACTCTATATTCACATATATCAGGCTTATGAAATTTGAAATTTATCATATAACTTTGGCCATGTACCAATTTTAGAATCAACCCCATCATATCATCTCGATTTCGCAAGTTCCATAAATTCCTACACACATTTAGGGAACACCTTCTTCTTCTTTTTCCGGTTGTAATAGGGAACACTTTTATGAGTCCTTTTATCAACAACTGTCGACATTGGAATTTTTATCGACAATTTAAGCACTTATTCTTATGAGGTAAAAAAAAATAGAAAATAGCAAAAAAATAAAAAAAGAATAGAGAAAGGAATCAATGATCAACTAAATTGAAAACTATATGTTTTCAAGCTTTTGAAACTTGAAATTTATCATATGACTTGTCGCGACCTAAAATTAAATTTTCGAAAATAATAATAGGTTTAGGGGTATTGTTAATTTCAGGCAGACGACCCTCATTGGTTTGGGCTCTCCCAAGCCCATACCTCGCGCGATGTTGGGTATTCATAAAAAACTTTCATATAAGGAGTCGCCACTAGTCTATTGAGGTCGACTAGGAATCGAGTGAGACATGGGAGCGTGTCTCACATTTACACAACCAGAGAGTCTAGGGTCGGGGACTTAATTATGACTAACGCCCTTTCGGTATCTAACTTAATTGTGTGTCAACTAAAGACATGGCAACATGTTCAAAAAACCTATTGTAGAGCCCTAAAGGCTTATTCAATTTTGGTCTTTTTCCTTCTTTAAGGGTTTTCTGAATTTTTGTAATTTTTTCTGATTTTTCTGAATTTTTTTATATTTCTTATATTTTTAATTTTTTTTATATTTCCGAATTTTCCGAAATTAAAGAAACACAAGATTTCGTGATTTTTAATGTTTTTTGACTTTTCTGAAAATTAAAAAAAAAGCATTTATTAATTTTTTTTTTGGAATTTTCTAATTTTTTCTAATTTTTGGAATTTTTGAATATTCGAAAAAAGAAAGAAAAATAAAATTAAAATAAAATTTTAAAACCTTTCTGAAATTTAAAATTTTTTTTTTAATTTTTGATGATTTTTCGAAACTTTTTAAGATTTTTTAATTTTCTGAAAATTTTGGATTTTTTTTAATTTAGATTTTTTTAATTAAAAAGTGATTCGGACCGGGTCGGGTGACCCGGCCCTACTAAACCGACCCGGACCCTATCGGTCCGAGCCGGGGCAATGACCGGGCTGGCCGAACGGCCCGGTCGAAAAATATTTTAAATGGCCCATAAATAAAAAGAAGACAGCCCATTTCTAATTTCTGAAAATCCGGCCCAAACCCAAATCTAGGCCCATCCGTAAAACTGCTCAGCCCAGCCCATTTTCATTCTATTTTCAGCCACTTTTTCTATTTTTTAATTATTTTTTGTCTTTTTCCTTATTTTGTCTTTTTCCCCTGCTGCAGCTTCCCCTTCCCAGGTCGTCTTCAACCTCCCGACGCAACCTTGCTGCAACTCCGCCGGCGGCAACGACGCGTCCGCAACTTCTCCGCCGGACCAACGCCGATACCAACATCCACCGGTCATCCACTTCTACCGACGTTGACCGTCGTCGGCCCCGAACTCCGACGACGTTCATTTTTCTTTATCCCCGGAACCTCAACAAACTTCGCCCTTTCCCCTCGGTGATACACGACCATTTCGCAAAATTCACATAAAACACCATGAAAATAAATAGAGCGAGCACGTTTCATCAAGCATAGAAGCGGGGGCACATCAATCTCGGGTTAAATGCGAACTCATTCTCAGTACTCTCTGGGACATATCGTCGAACACATGGTGCATTAACAATAGCGAACACTAATCATCATTCGAGACATGATGAGAACAGCAAGCTTCAGTCAAAAGAACCAAAGGGATTTAGATCTCGTTTCAGCATTTTAACGAACACACGGTTGACACTACGAGAGGAGAAACTTCCGGCCAGAACCAGAGCTCGAACCCACGCCGGCAAACTCGTCGCACGACCAGGGGAGAAGCTTGGATCGGAGCTCGTGTAAGCGAAACGACCGCTAGAAGAGAGTAGAGGGATTTGAACCTACCTGTTTCGGTCTGAGGGCGTCGTGGGGCGGAGTTCGCTGGATGAAACGATGCGGCGACGAGTCACGAACGTCGAGTTATGTCGGCAGCGGAAAGCAAGGGTGCAGCGACATTCGGAGCGGCAGCAATGGCGACATTCGGAACCGTGAAATGAAGAGCGATGCCGGGCCTTTTGTGGATGAGCAGCTAACAGCACAGCTGGTGGGGCGATCGAATAACTCCTCTTTCTTTTTTTTCTTTTTTCTGTTCTTCTCTCTTTCTTTCTTTTCTTTTTTTCTCTCTGACTCTCCTTTCTCTCTACATGATCTCCCTTTCTGCGTTTTTTCTTCTGTCTCTCTCGCTCCCTTTCGGTCAGGCCAGCGAATCATCAACCCTTCTTCTTGCCTGCGTCTTTTCCTCTTTTTGCTGTCTCTCGGGCAACAACGAACTGAAGAAAAGAACGGCTCAACCACAGAGAAAACCCAGAAAAGCCACCTCCGCTCTTGTGCTCCGTCTCTCCGAGCTTTTTTTTTTTTTTTTTTACCCTGTGGTCTCTCAGAAAAACCCAGAAAAATGCCCAGAAGAAGCTCGCCTTCCCCCCTTTTTCTTCGTCGCTGGTTTTTTCTTTCTGCCCCCCTCTCAGACTCGTTGTCCTGCCGATTCTCCTGTTTTCCTCCCCTTTTTCTCTTCTGCCTTCGAAAAACCCAGAACCACAGTTCCCTTTTTTTCTGAGTTTTTTTTTCTTTCAAAACCTTGAAACCAAGTTCCTTGCGTTTTTCTCTTTCCACGCCAAAGCCAGAAGACCAGCCTCCTGAAAACCCAGAACAATAACCTTTTCCGATCTTGCTCTCTCCGATTTATTAAGATCTGCTGTTTTCTTTGATTTCTCTTCTCTGGTTTTTCTTGTTACTTCTGTCTTGCTGCCCAAAAACTAGAGAATCGCCCGTGTCTCGAACTCTTCTCTCGCCCTCCTCGCTCTCGGTTTTTTCTTTTGCTGCCTCCTCTTCTTCTGTGCGTCTGGATGTCGCCGTCCTCCTCTGCGCTTTTTTTTGGTTTTCTTCTCTGTTCAGTCAGCTGGCTGCCTTATCCCTCAGCTTGCTCCTCCGGTTTTCTTGTTTTTCGCCGCGGTGGGGTCGCATTCGAGTAGCCTCATTGCCGTTTGCCTACTCTTCTCTCTGTTCTCGCTCGAGCGGCGGAGCTCCGAGGAGAGAGTGGGGATGCGCTCCTCTCTCCTTTTTTCCCCTCTGTGCCTGCGTGTGTGAGAGAATGAGTGTGCGTCTCTTTTCCGTCTCCCTGTTTTTTTTCTTCCTGCGTGCTGCCGCTGCGTTTTTTTTTTTTCCCTTTTTTCTCCCCGTGTGAGCGTGTATGAGGCGAAAATGAGAGGGAAGGTGAGATGGGCTGGGCTTTTCAACGTTTGGTCCTTGTTCTCTTTTCTCTTTCGGGCTTAAGTTGCTTATGTGGGCTTCGAAATTATAAGCCAAACGGGCCAATGGAAGAAATAAAGAGAAACGGGCTGAAAAGAAACAAAAGGGAAAAGGCCCAAGGAGAGATCATATTAGGGTCGAAAATTTGTGAAAAAGGAGTGGGCCGGACTATGCTAGCCCAGCCTGATTTTTTCTTTTTTTTTTTCCAATTTTTTTTATATAATTTTTTTATCTTTTCTAGAAATTAATAAGTATTTATAGATGCAAATTAAATAGGCATTTAAAATAAAGTAACCAAAAATTCGGGTGTCAACAATATGTAAATTGGGCAAAGATCTATAAAGGGGATAAATTGCAATTGCAATTTTGGCAGCTAGCAAAGAGCACAAACATGGCTGATTTTAGGATGGCTAAATAATGATTAGTTCAGTTGACCAAAGAAGACTTTGATGCACTATTCAAGAAAGAACCGGAGCATTGGTGCAAGGCCTTCTTCAGCGAGTAATTCAAATGCGATCATGTCGACAACAACATGTGTGAAGCATTCAATGGGAGAATAATTGATGCGAGATGCAAACCAATCATCTCAATGCTTGAAGATATACGGGTATTGGTAATGACTTGGCTATGCAAACAAAGAGATGAGACTGCGAAGTGGACTAGGCAATATGGTCCTAAGATTGCTAAGAAATTGGATGAAAATTTGACTACAAGTAGATATTGTCATCCCATCTGAAATGGGGATGAAGGATATGAGATAATGAAAGGTTATGATAAGTATGTTGTCCATCTAGGTCAAGCATGGCAACTAAGTGTAATTCCTTGTGTACATGTCATATGTGTCATCCAATTGAAAGGCCATTACGTGGATGATTACATTGATGATGGGTACAAGAAAACGAAATATCTTGCTTTATACCAATTCATGATGCAGTCAATTAGAAGTAGCAAGTTTTGAGAGCCAACAAATCGTGAAGCATCTTAACCTTTGCCGCTGAAGAAGCAAATGGGAAGGCCAAAATGAAGACGAAGAATGTCGGAGGGGGAGGTCTCGGGTTAGCAAAGAATGCGTAAGATAGGTGGGAAGATAACATGCTCTTATTGCCATGTAGTAAGGCACAACACTAAATGTTGTCAGTTGAGAAAGCAGCAAGAACAATCATGTGAGAAGCCAATGGAATGACTTAGTGAAGGGATAGGTAAAGCGACAATTGAATGCCAAACAGAAGGGCAAAGTGAGTTAACTGTTCATCAGTTGACGACAAGAAATCTCGTAAGTTATAATATTTTTATTTATGTTGTTTTTTGGATAGCATAATTAGCAAGTATTTTTAATGTGTTTGTCTAGTGATGAATAGGACAATTGAATGATTGGCTGAAACCCCAACTATATCCGAAGGATTGGCTGAAACTGCACAAAGGCCAGTTCTATCGACCATTCCTCAGCTGAGGAAAAAAATACTCAGTAAGTTCAATAACTTCTTTAGTTTTCCTTTATGTTATTATATGAGCTGATGTTATATTCATAATGTCTTTATTAGGTTCGAAGATGGCAAGCTCCAGCTTGATTGCCAACAGAAGGGCCAACGGAAGAGCCAACAGAAGGGCCAACGAAAGGGCTAACAACAGAAAGGCCAATAGAAGGGCTACAACACTGGTTAGGTGAAGGTGTCGGCGAAGTCGAAGGACTAGATACGAGAAGGACAACTAGAAGAAGGGTAGTTGAAGCATTAGCTACCAAAAGGCCAACTGAAGGGTTAGCTACAAAAAGGCCACCTAGAAGACGCCTAGCTGAAAAATTGGTCGAAGAAGCCCTTGTTGCACTTGAAGGGCCAAATGTAACTAAAACTGAATGGCCATTAGAAGAGCCACATGAAGGGCCAACTAAAGGGCAAAAAGAAGGGATAATAAATCACAAGATACTGAATGTGATGCTCCAATTCAAACAAGAGGGGCTCTTGGAAAGAGGCTAAGACAATATGATTATGGCCTTTATACATATGGCCATATTGGAACAGTCATTCTTAATGTAAGTTTTATTGCCTACATTTAATAAATTGTGCGAACTTTTGCTTATAATTTACTTGTGTTTTTTTAGCCCGGGAGAAGTTTGGAGGTTCTTATTTCTCAAGGCCCTACTCAAGAATCAACGGCCACACCAAAAAAGAAAACGATATCGGCTACACCAAAAAAGAAAACGATATCGGCTATGCCAAAAAGGAAGACGGTATCGATTGCGCCAACAAGAAAAACCAACAACTCAGCACCATCTCCATCTGAATCAGTTCATTCTGAGACAATTGCAGCTCCATTTGAATCAGTGCATGAAGAGACAGTTGAAGAGGAAGTTATATGTCTAGTTAGAAAGAGTGCAATGATAATTAATCGAGGTCCATCAAAAGGAGCATGACCAGGGGGGCCTGTGCATGTTGATATTGACTTATAAGAAGGGCTGGTTTTGTTACAACTTACTATGGATGATTTTTAATTTTTTTGGTTTGTCACTGAGTTAGTGAGACTTGAAATCAATATCAATGGAATGATCTTGCTACTTATCAATTTATTTTGTTGTGTTTTTGATATTTTTGATTTAGATTCTGCTTTACTTGCTCTACTGGTGGTTGGTGATTATTGACGGTGGGTGTATGGTGATGGTTAGAGGCCCCTGTAACACTTGGTGCAAGTGTGCAGTTTGCACATCTTGCTTGGTGCAATCTGGTGCAAAGTGCTTGCACCAGCATCTTTTCTAGCAGCAACACACCATAGTCACAATGCAGGCTAATGGTGGTTCATGCTGTGATGGTGGCTGGTGGTTCATACTTTGGTCGTACTAGAACCTGTTGTGTTGAAGGTTTATGCATGTTGGTGGTGGGTCTGTAGTGGTGGTTTGGGGGGTTTGTGTAGCACTTGATACAAGTGTGCATTCTGCATATCTTGCATAAGTTTGTGCTAGAGCTGGTAACCTACACTTAAGTGCTCATTTCTTGGAGAAGTTGACATTTAAGTGTTCACTTTTAAGCACCGAGTGGCACTTAAATGATCATTTTCAACAATAACATGACATTTAAGTGATCTTTTCTTTAATCTGACTAGCACTAAAGTGATCACTACTAGGGGTGTGCAACCGGACCGGGTTGACCCGGGAACCGGACCGGACCACCCGGAAAAACCGGTCCGGGAACCGGTTCCACAGGGAAACCCACCCGGCCCGGACCGGTTTTTTTATTAAAAAAAGAAAGAATGGAATCTGCAGCCCTAGCATCTTCTCCCCATCGCTGCTCTCCTCCCTCCCTCGCTACTCTCTCGCTGCTCTTCTCCCTCACTTCTCCCTGCTGCTCTTCTCCCTCGCTGCTCGCTATTTCTCTCTAGATCTACGCTCCGCCGCTGCTCAACCGACGATGTGACGATTACTGGTCGCTTTTTCTCCTCCGAGTCCCGGCGACGAGTGCTGGGTCCGTGAAAGATTGGACGATTGCTGCTCAGTTCTCACTTCTTCTCCTCGAAGCGACTACCGCTGCTTGTCAAGGTAATCGATTTTTTCCCTCTCTCCCTCTCCCTCTCCCTCTATGTCCTTGTGTTGTGTGTGTGTTTGTGTCCACGACGCACCTACCAAACCTGATCGGGAAGGTGGTTGATCTCCCTACCCGACGTTGGTCTGAGTACAATGCGGATCTTCTGCTTTTTCCTGGGTCCTTCTTGGTTCTGCTTCGTTATGTGCTGGAGATACGAAAATGGGGTGGCACTAAATAGTTGCTTGCTTCAATTTCTTCTGCTAATTCTTTGTAGTACAGATTTATCTTATATTACAGTTGTCAATATTACCTCTGTTAAGCATTCTGAGCTCATGTGATATCACCCTGGCACTAGATTGTTGTTTGTTTGAAGTTCTTTACATTGATTGTCAACTATATATTTCTATTTTCAATTCCACAAACAGCTGTTTCAGTATTATATTGTCCAAATACAAGGTGCTAATAATATACGAAGATGGTCTTTTTGTATTGTGGGAAATACAAGAAAGCAAATCAATTTTCAAAGGTGGAAATGTATTGCAGTCAGCACATAATGAAAGAAAGAAAGTGACATCCGCCTGCTGGGCATGCCCTTTGGGGAGTAAAGCTGTTATTGGATATAGCATTGGGGATATCTTCATTTGGAGTGTTCCGATCCCAAATGGAAAAAGTGAATTAGTGCCAGATATAGGCTCTCAAAGTGGTCCGATTTGTAAATTAAATCTCGAATATAAGTTGTGGGAATGAAGCTAATGTTAGACCATGTTTGTTGATAATGTTTATGCAATGTTATGATTTTTGCACTTTTTTGTTGGTCAAATTATGATGATTATGTTATTGTTTTCTCGTGAATTAATGTAAAATTTGAAATCGTATAGGATATCAAGTGGTTAAAAAACAGGTTCTAATAAAAACAGGGTAGACCCTGTTCCCGGACCGGAAAAATAGGATCGGGTCCAAAACAGGGTCCAATGAAAACAGGGTCGGGTACAGGGTCCAAAAAATGGGAACCGGTTATAACAGGGTCGGGTACAGGGTCGAGGTCTGGACCCTACCCACCCTGGACTCGATCACCCCTAATCACTACATACAACTTATGGTACTTGAGTAATACCCCATGTCTGTCCTATGATACAGCAAGCAGCAAATCTAAACCAACTTCAATTCAGCTGGGTTAACGTTAACATTGCGAATAAGCTACCACAATAAGACCCAACATTGCGAATAAACTACCACAACAAGAGCCGGTGCACATTCTTGTTGCTTTATATTAAAGAACAAGCAAAAACATGCGTATCATCTCATCATTCCTTTTTCTTGACCTCCCTCAAAGCCGGTCGATGGTGTGGACAACACAAACACAAATAAAATAGTCTACATTTAATCCAAAACGATTACATTTATCAACTCATTTTCAACTATGGTAGCTAAAGAAACTTTTTCTTATCTTCAAGTGCTTTACATTTGATCATTAAGTAGGCTATATAATAAAATAACACTATAATCAACATTTGATAACACTTCCGTTCATTTTTCATTCTTGAATCTTCATTCTTCAACAAATAATTAATTGAAGATACTTCAGCTTGCTTTGACACTTCATTCTTTAAATAATTAGCCAAAGATGCTTCAACTTGCTTTGAGTCAACGTCGTCCAAGTCGTCCACGAATGTAGATGGGGGTTGACAGTAGGTCTAATATCAACTTTGTCACTTAGTCAGAGAACTTCGCATTGATCCATTTGAAGTATTTGCACTTCGACCCTTCTCTATATCTAGTGCATTCATAGAATCTTCTCCTGAGATTCATTTAAGTCCACGATGTTCTTCTTGGACTCGATAACCCACAATAACAGAAACATTCACGCTTGCCTTCTCCTTCATTTTGGTGAGATGAATTCAAGTTGCTACTTAAAATTCTGCTCTCCATTTATAATATTCAGCGCTCGGTAACCCACAACAACAGAAGAATTCGCACTCACCTTCTCCTTCGCTTCGGTGGGATCTGGGGTTAATTGAAATAATTCGAGTGCTTGAGGGATTTTTGGGGCAAATCAAAATTAGGGTTCAAGATCTTCTTGGGGAATTTGACTAATTTAGGGATTTAGTTAGCAATAGGAGACAAAAATGGAGAGACAACGCCGTTTTGCCCAATTTAGGGCCTTTGCTTTGTCCATCTATGGAAATAGCATCATTTTGGTGAGGGTTAGCTGAGGTGGATCTCCGGTGAGCCATGTTGGACAGAAAATTAATAAAAAATTACCATGTAGGATTTCTGGCAGGGTTCTGACCATTTGACACTGAAGTGATCCATTTTTTTTTGAAAAGTGACATTTAAGTGTACCGTTTGTAAGTTATGGCATTTAAGTATCCCTTCGTGCCAAGTTGTGGCACTCTCGCTGTACTTATACTGCATAAAAATCATATGAATGCTAAGACTTACCTTCCTTTTGATGAAAAATATTCGACCAAATCCAGGTATTAATTCAACAAAAGGCGGCTACATGGATTGCCATTCACCTTTAACCTCTCCTTTACCCAAAATCCAGCTAAATGACATTGAAGATAATCACTTCCACTCAAAATGGAAGAGCTCTTCAATGGTAGCACGCGACCAAATACATTATGATCATCATATAAGCTCGGATGAGTTGGAGCCCGAGTCGAACATGGAATCAAGAGTTTGATTGAACCGTGATTCGGGTTTTTCTTATCACTTCCTATGCTTAAATTCGCTTCTGCTGTTGGTAGTTTTCAAACTACGAGTTCCCTTGGAGTGGAAAATTGAGCGAAGATCAATACGAAGGTATCGTGGATTAAAGGAGGATGCAATTGGCTGAGGAGAACTGAACAAAAATACTTGATCAACACTCAGCGGTCTTATTTAAAGATTTTCAACCAGCTCAGCCAGTCGACTTATGAATTGAATCCTTGTGCTTATTTAAATTCATACCATCCCTCACTCCTCCCATCCTTAATTTTTTGCTACCTATATTAGGCCAGGAGGTAATTAAGCCGCTCTGTTCTGGATTGCTCAATGCTTAGTAAGATTTAGAAGTCTCGCAGATATCACTACAATTTGTCTGTTTGCGCCAGCAGCCAGGGGTGTCCCAAAAACCAGTGAGCAGACCCAAAAACCTCGATCTGAACCACCCAAATAAAGGGATTCTTAATAGGTTCTACAGCAGTTTTACTTTAGCATTTTCGGTTCTAAAAAACACAGAGCCCAAAAGGAACAAAAAAGGCCAAACGACACATTGAATTTTTCACTGTTCCACTGCATTCAGACCCAATTGAAATCATATAATGCCCTCCACACTTCCCCCTGGAATTAAACACCACTGTACACATCTCACATTATCCAAAAATCTCTAAATAATAATAGAAACCCATCTACTTCAATGCTATAGCAGACTCTAATTACCGGGCTGAGCGTTTGTACCTGTCACCATTCAGCTTCCTTATAGACAATAATCTGAATACAATCAAAACAAAGGGCTTAATGGTCAAGACACCTCCACTACATCGGCAATTTTTGCCAGCTATCCCCCTAGCTTAAAAGTAGCATAGTCAGTCCTTGCTTTGGCCATTGGTGAGACCTCCCTCCAACTTTCGACAAGAATTCTATTGGAGTTAAGGAATCTGGTGAAGTAGCAATCTCACATGCTGCTGCATAAAATGTTCCCGCTAGGAACCCTAAGAGATGGGGTACAGAGAGACTTCTATCGCCAATTATCCAAAGTATAGGGACCTGCTTTTGCTGTTTTCAAAGTGGAGGGGCTTCGCTCGCTAAAACGTCAAAGGGGAATATCAACAATTTACCCATGCTAAAAATCTCTCACAAGTATACCAGCTAACTGGTGCAGATGTTAATGTTCCACTCCCAGGAGAGTATACACAATGCTATTATATTTGTTGTGGGGGATTGCAAAAGGCAATGCGTTTGAGCCTCATCACTCGGACAACGTGCAGGGAATTCACTGTAGAGGTGACCACAGGATCTTCCATTCAGTAACCTCCAGCATAAGGATCACCAAGATCCTCAGTCCCCAAGTGAATGTACTTGTTTGGTAACCCAGAGCAAATCATTGGCTACGAGGAGAATGATGTCAGCAGCTCCGGAGGATAAACTACCTTAAATATACTGTATTTCAGAATGGGTGCAATATTGGCAAGATCATAATCCTCAAAGACATTCATTGTCCTCCACGAGTATCCACCAAGGAAAGAAACAGTATGCTTGCTTAAAATAGCTTGAAGCTGTAAAGGTTGTCGCAAGAGTTCAGAAGAGCTCCTCTGAGTTGAATTTGTTCCAAGCTTCCTGTAATAACAAGGACAATTCATAATCAATGCCGACATCGGAACGTCATATTACTAAAACCATGAAACAAGAATTAAATGGCAATAAGTGAACTTCTTTCCCCAGTCACATGGAGTAAACGTTACCAAAAGCAGAGAGTGCTAAGAGAGATCTTCAGAGGGGGGTCATTTACCCTCCGCCCAAAAAAATATAGACATGGTATTATGTTTACAGAAAACCAACAAAGAAGGGACTTCCGGAAGCGCAAAGACTGATAAGGAGGCAGTGCTGCAAGATCAGTGAACAAGAATTGCAGACCTCGCAGGGTATTCACGTGCCAAAAGATGAAGAAACTTCTTATCAATTCTTTTTGCACTGTTACTCCTCACTGGGTAAGTACAGAAAGGAAAAGGGAAAAAAAAAAAACGAAGTCCTTGAAGAGGATGGAACTTTTTTTTAATGATCTTTGAAATGATTTAGAACATTAAATAAGAATCCAGAATTTACTCTAGAAATCACTACTCAATCATGCAATTGAGCATTTTCTTTTCCTTATATGAGCTCTTTTCTAAATGTCTTGGTGCCTAACATCGACAAAGCTCTCATAACTAATGAGAAAATAAGCAGACCAGCTTGTGTAGTGAGAATTTCCTAAAAGATGGCAAAGCAAAAATTTGCCAAACCCAATAACATACATTATGAATTTTTTCTTGCTAATCTCCACATGCATAACAGAAACAGATGCAAATGGAGGACCTACCCTCCATTTAAACATGATAAAATGGGACTACCCCTACTCTCCAACCAAAGAATACAAACAAAAGTACAATGTCAAGATTAAGACACAATCTACTGCATCATGGATGCAGTTCATGGCATGCCAATGAATGGGTGTAAGACTAGGGTCGTTTTATATTGTCCTGATGTTAGCAATGCTTTTCTTGTGAAAATGTCCTAATGCTATTCAGTCCACCAAACAAATAAGATGTTAATTTCAAAGCTCTTGGGTTGTTAAATACCTTAAGGAGGTCAAAAATCTTCTCAGCAATATATTTCTGCTGAAGATTGGCACCTTTTTGCTGCACCTTATCAGGATGAATACACAAAGTTGCCTTCCTATAGACCTTTTTAACTGAAGCAGCAGTAATCAAATCCGTCATAGAAACAGGTTCCCAACCACATTGAGGCCAGAGCACCTAATAAGAGAATGATTAACAGAAACTGCTTAGCCCAACCACTGGAAAGGTATTCTTCAAACGGATAAAAAAGCAAAATGAACGGGATGAGAATACAATCTATAAAATGTTTATATAAGATTTGAGCAAAATGTCAAATAAATAACTTCGGGTAATATATGCCGATAAACACAGTAGCCCAAAAACAAGTAGGTAGCTTAAAAATATGTAAAACAGTCCTATGCAGAAGTACATCCAGATCAAGTCAGCAAAAGCTCATCAATGTTTATGCTATTAGTTTAACATGGCTCACAATCATATTTCTTTGAAGCCTGTTCCTCCCTTTAGTAGGAAACCTCAATGTGTCCAGTACAATTTTTCAAAGAAAGAAACATCTGAACTCATGCACACGAAGCAATAAAGTAGCTAATTTCTGTAAATGCACGACCCCTCTTATCACCACCGACAACTTTAAATCTTCTGGGTTCGCTGTGTTTATTGTAGGCAGAGTGATGTGACACAAAGTTTGCACCTACATCTTTTTCATGTAAAGCTGTTTCCTATGTACCGCTTTCCAATGAAAAGCATTTTGTTTCCAATGAGAGAGTGCTGCAACTGCCAATCAAGAAGAAAACTCAGACATCTCCCTGTTTTGTTATAGGAACAATTACAAGGCAAGTCCTAAAATCTGTTATGAGAATGCACTTGAGTCCTAAAACATTCATTTAGTGCATCTAAATCCTAAAACTTGCAACTTAGATGCAGCTGGGTCCTGGAAGCACTGCGTGGCTTTTTTAATGTGACCATTAAGGGGAAAAACGGAAAAAAGCCATGTGGATCTTCCATCCACTAAAGCCCTGTGCAAGTTTTACAACTTGCAAGAGATGAGAGTTTTAGGACTCAAGTGCATTATTGTGTCAACTTTTAAGATCCGGCTATAATTATCCAATAATCCCATATTATACATACTGATTTCAAGGATCTCAAGTACTTATCATGAGTGAAACGCTAATAAAGAATGGCCATCCCATATTCAGTCAAATTTTCTGCCACAAATTTCAATATTGAACAACATAAAATCCACCTCTTCTTTTGAAACCTTGAAAATGGGGCAAGTCATTTTTTGGCTCTGGTGAGGAAAAATATTTAATGCTCCATCCTTGTATACCGAAAAATTGTGCTTGAATAAAACATGCACTCCTTTGACTAATTTATTCTAGAATTAAACTAAGACGAGATAGTAACAGCTTCAATGCAGATAATGGGTGCCTATTCTCTCTCCTATGTATTTGTCTTACTCTTGTTGTTGCATCCCGTCCAATGCCAATATCAGTAAATCCGAAAACATAAAGCTTAAAGTACTGAGGCCACATCCAAAGCATTAACTGCGTGTGCATTAATACAACAGCTACACTGATAGGGACTTCTTGATGTCCAAAGGACGAGTAACGGAAGATTGCATGACAAAGAAAATAGCACAAATGAGTATTTGCCTTACCTTTGTTGTTGCACCCGTCCGATGCCAGTATCAGTAAATAAAAAAACAAAGCCTAAAGTATTCAGGCCATGTCCAAAGCATCGTTTACCTTATGTGTAAGCTACACTAATAGAAGTACTCATGGACTTCTTGACATCCCAGAGGATGAGTACCAGAAGATGCGGCCTGTATATTTGCAGGCAATGCACAACAGGGAAAAGAACATCGAGGATCACATCTAACTTACATATTGCAAAGTGGATAGCAGAGCACGCAAGTTCCCCTCTTTTCCAGCAGCCCAGCGCTTTATCTCAACGTCCAGTGTTTCAGCAATCCTCTGAAGGAATTCATCAGATAAGCGGTTAATGTTAATATAACGAAAACTTAATAGCAAGAGTGTCAGCAAATAGTCATAGAGGATCTAGCTTTTCATCAAGAAGACAATGTCAAATCAGGAGCAAGAGGAATTAGTTACAAGTAAAACTATGCAACTCCGAGTATTTATGGGCAGGGTGTAGACAATTACTTTTCAAAATTTCCAATTCTTACTTGTGAGGTACACATTTCAGAATTAGTCAATTGCTTTTTCCCTAGGTCAACCATGGGCCATGCATCTATTTGTTCTTAGGCGTGGTGAAGTCTTGAATCCATGCATCAAAAGCGATTCAATCAAGCCTCTGTTGCTCTCAAATTCTAACTCAGTGGAAGAAAGAGAGAGAAGTACAGTCTATACACTTAAGACCCTGTGTCACTCTCAAATTCTAACACCCATTATAGTCCACACTACAGCAACTACACCTCCCACTCTACTTATCACTTTCCTCAAACATCAGATGGAATTTGTAGAAGAATTTATCAAAAAGGTCATATCAATTCCACTTTGAGGGGCTACATTGATAACTCCACCTTTCTCACTTATGTCAGAGCCACAACATCAAATAAGTACGATAAAAAAACTATGGCATCTTGGTGGAACTATATGCATAGAGTGGGAAACTCAAACTTCTTACATGTCTCTCTTCCTGTTCCTTTAGAGTCTGAAGATCACGCTGATTTTTCTCAGCAAGTGCTTTGGCCTGAATAAAGACATGCAAAGAGTGATAACAGAATACACCCAAGAATTGAAATGCCTTCAGCTGAAAAAGCACTCCATCATGAGTTGCAGAAAATAAAAAATAAAATTGACAAAATGAGAACCTACCGCTCTTTCTTGTGTTCTCTGATGGCGTTCCAATCTAGCTCTTCTTCTTTCTTCACTTTCTCCTTCAACTTCCTGGAATTCTCCCGATGGTGCAGCACCTTGTGCCCAAATAGATTAATAAAATTCAGCAAGCAGTCAACATAAAATGATGACCATGACATTAAAAAAAAAAGTCTTTGTAGAATAGTACCACCAAAAAGAGAAAAAAGATCATCAACAAAATTGGCCGTTGAAGATGCTTTTCTTATGTTAGATGGTGTTGCGGCAGATGTCTTTGGCGCTTCAGGCCCTTGCCTTTTCTGAATTTTTGCATCAAATTCAGGATCCTGAGGCATATGTTCCATAAGGTTAGCAACAGAACAAGCAATACATGAGAAGATTGACCTTCACATCCATACCGATGAACTTGGTCTTGGCCTTGGAGCTGTGGTGGCTTGAGAACCCATCTTGAAAAAGGAATCAAGATCATTATCATTATTGTGTTGACTAGCCCTTGAAGCCCCAGCAGCAGCAGCTGCTGCTTTTTGACGAGCCTCTGCATTAGCCCTTTGCCTAACATCTGCAGTGGCTCTTTCCACAGCTGCTCTTTCTGCTCTTATCCGAGCCTCCTGAGACTTCTCACGTGCTTCTCTCTCCCTTGCTTCAGCAGCAGCCTTCTCAGCCCTTTCCTTGGCCTCATTAGCAGCCCTTTCACGGGCTTCTGCCTGTGCTCTCTGGACAGCAGCCCGTTCTACTCGTTCTCTGACTTCCACATTAGCTTTCTCAAGAGCAGCCCTTTCAGCTCTAAGGCGAGCCTCAGCAGCTGCTCTCTCACGAGCTTCCCTTGTAGCCCTTTCCACAGCTTGTCGAGCCCTTTCCCTCTCAATCTCTCTGGCTCTCTCCCTCTCCTTCTCGAGTCTCCTTTGCTCCCTCTCTTCCTCTTCCCTTTGTTTTTCTTTGAAAGCTTGCTCATGAGAGTCATGTACATTCTCATCCTTTTCCAGCTGTGCATCTTTACTTCTGGCAGCTTTAGTGCTCTCTCTACCCCTTACTTCCTTCGCATGCCTGAACTTTGCCTCAGCTCTATCCATAGCTGCTTTCATAGCTGCAGATGACGCATCAGCATCTGCATTCCTAGCCCGTTCCTCCCTAGAAAGACCATTTGCAAGATCATCAGGATTAATAGGGCTATTGCCCCTGGCAAACTTTTTAAGTTCATCCACAGCCGATGGAGATGAGACCTGAGTCATCGAAGGGATTGACTTTGGACTGTGGTAGCGTTGAGTGGTATTTGGGAATGAAGAGGATTCATTAATCTTCTTTTTTGCACTTTTTGATCCAAATAATCTACCTACTGACTTTGGCATTCGGGCTGGCAGAGGAGGCGGGGGTCTAGATGGTGGAGGCGCAGTTGTTGGTTGTGTAAAAAGAGGAATCTCAGACACAGTGAGCCAAACTTCATCAGATGATCCCACATTCCGTTCAGACCAAGTGGAAGTATCGCCCTGAGTCTTTGTGTCATGCATACTACCCTTGCCATACATTGGTGAAGAAGCAGTCTGGCCAGTAGATTTATGGGAGTGGTCCAAGCCTGAAGCCATGTCAAAAGATGTATGTTGAAATTTGCCGCCATTCTCCACATTCATTTCCCTCCTTGAATGATCATTCTTATTGAAAAAAAAAGATGGTGCAGATTTTCTAATACTATTAAGCAATTCCAAAGCATCATGGATTTCGCCGGCGGAAGCAGATGAGTCATCAGCTGCTGTGCTTCCAGCTTTACCTGTCTTATTAGAAGATGAGGCAACATGGGGTGAGGTAGATCCCAATACCACAAAGGGGTCTTCTGTCATTTTACTAGTGTGAGCCCTAGGCCTAGATGACCAACTTGACTCAGGATTTGGTCTGAAGAGGAGAAAGATAAAACTTGAAGTAATCAACTCTTTTGTGTCAAGCATAGAGTACCAAAAACAAATAAAAAAGAAAACTAATATAGATACAATAGCAAAGAATAAATGCTGTCATGCCTTAATTTAATTTATTTTCTCATAACATGAAATATTATAAGAGTGAACATTATTTGCACATTCCCCAGTGAATTAATGAGATCTACTACAGATGCCTCTCATCAGAACAGTCCCAAGTGAATACCATCCAAATACCAAGCCATTTCAAGGAAAGAGTTTACCAAGTATATAAATAATATCTTAAAAGTATTAAAAAGATAACAACACCCTCTAGTAAACCACTGCCAGCCGACTAGATCACTGATCTTAAGTCATCAGTCAACACGAAAGATGGGAGGGAGCAGTGGACATTCTAGACACCCCTCATTCTTGGAGTAAAGGGTCGCATACTCAGCTTTGCATACCACGTATACAGTGTCAAATCGCGAGAACAAGACAAACTCATTAGCAACTTAATAAAAGACGAGTCACATTCACAGAGATTTAGTAAACTCAAGACAAATCACAGTAGAGTTGAACACACCGAATCATCTCCCGACATTGAGAATCCGTTTGCCCAGGCCAGCGGCATAATGGCATCATTCGTTGTGCCGAAATTCTAAGCTTGCCAAGTGGACATGAGCAAGAACTAACTACTGGCCAGCAAATCACACTATGCGGGATTATGCAGGCCCTTCACATCCACCATAGACCAAGCATGTTCACTAATGTATACACAAAACATTGACCATGCAGGCACACAATAATACAAAAGCCCACTACTTAAAATCGAGATGTCCAATAGTACCTTCCAATCGGAGAAGACTTCCTCCCAAACCCAGGTAACGAAGCATCATGATGCTGCATACCCTTATCGCCGTTCTTTGCAGCTTTACTCTTAGAACCGTCGTCCTTCTTCCCAACTCCAGCTAAAAGATCGTCAAAGTGACCACTGCCACTCACACTAGAAGAGCTCTTGGATCCGAACACGCGATCCAACACATCATTATCATCATCATAAACGGGCTTATCGTAACGCGGCAGGTTCGAAGACGACTTCGAGCCCGAAAAGGGTGCCGAACCGGAATCGGGTTTTCTGGGTTGCTTCGTATGGTTGAACACGCCATAATTGTCGTTCTCCGATCTTTGAGCGCCACGGGAGCTCAAAACAGGATCAGGGTCAACGGGAAAGGATCGGGAGTTGGGAGGAGGCTTGGAGGCGGCCATTGGGGCGGATTTGATCTGCGATTTGAGGCCGAAATCGGTGGCGAGCAGACCATCCAAGTCGTTCATTGCGAAGCGGTGGCGACGAGAAGAATGCACGAGGGATCACAATCATGCGATTCCCGGAATTGGGTCATGGAAAGGAAGGCGAATCTCTGAATCAAGAAAGAATTTTGAGGAGTTGAGAAACGGCGGAACACGTTTTCGGGGCAGTTGAGAGAAAATTTCAAGAAATGGGTCGCCGAATCTGACCATTTCTTGAGCAGATTGTTTGAATTAATCGCTAACTGCTTCCCTCTTCCATCTTCCTCATCTTGCAAGTTTAAAAAATTACAGAGAGAGAGAGAGAGAGTTCTTTCGAGTGTCTTTACTGGCCAATTAATGAATTCGAATATCAGACAAGATTCATAGTAGTTTATGCATTGCTCTATGTATATTTGAATTGAAATAACGCTTACAACACTTAAGTGCCAAAACTTACAAATGGTACACTTAAGTGCCAAAATCGGAGCAAAATGGATCACTTAAGTCGTCTAAATAAGCCTATCCCATAAATATGAGAAACATCATATCCCTTTAATTAAAATTCGAATTATGAGAATATCGTACTATTATTGAACATGTTGAAAACGGATTATATAAAGTAAGTATCATGTTTTATTCCAAAAAAAAGAGTAAGTATCATGTTTACCGTCTAAAAAGAAAAAGAAAGCATCATGTTTAAATATTATTACATCGATTAATGTAAAAATAATTATTCATCCATGCATAAAGTGACGTACTTTTGTACATATGCTTTGGAGGAATTTGATTAAAAAAAAGTGTAAAAGTCACAAAAAATCTTAAATTATGCAATTTGTGACACAATTACTCAATTTTTTTTTTTGTGATTTGAAAATCCCAAATTTATATACATATAACACAATTATCCTAAAAAAATTGGTATCATAGACAAAAGTTTGGTATTTTTTGAGTCACTAAAGGAAGTTATCGAAAAAAAAAATTGATGAGGGATATAAAATAGACATGGAGCAACCTAATTTTTTTTCTTTTAACTTGGACATGAAGTAATAAATCAGGAAAATATTTCCTTCTTACCAGATTGGAAAGTCTTTTTTCTCAATTTAAATTTGCCATTTTAGTCCATGAAAAAAATTTGCCGATTACTTTTTCATCATCGAAATATTAAAATGTCCGAAAACAATTTCTTGAGAATGCTTTTTCATCAAATAAACCAACTAGAAAATTATATATATAAACTAGTGAACGCATAGTTTTTCTTTTTGGTATTTTCCGTTATCCAGCAGCATCTCATTCTTTGAAAGTTGCCTTTTGCCTAAAAACAAATGATTACGCCGGGAAAAAGAAATTTTCATTGAAATCTTAGTTCCATCTTGTCGACCCAAAAATCATGTTGCACAAAAGGTTAGCGAATATGACAAAAGGGACCATCACCAAATATTTCGAATTTAAACACACCCTAATCCGACACAGTTGATTTGGTCATGCGCCTGACCCAAAACTTGGAGGGGGCACTAAAGTACAATCACTCGAAGTCAATTCGAACCCACTCTTAAAAATGCTTGTCTTAACGAATTTAATATTATTTTGACATAATCTATAGTTATATCCATATTAAGTTTATTTATATATTTCATAAGTTCTCATAATCACACCATGTACATCAGTCACGATCATCTATTGACAACAAGATATTAATGCTCATCGAGACCATTCACGAAGAATTTCTCATCCTAGTATTTTTCGACAAAAAACCATCAATTCATCTATTTGTCTATCTCCCATCTATCCACATGAAAAATACTGGAAGGTGCTTGCAAGCATGTAATTTTGTTGCGTGACTCTATTGCTGGTGAGCTCCAGCAATCGAATTATTTTCATTGTTACTCTAGCCTATAATGTAGAGTGTTGGAGAAATGATTTGTGTCGATCCTTGATTGATTCCCTAGCCAGATTCTAGTTCATTGATTGATACAGGGGATTGTAGATTTAGAACAATTTAGGAAAAATAATATTGCATATAGTTTCCTTATTATACATTTCTTGTACTATATAAGTTGACATATACATGTACATTGATTCAGTGTGATAGAATATATGAAATTATATTCTTCAACCCTATTTCGTGTCATGGTATCAGAGCGGATTCTCTAACCCAGCTTCTGCAAAAAAAAAAATTTCCTTTGAATTGCCTCCGATTGCTTTCTAGTTTGTTGTTGCGATTCCTATCCTGCAAAACAAATTAGCACATCGGATTGGAATTCAGTTTCATATCCAAGATGCAGAATCCAGCTAATCATGAAATTGAAGAATCACCTACACTCATCTATTCAAGCTCCAGAGGAATTGCAGCACGTTGCACAAATTTCCTCGGCTCCTTCAGCCCAACCTGTTCAAATCCAATGGCCATATATGCCATGGAAACCTGTCCAGGGGCCATGGGCCCCTGGGCCCAATCAATGGACTCCCGGGTCCAGTCAACAGTGGGCAAACCACGGCCCACAGCCCACCACAAAAGATCCAGACCCGGTTTCTCAGGGTCACAGACCCGAATTCAATTCGGGCGGGTCGGGAATGAATCCCTACCCGAATCTACCGCCCGGAATTGTGCCGCTGCCGTTTTCGGCCGTCGCTGGGCGTCTCGAACCCGGCGACCCTCTGTACACTTCATCGGCTGACGGACCGGAGCTGCGATTGATCACCCTCCAACTCACCGAATCCGACACCTATTCAATGTGGGCGAGGGAGTTCCGGCGGGCCCTCGTCACAAAGGAGAAAGACGGATTCCTCGATGGATTGGTCCCCTTTCCGACCGACGACCGAATGCAACATCACTGGCGCCGGTGCAATCAACTAGTCCGAACTTGGATCGGAAATTGCGTTGCACCGGAAGTTGCCGCCGGACTTCCTCCGACTGAAGACGCAAAGAAAATATGGGAAGACATTAAAGAAATGTATGGAAAACTCGATTGTGTAAAGGTTTTCTCCCTCATGCAAGCCCTCTCGGAGTTGAAGCAAGGGAACCTCTCGGTTACCGCTTGCTTCAACCGGTTATCGGCCCTTTGGAATGAACTTGAAGCGGCAGAAGAACGGCTCGATGGACCGGAGACAACCNCGGATTTGATCTGCGATTTGAGGCCGAAATCGGTGGCGAGCAGACCATCCAAGTCGTTCATTGCGAAGCGGTGGCGACGAGAAGAATGCACGAGGGATCACAATCATGCGATTCCCGGAATTGGGTCATGGAAAGGAAGGCGAATCTCTGAATCAAGAAAGAATTTTGAGGAGTTGAGAAACGGCGGAACACGTTTTCGGGGCAGTTGAGAGAAAATTTCAAGAAATGGGTCGCCGAATCTGACCATTTCTTGAGCAGATTGTTTGAAATAATCGCGAACTGCTTCCCTCTTCCATCTTCCTCATCTTGCAAGTTTAAAAAATTACAGAGAGAGAGAGAGAGAGAGAGTTCTTTGGAATTTCTTTACTGGCCAATTAATGAAATCGAATATCAGACAAGATTCATAGTAGTTTATGCATTGCTCTATGTATATTTGAATTGAAATAAGGCTTACAACAATATCATAGATTAAAAATATTTTTTTTGGCCAAGATTAATATTAACTTGATACATTAATCGGCCTGCTAATTCGTCTAAATAAGCCTATCCCATAAATATGAGAAACATCATATCCCTTTAATTAAAATTCGAATTATGAGAATATCGTACTATTATTGAACATGTTGAAAACGGATTATATAAAGTAAGTATAATGTTTTATTCCAAAAAAAAAAGTAAGTATCATGTTTACCGTCTAAAAAGAAAAAGAAAGCATCATGTTTAAATTTTATTACATCGATTAATGTAAAAATAATTATTTGTCCATGCATAAAGTGACGTACTTTTGTACATATGCTTAGGAGGAATTTGATTCAAAAAAATTGTAAAAGTAACAAAAAATCTTAAATTATGCAGTTTGCGAGATTAATCAATTTTTTTTTGTGATTAGAAAACCCCAAATTTATATACACATAACACAATTATCCAAAAAAAATTGGTATCATAGACAAAAGTTTGGTATTTTTTGAGTCACTAAAATTTTTTGGAATAAATATATAATACAAGTATAAAGTTGAGGTTTTTGATGTCATAAATTTTTTTAGAGTAAATAAATCACCATCGACAGAGTTTGATGCTTTTTTAATCCCCACCCTAAGAAGTTAACTTTAATTTTTCTTTCAAGAAAAAAGCTTTGAAAATATAGGGATGAAAAGTGCCTCAATTCACAAAATCAACATCAGTTGCAGTTGAAAAGTGAATCCACCAAAGGAAGTTATCGAAAAAAAAAATTGATGAGGGGTATAAAATAGACATGGAGCAACCTAATTTTTTTTCTTTTAACTTAGACATGAAGTAATAAATCAGGAAAATATTTCCTTCTTACCAGAATGGAAAGTCTTTTTTCTCAATTTAAATTTGCCATTTTAGTCCATGAAAAAAATTTGCCGATTACTTTTTCGTCATCGAAATATTAAAATGTCCGAAAACAATTTCTTGAGAATGCTTTTTCATCAAACAAACCAACTAGAAAATTATATATATAAACTAGTGAACGCATAGTTTTTCTTTTTGGCATTTTCCGTTATCCAGTAGCATCTCATTCTTTGAAAGTTACCTTTTGCCTAAAAACAAATAATTACGCCGGGAATAAGAAATTTTCATTGAAATCTTAGTTCCATCTTGTCAACCCAAAAACCATGTTGCACAAAAGGTTAGCAAATATGACAAAAGGGGCCATCACCGAATACTTCGAATTTAAACACACCCCAATCTGACACAGTTGATTTGTTCATGCGCCTGACCCAAAACTTGGAGGGGCACTAAAGTACAATCACTCGAAGTCAATTCGAACCCACTCTTAAAAATGCTTGTCTTAACGAATTTAATATGATTTTGACATAATCTATAGTTATATCCATATTAAGTTTATTTATATATTTCATAAGTTCTCATAATCACACTATGTACATCGGTCACGATCATCTACTAACAACAAGATATTAATGCTCATCGAGACCATTCACGAAGAATTTCTTATCCTAGTATTTTTCGACAAAAAGCCATCAATTCATCTATCTGTCTATCTCCCATCTATCCACATGAAAAATACTGGAAGGTGCTTGCATGGATGTAATTTTGTTGCGTGACTCTATTGCTGGTGAGCTCCAGCAATCGAATTATTTTCGTTGTTACTCTAGCCTATAATGTAGAGCTGGTATAAATTGGCTTGAACTTTGATGTGTATATTTCCCTTGAGCTTTCCATACTATGGATTGAAAATCCAAATGATTTGAAACCGTTTATAGGTCTTTCGGATGGTATAAGAGGAAGCGTGCTCTATTGATATAACATAACTAGTGTTGAGGCGCATGATTATAGGGTAATTAGGCATCAAGAGAAAGGGTATTGTTTTGCAAGAAAACTCAGTGATGCTTAATTGAGTGGATGTAATGTGTGATTGTTAAACATTTGCAAATTGAGTGATTACTTGACGAAGAGAGTAGTGGGTATAATACTTTTGTATATTTTGACATTTTATGATATCACCCTCTATTTATTCGTCGAACGGAAACCGGAAATTAAGTTTTATTTATTTATTTATAAAAGGTTGACATAATTAAGAGCAAAAGAATTTGGGTACTCGATTGAACAATGCTAGAGAATCAGGTGCTTCGGTGTCATAACCCCTTAATCATATTGATAGGGTAAATGTTACATTTAAGATATATTGCTGAAAACAAGTTGTGTGTGTGTTATTTGTATAAAAATTGTTATATCTAAGACTTTAATTTTTCCAATATTCACTCAATGGAGTCCACTACCAAATAGTTATAGTTCGGGTATTATTTTGCAACACTCAACGGAGAAACAAATTTTTTTAAAGAAAGGAGTAATGACACGAGGGATCCATGAATTTCTTTTTGATGTTGGATCTAAACTTTGAAATTATTTATTCAAATTAGTCCCTAATTGTTTTAAAAATTTGCTCAATGTACTGCTTCTGTTAATTATATCATCACGCCATTTGTAGGAAGAAAATGATAGGGAAGTGATGATGATCGAATTGTGAAATTTAGTTTAATATATTTGCTTGGAATTTCTCACAGCATCAGAATCAGAATCTTTCTAAGGGGTTTTCTTGGATTAGGGTTTTGTTAGGTAATTCTTGGTGATCAGTTTTCTTTCTGCATTTGGGTTTAAGTGGTGAAGGCTTTACTTCCAGGTTTGCTTGAAATGATAAGTTTTACTTCGTGACTTGTGAGTACTATCTTGGCAAGCACCAAATGAATAATGATAAATTTTCTTGGGAAAAAATAAGCTTCGGCCATGGAAAACTGTGATCGGGTTAGATTTTCCTGGAAATTTGGACGTTGCAGTGAACATTAGACGTAAGTAAGCTAGAATAATATACTTCACAGGATATAATGAAGTCAGATATCTTAGGATATCTCATTATATAGTCCAACGTATCCCTATTTTCTCTTAATTTTTGTTTACTATATGTGCAATAAGAATTTTAATATTGAATCAAACAAAAGTATAATTAACTTTTTATGTAGCTAACGAAGCTGTTTAAATGCACAGTGCATCATAAGTAAACGGATCTTTTCTGAATCTAATTTTAAATGACCAAATCTTATTCCCTTATTCAACAGCATAAATAATGTGTATTATCAGCATATTGTGCTTCATATCTAATTTTGTTGAAAATTGAAGTGGAATGATTTTCTAGGAAAGAAATGCGATCGATGACGATGTCATGACTCAATCGAATATGTTTCGAGAAGAAAGGCTATTCACCATACTAATCAAAACGTTTTGGATTAAATTGGTAATTGGACAAAAAAGTCTAGGTCTCCTTATGTACTTATTTCATGAATTGGTGTCTTGTTGTAACTCGAGCTTCTTAAGATTTTTTTATGGATAATTATAAATTCAAAGAATGCAAAACCTATCCAGCTATCGCAGAGTTAAATGGAGATATGCTTTTCGAAGGGAAAAAAAAAGGGACATAGACGTCAAAGTTTAATAGATATTGGATCTCCAGGTTTCTTTTTTCGTTTTTTAAAGACTCATTAGGACTAGGAATCAAAAGCTACTCGGATTAGAAACCTTTTCCAGCCAGGGAGAGCAACGCTTAATTACTAATTCACTCCTTGTACGATTAGGAATCGTGCTGTATATAAACCGAAGGAACTTCTCGAATTTCTAACTTAGTATTCAGTTACACGAGATGTCGCAGAAGAACAGCAGTTCCAGTTTCACCTTCCCAACCAACCCCAACTCCTCCATAATAGAACAAGTAGAGCATGATTCTAGGGTCATCGGCCCGGACCTTCTTGTAGATCCGCCATTCACGCAGTCACCAGCCCAATTCGTCGGGTCGGATGTCTACTTGCTTATCAATGGACTCGGAGATGATGATGGCAAGGTCGTCCGACCAATGAGAAGTTCCAGTTCCGAGGTTTCCGGTCGTGAGAACGCTCTCAAGGAAACCAAGGAGTTCGAACGTCGGAATGATGGTTCACATCTTCCGTTCTTCACGAAGACCCCAGAGGAGTATTTTGGCTTTCCGAAACCGAAAATCGACATATGGAGCTGTCGGAAAGAAAAAAGACGATATACTTAAAAGAGAATGTAATTGATTAATTTGCAAGATGTTTAGGAATTAGGACTTTCCTTAGAATATGTATACAAAAACTGTGTCGAGTATGTATTTAATTATGTCAGTTTAGTTTTTCCAACTCATACATCATATTAAGTATCGAATAATATATTCATGATTTTCTGAGTTTTTAGTGAACTCAATGATCATTTGTATTATCTCCAAATGGTTATTACCTTTTGAATCTAAATTTATAAAATATTTAAGAATTCTCGACGTTGGTTGATTTTAGAATACGCTGTAGAATAAACATTGAAACTAACCGAATAAGAACTTCACATGAAGTTGAGCCACGTGACATGGTCATAAGCACCGACCATAAAAAAAGAAAAGACATGGTCATAAGCGAGTACTATACGCTTATCTAATAGATTAATGGATATATATATATAAGATTTGATTTGAAGAAATAAGATAAACAGATCTCCAAAAACAAGAGATACAAATAGAAAAGCCTTAGCTCGTTCGGGATCAAAAATTAATCAATTTAAATTCTTTTACGAGCAACATTCAATAGCAAAATTAGAATTTATTTAGCGAGAAAGAGTCCCATTTCAGTGTATATCAATTCATGTGATAAGTATGGTTAAAAAAATCTACATATGTGATATGATAAGTCAAGTTATTTAAACCAATAAGGACTTCAAACATTGGAGTTATAATTAGATTATATGATATCAGGATTTAGGAATCACATAGTGTGGATACATAACCCTCTCGATGAAACAAAGGAAATTCTTCATAAACTCCATAGCTAAATTTTATCAATTAATCATGTTTAGGAACAACTTGCATTCTGGAGGCATCTTCACAATGGAATTCGACTCTTCCATGATGGTAAAATGGGAAAATCAAATCGGTCGGCATAGTCACCAGCCACGCTCACGAATGGACCTGGAAATGACGACAACAGAAAGAATACTCACAAACTTTTCAATAGAAATGCCACTCTCAAGATAATCAAGGAGGCTCAAGACCTAGATGATGGTTCTAATTTTTCCTACTTAACAACAACATGTGAAGAATATCTTGACTTTACCATAAAATCAAAATCGATTGCTCGAGCAGCGCCATCAGGAGAAGGAAGGAAAGTCGGTCTCTCATTCAATCAATTCGCAAATTGTTTAGTAATAAGGAGGACTTTTTTGATGATGATTGATGTGTTCTTATCTTTTTGTTGATTTTTCGGAGTATATAGATTTTACTCATTATTGGGTTAAATTTATATAATCTCTCTTACTAATGGGAGTTAATATATCGGAGTATATGTTTTTGTAGAAAGTTTTTTTGTATAATCTCTCTCTTAAGGAATTATTACATGAAGTGGAGTAGTAGGCAGTGTGTCACGCTTTGCATCTAGGTAAACGAAATAAGATGTAACTATATTCCGATGCTATAATTTTTATTTTTCAATATTCAGGCAAAAAGCTCAAAGTGCATTAAAAAATATATTTTTATGGATTAATTTGTTGTAAAATATGTTCGGTTTTCTTGATAAATGCAATGGAATAAAGAAGTCGTTCAGCTTTCTTGAACTGTCGATGAATGATTAACTGCTTCTCAACCGGTTTTTTAAAGCTTGGCGCTTAGCTCACGCTTCATATAAAGCCGTCGCTACTTGTAAATCAAACCCCCACGAGCCATTTTGCATTTTGTATCCAAGAGTTTCAGAGAGAGAAACCCACCATTACAGAGCTTCAAGTTTTCCGCTGAAGTTACACTCAATCTTCCTTTCTTAGAGAACCGAGAGAATTCTCTTCTCTCTGATCCTGATGGAAAGAGGCCAAGATTCGCGAGGGACAAGCGGAAGTGGTGGCAAGTCTGGAGGAACATCAAGGCTGTCGCAATCACGTCCGTGACTTGAATGTTATATTTGTTATCATCGAAAGCAACTTGATTATTCAGTACCGGGCCGCTCTTACTTTAGGCAGACTCCAGAGAACTTCCATTTTGGCTTGCGAAGCCGTGACGCTGGTGATCAAGCAGGAGGGGATCAAGCTGCGAGAGCCAACCCCGAACGAGAGGGGGAGAATGCTCCTGAAGATCAGACGGCGACAGTCCAAGATCAAGAACCGGCTCGGGGATCGCATTGTGGGGAATGCGACGATGATGTTGGTTATGATTGAAGGGCGAGGGTTGACTCGGAACAAGAGCTAGAGAAAGTCGTTCCTGATGATCAAACAGCGAGCGTCCTCGAAGGTCAAGAATCGGCGGAGGGACCGACTCTGACTCCTGATCAAGATTCGATGGTGGGATCTCACGGACAGAGAAGAGACGACCACGTTTTGACACTCGACAGCACTGATATGAGTTCAAGGCAGCCCGGATCAGATTGTGGACGGGATAATCAGAGTGCCGCGATTCCAGGTCAAGAACCGATGCAGACATTGCACCAGCGGAGTGTTGGTGGGCCGAGGGAGACGGAACGGCCACAACAGTTCGAACGTTCGAGGGAGGAAGGAGAGAAGGAGGAAGCCCAGGAGTGAAAGAAGGAACAGAGGAGGTAGAACCGAGAGTCGAGAAACGCCATAAACTCCTCAGCAGTGATGCAGCATGTTCTCGGAATCTCTCTCGCAAAGCATGATGATCACTTCCTTCTCGGGCTTTTCTTCGTTCAGGGTTTTGCTAGGCACTTCCTTAATTTTTGTTTGTTTGTTTCTCTTTGGGTATAAGCCTTGGTGTGAAATTGATTTTCATGGACGAATTTTCTCGTGGAAATAAAGATTTCTGGCGATGGAAAATGAAGGGTTATGTTTTTTCCGAGAAAGTTTTTTTTTTTTGATCTGTAATACGAGCCTTTCATTACGTACTCGTAAATGAGTTTGTGCAAAGGGGAAAGTCCATACATAATATAGCTAAAAAAGAGTGAGGGGGTTGGGATATCCAAGTTTCCGGAAGGGTGCCATTTCGGTGTGCTTTTGCTGCCCAGTCCGCTGCCTTGTTCGCCTCACGTGGGCTGTGTTGGAGCGTGACCCACGGCAATGAACAGCTTGACAATCTTCAATAATTGTTTGGGCTGTCCAAGAAGGGGCTGCACGGCCCATTATTCCATTGACTGTTGAGAGATTGTCGGTGGTGAGGGAGACTTTTAGCTCACGTGGGGTTCTACTTGGGGAACTAAACTCTTCAGTTCGAGACTTCAGCTGTTCTTCATTTTCCTCCAGCCACTGCAACCCTTTTCATACCGCTAGGGTTTCTCCAATTTGCACCGAGGGAGCATGGATCAGTTCAGCAAAGCCATCAACGCGCTGCCCAACTTCGTTCCTGCAAATTCCAGCAACAGATCCGGTGAGTTTGTCTTTGTTCCATGCGCAATCTACATTTAGTTTTAGCTCAGTGTGCTTCAGAGGAGGCCAGCTTTGTCCAGCATCTTGATTCTGCTTTATTCGGTTCTTTTGCTGTTGATTCCAGCGCTTGTACAGATCGGTCAGAGTGTGCGCATGATGGAGAGTTCTGTCCAAATCGGGGCGCCGGTCTTGAAATATGGCAGCATTCCGGTTCTTCCAGATTTGCCATAACACCGCAGCAAAGAAAGCCTTCGTTGTATTACCTTTCGTTTATACAGATTTTCTTTGGAAGGCAAGGCATTGTTACAAATGCTCCATAGAAATATTCTGATTTTGGAATCAATTTTAAGTTGCCATACCTTTGTCCATAGGTTCTGAGGTACTTGATATGAGGTTGTTGGATTGTCTGCTACTAAGACCTCATTCTTGTTGTGAATGCTGTTATATCCACTCTTTACTGTGTAATTCCCTAAATGGTTAGCTATCCATTTCATCATATCTTGCATAGGCCTTATACTTAGTGGAATAGCTCGAATTTCCCGAACCACACTTTCATCGAATAGGCCATTTAGTTTGTTCGTGTCCCATTTCCGGGGCTGTTGAGTAATTAGTTCGGCCACTAAACAAGGGTCCTGGTTATTGCTGGCCCGTGTATATATCCAGTAGGCAGCCACCCATCCTCCCTGATTTTGATGCACTGGCCATCTCCGACCATCCACCGAGTGTGTGGTTGAAGGACATCTCTTCCCACCAATATGCTTTTCCAACCCCAAGAAGAATTATGTTTTGTTTGTGCAGTCCAGAAGTCACCTCTAGGGAAGTAGATGCTTTTTAAGACTCTACTCCATAATGCATTCGGTGTTTGGAGTAGTCTCCAAGCTTGCTTTCCCAGCATGGCCCTGTTAAATTCAGCTAGATCCCGAAAGCCAAGTCCTCCACGGTCTTTTCTTATTTTAAGGTCTTCCCATTTTTTTCCAATGGATGCCCTTCCTCGTCATGTGTTGTTTCCACCAAAAGGATGCTATCTTTGTTTCAATGGCCTTACATATTGATAGTGGGATTTTAAAAACAGACATGGCGTACTGAGGTAACGCCTGAACAACTGTTTTGATTAGGATTTCTTTTCCGGCCTTAGAAATTAGCTTCTCCTTCCACCATTCTAATTTACTTTCAACCCTATTGATGATCCAATTGAACATTTGCTTTCTTGTTTGGCCCCAATTAGATGGGATGCCAAGATATTTCCCTGTTTTTTCAATAAGGGGAATCCTCAACTCTGCTGAAATATTCTGCTTTAGTTGCTGTGGGCATTCCTTGCTTAAGTAAAGCCCTGATTTGTTTAGGTTAACAGCCTGTCCCGAAGCATAGCAATACTGACTTAAGATACCTGCTAGATTTTGAGCTTCTCTTACAGTACCATTCAGGAAAAAAATAGCATCATCAGCAAATAGTAGGTGGGATAGGGTTGGGCAAGTAGGGTTTAGCCGTATTCCCTTGATAGTTCCATCCGTTACTGCCTTAGACATCAAAGAGGATAGGGCATTAGCCACTAGAATGAAAAGATAGGGCGAAAGGGGATCACCTTGTCTGATGCCTCTTGAAGGACTGAAGGTCGTGGAGGGTTCCCCATTTATCAAGATGCTGAAATTGACCGTAGATATGCAATATTTGACCCATTGGACCCATTTCTCATTAAAACCCAGTATTAACATATAATCGCAAAGAAAGTCTCATTCTATCCTATCATAGGCCTTTTGCATATCAAGTTTCAGGACTACTTGAAATTTCCTCTTTCTTTTTCTAGTACGTATTTGATGCAACACCTCCTGAACAATGAGGATATTATCCTGGATTTGGCGATCACACACAAAGGCACTTTGTTCCATCGATATAATTTCAGGTAACCATGGTTTCAACCTGTTGGCCATTACTTTCGCGATGATTTTGTAGCTAAAGTTGCATAAGCTGATAGGTCTAAATTGGGTGATCTCCTCTGGGTTTGTGACTTTCGGTATGAGGGCTATTAGTGTCTTGTTAAGCTCTGGGTCAAATCTTCCTTGGCTGAAGAAGGAGTCGACCATTCTGAATAGGTCCTCATGTAATACTGACCATTGTTTCTGGTAGAAAATGCCATGTGGCCCATTCGGTCCCGGCGCTTTAGTAGCACCTAGCTGAAATCCTGCTTGTTTAATCTCCTCTTTTGTGACTTGCTTGATCAGCTCCGCATTCATTTCGTCTGAAATTACTCGGGGACATTGGTCAAGAACCGGCTGGTAGTTTCTATCATCCACTGAGGTAAAAAGATGCTGGTAGAAAGCTGTTATATGCTGTGATAATGCTACTGGGTCTCGGCATCGGGTTTGCTCATCTACTTTCAGCATAGAAATCTTGTTTCTTTGCCTTCGTTGAATTGTCGTAGCATGGAAGTACTTGGTGTTTTGATCTCCCCATTTTAGCCAATTGATCCTTGATCTCATACCCCAGTACATTTCCTCTTGGCGCCAAAATTCTTCCATTTTTGTGACTATGTTTCGAAATTCCTCCCCATTCGGTTCCCCATCAGTTGTATTAGTAATCTGTGTGAGCCTTGTTTTGAGGTCAGCAATCTGTGTGTGAGGGTTCTGAAATTTGCCTCTACTCCACTTGCTAAGTGCTGTCACTACCTTTCTCAGCTTCCTTACTATTTGATTTTGCTGGGTTTGTTTTTTAGCCCATGTGTTTTTAATCACCTCTTCACAGGTGGGATCTTCCAGCCAAAAAATCTCTAGTTTAAAACGTTTCTTGCGGGGTCTATCTTGCTTCTCCAGGGACACAAGGATAGGGCTATGGTCTGATCCTATTGCTGGTAATGCATACGCCTCAGCATGTAAGAAAGTGACATGCCAGTCGAGAGTGCACACTGCCCTGTCCAACCTCTTTTTGACTAGATCAGGTCATTCCCTATTGTTGGACCAAGTATACGCACATTCCTTACTTTCAATGTCCATGAAAGAGCAATTATTCAAAAAGTCCCGAAAAGCTTGTACTCTATATCGGTCCACTTCTCGCCGCCTAGCCTTCTCCTATTGATAGAGAACTTCATTGAAGTCTCCCATACATAACCAGGGAAGAGAATTATGTAGAGCAGTAGAACTCAACGTTTGCTATAATTGCTGTCTTTCATGAAAATTTGTAGAAGCATGTAAAAAAGTGATTCGCATGACTTCTCCACTACTGTGAAAAATGCCTGTTATGTCTATATAATCCCTCGCACTAGATTGCACCTCCACTTTTACCTCCTCGTCCCACATTAAAGCTAGGCCACCCGCTATTCCAATTGGTTCGATGAGGAAAGAGTAGGTATACTTTAGACGTCGCCGTATCCCCTCCACTGCTTTGTTCTTTATTCTTGGTTTCTATCAAGAAAACCAGGTTGGGCCTTTCTTGAGCCACCAAGGCTCTAAGATGACGAACTGTCAAGGGTGTGCCCAACCCTTGACAGTTCCAGCTCAGTATCCTCATCGATTCTGTGGTGGCTTATTAGGGCTAGCCACCAAAGCCCGTGATTGAACATCTTCCCATAACAGAATTGGGGTATCCATGAGTTAATCATCATTCATTGCTGGTACATTGAGAGTTTTCTTCGTATATGGGCAAACACGTTTTTGTTTCTTGTGTACCGGGGCCTTATAAGAGGTTTTTTCTTTCCTGGATTGCCCTACTTGTGACTCATTCTCTGTTTCATTATGGCAAAGTAAGAGGTTTGGGGATACCCTCTTCCCCTTGCTGTTTGCATTCTTTTGTTTCCCCTCCATTTGCTTTTGATTTGCAATCTGAACAGGTTTAGCTAGGACAATGGCCATTTCATTATGTTCTTCAGTAGCTGTATTTGGACCTTCCTTAGTGAGATTTTGAGTTTGGGGTAAATCATTAACATCATCAGAAGCTGAAGGTTCAAGCTCTCCATAAAATGCCTTCCAGAACTGACTTGTTTCACGGACCTCTGCCTTCAGCCATGATCCATAGTGTCCTGGTTTGTCCTGGGGGAGACCAGATTCCTCATAAGGTATTTCTGGGCAGAAATTTGCATAGTGCCCTATTCTTCCACATGAGTAGCAGAAATGGGGGAGTCTTTCATACTTGAAGTCTAACCACCACTTTCTGTTGCCAAAACTGATCAGTGTTCCTGTTTGCAAGGGTTGTGACAGGTTTAGCCGAACCTTTGCCTTGCCTATTTTCCTGGAATTGGAGGTTTTGGCTTCAAATTTTAATTCCTCAACTTCTCCCAGCTTTGAGGCAATTTGACGCATAGAGGCAGCATTAAGTTTTGCTCTCGGCAGGCCCATTATATGCACCCAGAACGCATAATGCGTGAATTCATAGCAATGTTCAGGTATAGTGGGGTCCCCTTCTTTTAATACTAAGAGGTTGCTGGCAAAGGACCATGGTCCACCCTCTAGCACGCTCCTTTTCTCCTCTGCTGAATTAAAAAGAAAAGTAAAATGCCCTGGTTCTAAGACTTCACACTGGAATGAATCTATTTTCCATGCCCTCTTCATTGTACCAATAAAAGCCTGCACATTAACATTGGGCTTTGAATACAATTTTCCATAAAGGGTTCTATCATTTTTCTGCTGTTCTTCCTCAGGTATGTCCTCATCTAGCTCAGTTACTACTTTTTCCGACCATAGGTCTCCCATTCTTCTGCATAATGCTGCCATACGGAGCTTAGTTTCTTCCATTTTCGACTGGTATGTAGGTCGGGAACAATATTTAGCAATTACCCAGATTTGCTCACATAATCAGGCGGAGGAGGTGGTTGGGTCGCATATTTGGAGCAAGGAATGAAGGGAGCTCAAGTCCAGAAGATTAGCAACTATATGAGTAGGAGAGTTACTCAAACCTGGACTGAGATGAGTCTGAATCGTTGCTGTATACCCACCTTCTTTGGAGCTGCGTCTTCACTCTAGGGCTCAGTGGAATGGGATTGCTGGATTTCTTCAACTACCGGCTGATGGAGCAAATTCCTTTCTCTTCAGCACTTCTATTCAAGATTCTCTTCTAATCGGGTGGGAGAGAGATTTTTCCTTCCATATTTCTAGATCTGAGGGGGGGTAGGGTTTTGAAAGGGGTTAGCTATCACCAAGAAGGGATAGAGAGGGAGCTCACACTTGGTAAGAGAGGGTCTCTTTGCAGTATAGTTAGCCTAGCACCATTTCCACACCATTTCTCAAGGGTTTTCTTCTTTGTTGCAACCAGATCTAGCAACCTGCGAGGTTCTAGCTTGAAACCCAACAACTTTTAGACTTTTCCGAGAAAGTTTGGAGATGTAGTTAATTTTTTGAGCGCTCTCCTATCCTTGCTGTTGACTTTTGTTTGGTTAATTGGATCATCATCATCCTTACTATCTCTAGTCTTATCGTCCTTATGTTGGACGATTTTTTTCTTAAATCTGCAAAATAGAGAGGAGCAAATAAATCTCCGATGAAATAATTACTAACCTTGGAATGGCTATTGGTGATATAGTGCCCACCACTAAATTTTTGTACTAGTAAAATCAATGAAATATTTTATATTTTAATTAAAAAGATATGTTTTGTGATCTTTTTCTCTAAAATAGATTGTCGATGTAAAAAAATAATCAAAGATTATTTTAGTTTGCCAATTAGATCTCTCGATGGGGCAACCAATGAATGTAGTCTTCAAAAAAGAAAAAGAAATGACACTAGTAAATTAATGTTATGTATTTAATCTCATAAGTACAAAATAGCGGGAAAATATATTGTAAGACAAAATGATGTGTTCTCTATTTGTAGACAAAATAATTGTACACTTCTCAAAGAAAATCAATCAATTGTTAGACTTTATTCTAAAAAAAATTAAAAAAATATTGAAATTAAAAAGGACAACTCCACAGTTTTAACTTGCATGTTCTCCTCACTTTTCGATTAAATATAAACAGAGGTGCGAGTGTTTTAGTTGTGGTTTCCTTCTTTCTTTGATGAAGTCGGGAAAATTGACGTGAGAGCAAGAGATTGTTAGACATATGAAAAGTAATTGATAAAATATTTAAATGCTAATAGAGTGATCCGAGTAAGACTAAAGTGAGATCATGTTCATTATTTTGGAAACTTCTAGAAGAAAACTAAGCAGTGATGCTTCTGACCTATAAAAACTTCGTCTTCCTCGTTGCCTTGCTTGATTAGTGAATTCTACTCTAAGTCATATAGAAAAAAGCAACATCAATGGGGGTATTTTTCACGAAAGGAAGTGCATGATGAGGACCAATAATCTTAACTAAAGTTCTTCGAGTACATAAAGCAGGAGACAAAAGCATCCCATGGCACATGGTCATCCTTCTTCAGCATCGAAGAAAACCTATCAAAGAAGGGACATAAATTATAGTGATTCGGCTTATATCAAAGTTATGTCCACTCTTCCAGACTAATGGTCATCAAAAAGGCTAGATTCAACTAGTAATTTTCGGGATATGTTATAATTTCATCGATCACTCTATCAACTCTAATCACAGCTTACACACTTTTACACCTCTCAACTCTGAAGATTACAAATGACAAAAAAATTATGTACATGAGAAGTGGTAGAAGCAGAATCGTAAAGCACAAAGGCATAGAAAGAATCAAGGCAATGACAAGCTCTTATCCTTTATCTTTTTGATCGCACACTCCTTCTCTTCTCTCCTGTTTTCCATCTTGCATTGAATCCTTTTATGTAGGCTTTAGATTGAGCGTTTGAAGTCTTCAAATAATTCAAATAGCAGTTGGTAGAGACATGATCAATTGTTGACACAAATATTGACTTCCTTAGTCTTGATTCCATGCGTAGCTTTAAAGCGTGCATAATAATCATTATATTTTTGAGAATAATTTTTATTTAGGAATATATTTTTCTAATTCTATTCCCTCAATGAGTTTCTGAACAGATACATGTGTTTACAATAACACAAAATTTATGTTCCCGGAAAAGAAATTTGTTTAATTGGATTTCTTAAATATCTCCCTTCTATGCTCTTTTCCTTTCACTATGCTCCAACTTTTCATGAGATGAAACATCTGTGATCAATTGAATTGAATGCGTCGATGTATAAATCATGTATCGACACACAAAAAGCGGGAAGGTGGCGATCGGTGAGGGTGAGCAATGAGAAAAATTTCATTTCTATTTCTATTCTAAAAATAGAAAAATAGAAAAATTTTTACTTCTCATTTTTGGAAAAATCAAATTGCATTACCAAAAAAATTTATGTTCCTAACACGTTCTCGGAAATAAAAATATAGGAAAATATAGAAATAAAATTATTATCATGCGCAACTTCAGTTTTCAATATTTGTTCTTTGAAATTTTGACTCCCTCCACAACATTTAAATGAGCCATTGGCTTTGAGACAACCGTCAATCATTGAAGTATGTGTCACGGGTTGGTCATTCTTAAATTTCCTTGTCCGTACAGCCTTATGATTTCTCCCGAGTCAACCTTACGCACTCACTCAAGCACAAGAATCATATGATAGGTTTATTGTTTGTGAATGAATCGGTACAATAAAAGGGGAGGCTCCCCTATCTATACAAAAACGGGACTAATATCCAACGGTAGGGCTTGAATCACCTTAATCATTACATGGATGCCGTACAAGACGCTCAAGAGGCTACTACTCAAGAGACCTTCGCCGTGCAAAAGCTCAAGGATCGTTTGCTAAGAGGAAAAACCGAACATGGCCTTAAATGGGCCAGGGCTTTTGTTCGAGTTGGGTCGGAGCCCCTCAACTCTTTTGGGCCATGGCATATGTCTCTGACATGTCTTGTCAAAAGTCCTCCAAGTCACGCAACAAAATGGCGCTATGTCACTTGGCAAACAGAGAGAGAGAGGGGTATAAGAGGGGGACTGTGCCGCCAGTATTGCACCGCAGCAAAATTCTCCTCCACCTTCCCACCTCGCCCTCCTTCTCAACCCCTAAAATGATAGAAAAGTTTAATATTTCTACTTCTCATTTTTTGAAAAATGAAAATTTTGTAACCAAGTAGATTTATTTTCGATTCGTATTTTTAAAAACAAAAATATAAAAAAATTATGAAAATTGAATTGTTATTATGCATGATTTTAATTTTCAGTTTTTGCTCTTTGAAGTCTTCACGATATTATTAAGGAGTCATAAATCGCCAATGTATGTCATTGACATGTCCTTTTTCCTTAGTCAAGCGTGTGATCTACATTGGTCCTAAAAATTGTGTCATCAGAAGTCTTTTGCGGACATTCGTATCTTTCAAATGTAAAACACCTAGAGGGTATCCCCTTACCCTAAGGAAGAAAAAGATTCACGGGTAAATCGGATAGCTGTGATCCTATCGGCCTATCAACGATATATCCATTAGACAGACGAGACGGCCTCAGCACTTTCTTAATCAATAATCTACCCCTTCTCGTCATCTTCATCGTCATCTCCAACCTTGTCTTCAGTTGGATAATTGATTACTTTTGTAATTTATTTGATAATCCGCAAAGAGTGGCACACCATTGATTTGATTGCTGAAGATATCTCGGTCCCAAGTCCTCAAAACATGGAGAGTGCTATATGTCTGCAGGAAGTAGGAAACTCCCAGAGTCAAGTGGCGTGACAAAATCGTGCCATGTCACGTGGGCTGTCACGTGGCAAACAGAGAGGGGATATAAAAGGAGAGGGGATTGCGGTCGCCAGTACTGCGCCGCAGCAAAATTCTCTCCGGCTCTCTTACGTCGCCCTTCTTTCCCAGCCCCTGCCAAATCATCATGAGTTTCGACGACGACGACGACGACGATGGTGGCGGCAGCCCGAAGCTCCCTCACGACGTGGTCATCGAGATCCTGAAGCGGTTGCCGGTGAGATGTCTCCTCCGATTCAGGTGCGTTTGCCGATCGTGGCATTCCACCATCGACGACCCTCATTTCATGGCCGTCCACTCGAACCACTCCGCTCTCCATGCCTCCGATCCGTACCTCGTGGCTCTAGACGTGGCAAATGATCGTGTCCCGAGGGTGTGCTCTATGTTTTCCAATGAGTCTCTTACACCGCCTTCCCCGTGGCAAATCGAAATCCCGTTCTTTACTCCTACCAACGATCACCTTTTTGTCGGTTCGTGTAATGGTTTGATCTGCGTCAAAGACACTTCCCTTAGAGATGGCTTGGAGCGGACGGTGTATTTGTGGAATATATTCACCAGAAAGCACAAGGCAGTCCCACTACCCCATCCCGGGATGACTCACGTCGTTCGAGGGTTTTGCTTTGATGCTAAGTCTAATGACTATCATGTTGTGAGGTTTCTCCATTTTGCAGGTGTTAATTATCGATGCTTCGAGAATAATAAGCCTCAAGTCGAGATTTATTCACTCCGTACAGATTCCTGGAGAACTTTGGAATGTGAGGTTCCTCTTCTCTACCATCGCAGCAGAGCGGTCTCCTTGAATGGGAATCTGCACTGGTATGCTCTCGATTGGAAGGCAGGTGTAGCCGGATCAATAGCCTGGCTCGATATTGCAGGGGAGGTCTTTGATATAATGGCTCTGTCGGAAGAGATGCTTCCCAAAGACAGTAGCCTTGTAGTAGCGGAGGTGGCAGTATTGAATGACTTGCTGGCTGTATTCGTTTGTCGTGGGGGGCCACCTGGGAATCACGAATCTCATTCCCCTTGTTCTGTTTGGGTTATGAGAGACTACGGTGTGCCCGAGTCCTGGACTAAGCTGTATACTTTTGAGGTTAGTGGAGGGGTATCAGCATTTGATGGCTTCACGTGGAAGGGTGAGTTTCTTATTGAAAATGATGATGTAGAACGAGTTTCTTGGAATCCGATCACGGGACAACTCTCGAATCTTCCATTGCTGAGGGGATGCGATTTGGTCTCCGTTGTTGAGAGCTTCTTTTCACCTTGGATACGACTCGGTTGATTCTGCCTGCTGAAAAGTTAAAAGTTACTTCTGAATTGGGGAGAAATGGCTTTATTCGTACGTGCTTCGGCCACAAAATGACGAGAAGTAGTGAGGTGGTGGTGTCCATTTACTTTTGATACTTCTTGCAAGCTTTAGAATGCATTTTCATTTTCACTTTATTTTTTCTTTGGACTAGTGAAGTGTGTTCTTTGTATGAGTGAAATCATGCAACTCAAGACTGCATCTACAACTTCAGTGTTGCCGGCACCGGCAGATTTTAGACGATTCGGAAGAAAATGAATAAACTTTTTGAATGTTATGCATATTTGTGTTCAATGTTATGGCACCATTAGCATTTTTCAACTTCTATTTCACCAAATTATTCATGGCACGAATGACGAATCTCGATCCATGGGCATTGCAGTAGTTGCAACTACATATTATTATATTTTGTTTCCTTATCTCTAGACTTGTTGGTAGCACTGGCAATGAATACCTAGTAAGCTCATTTGTTGATATATGCAGACAGCTTCATTAATGGATTAAAGAAATATTGGAGATTGTGTTGTCGTGATAACACTCTCTCTCATTTTTGCACCAAATGTTGGGGTCGGAAGTCTCACTTTATCTTATGATACATTGATGACTTTGCAAGTCAAGTCCGAATGAGAATGTGGTTTGTAGATGAGATAATCTCTTTGCTTCCTCCTTGGAAAGACATACGGGAAATTGATTTTAAATGCGGTTCTCTTCTCAAGTCTGGTGTAGGGTGCTGGGGCTCTTCTTTATTAACAGTAATTATGGTGATTAGCAATTCGAGTTCACCTAGCACTAGCAAATTTGGGGTAATGGCAAAGAACAACAAAAAGTGATGTTGAGGTTTCTTCGGAATGCCAACACATAGTTTACATGGAAGGCGAGAAACAACCTGCTTCAGGGTCAAGTTGTTACTTCTTTGGAGCATGTTCTTAGATTGATCGATTTTTTACTTAACATCGATTTGAAGGCTAACCTAGTTTCAAAAGGGTACATGGTGTGCTTATAATTATCTAAATAATATAATGGTTGGGATGGTAAAAAAAATAAAAATCAAAGACAAAAATCAAATTCCCTCATGGTTAAATTGTCTTAGGCAAGATTGTGGTTCAGCATGGACTGGAATTCAACTCAAACCAGGCATTTTAATTTAATAAGAATTTAATCAACTACAAACTATTAATATCTACTATGAGCCCCATAAAAAAGACCCAAGTTCCTTTTCACTGTGTTTTGAATTCAATTTGTTAACATGACGTTTGAAAGATGGAATTATAAACAACTATAATGTTTAACTCGTGAATGTCACATTTCATAAGACAAAGGCATCCCATGGCACATGTCATCCTTCTTCAGCATTAAAGAAAACCTATCAAAGAAGGGACATAAATTATAGTGGTTCAGCTTATACCAAATAACTATGCCCACTCTCCTAGATTAATCATCACCAACAAGGCTGGATTCAACTAGTGACCTACAAATAGGTTACAATGAAGATCAAATCGTTTCTTCTTCAAAACTTGATAGATCACTTCATCAACTCAAACCACAGCTTACACATAGATTACAAATGATAGAAAGATTTTGTACATGAGCAGTGATAGAAGCAGAATCGGAAAGCACAATGGTGTAGAATAAATCAAGGCAATGAAGAGCTTTTTTTCTTTTTTCGATCTCAATCGCACACTTCTTCTCTTCTCTCATGTTTTCTAGCTTGTTTCCAATCCTTTTATATAGGCTTTTAATGTGGACCTGAATCGGTCCTTAAAAGGCTCAAATGAGAAGAAATAGGAGGAAGAACTCTCGAGAGTTGGGACTCCCCGATGTTATCTCCTGTACTCCCACTTGATAGAGGACGGAAAAAAAAAAAACTTTGTCGGAAACTAGAGGCAACGGGCATGTATTCCCTCAAATCCATTTTATATAGGCTTTTAGATTGAACGCTTGAAGTCTTCAAATAATTCAAATATCCGTTGGTAGAGACATTATCAATCGCCGACATGAATCTTGACTTCCTTAGCCTTGATTCCATGCCTAGCCTTAATTTCTAGCTTTTGTTCTCTGAAATCTTGACGCCCCTACACAATATTCAAATGAGGCACCATCAATTGCTGAAGTATGTCTCTAGCATGTCTTGTTTCCTTAGTCAAGTACGTGATCCACACCATCTTATATTTCTTGCCGGGTCTTTTGCTGGACAGGTCTTTGGCCGTTGTCCATTAATCATCTCTCCGACAAAGTCCTTGACTTTCTTAGCCAAGAATGTGCCCTCCCTGCTATCTTCATCTTCAACCTTTCTTCAGTTGGACATTTGAATATTTTGTACATCTTTGATGATCTGCAAAGAAGGCACCATTAATTGCTCAAGATATCTCTATCACATGTCTTGTTTCCTTTGTCAAGTATGTGATCCACACAATCTTATATTTCCTGCCGGGTCTTCTACTGGACAGGTACTTGGCCGTTGTCCATTAATCATCTCTCCGACAAAGTCCTTGACTTTCTTAGCCAAGAATGTGCCCTCCCTGCTATCTTCATCTCCAACCTTCCTTCAGTTGGACATTTGAATATTTTATACATCTTTGATGGGATTGTTTTACTTTTTATGTTTTTCTTAATGGTTTTCATGAAAATACTCAACTTTTTCCTTTTTTCTTTTTACTCAGTCTAGAATGAAGCCCAACTCCAAAAGACTTGAAATGTGCTGTTGGGGTCGGTTGGGCTTGAGAATGGTATTTGCCCCTATTATCAATTGTCTCTTGCGGTTCTCCGAGTCTTTTGATATGACTTGTACTCTCTACTTATTGTCTCGGTCACAAAATATATAAATGGAATAAAAATATTCGAGTTTTGAGAAATGATAAAAACCAGTAATCTTTTTATGTGTTAATTAGACCTATGCTGTGAGGAAGACATCTGGGGCTAGTACAGCTAATGCTGTGCTGCTGGAGGTGTATTTATATAAAAGAAAAAGGCAAATAAATGTCACGTGACAAAATCGTTCTATGTCACGTGACATGGCAAACAGAGAGAGGTTAGAGGGGCCTGCTATGGCCAGTACCGCAGCAAGTTCTTTCCATCATTCTGCTTCGCTCTTCCTCTCAACACCTAAAACCATCATGAGTTCCTCCGACGGCGACGGCGGCCCAAAGCTCCCTCACGACGTGGCCGTCGAGATCCTGAAGCGGTTGCCTGCGAGGTCGCTCCTCCAATTCAGGTGCGTTTGCCGGTCATGGCGTTCCACCATCGACGACCCTTGCTTCGTGGCCCTCCACTCGAGCCCCTCCGCTGTTGACCCCTCCAATCGTTATCTCGTGTGTCTAGACTTCGGCGATCATCTCAATCCGGTCCAGAACACGTGCTCTCTGTTCTCCAATGGGTCTCTGACCCTGCCTTTCCAGTCGCAAATCGAAATTCCCTTCGTTACTCCTCATCCCAACCGTTACGTAGTTGTTGGTTCGTGTGATGGCTTGATCTGCGTCTCAGAAAATTCCAGCAATGGCTATGGTCAGATGATGTATGTGTGGAATTTGTTCACTAGAAAGCACAGGGCGGTTCGACTGCTTAGTCCGGAGCAGCAAAATCTTTCCATGGAGGGTGCTCGTGTAGTTCAAGGGTTTTACTTCGACGCTAAGTCTAACGACTATAATGTTGTGAGCATTTTCCTTTTTCCGGATTTACACCCTTTCTGCTTACGCAACAGAAAGCCTCGAATGGAGATTTATTCACTCGGTACGGATTCCTGGAGAACTTTGGAATGTGAGGTTCCTGCTATCCGCCTCAGCAAAAGGGCGGTCTTCTTGAATGGGAATCTGCACCGGTATGCTAACAATCAAAAGCGGCTTGGATTCGGATCAATAGCCTCGTTCGATGTCGCAGGTGAGGTGTTTGATGAAATGGTTCTGCCGGAGGAGATGCTTGACGATCTTGACATAGACAGTATTCATTTAGAATTTTCTGTGGCAGTATTGAATGAGTTGTTGACTGTGTTCATTAGTGTTGGGAAGGAAGCTGGGCATTCTGATTTGAATTCCGTTTGTTCTATTTGGGTTACGAGAGACTACGACGTGCCTGAGTCTTGGACTAAGCTGTATACTTTTGAGGTTAGTGGACAGGCATTAGCATTTGATGGCTTCGCATGGAATGGCGAGCTTCTTATTGAAATAAATTTTGAGAAACGAGTTTCTTGGAATCCGATCACGGGACAATTCTCAAATCTTCCATTGTCGGCGAATAGCGAATTGGTCCCTGCTGTGGAGAGCCTCTTTTCACTTTAGACATGACCCGATTGCTGCTACATTTATCGGTAAGATTGATTCTGCCTACTGAAAAGTTGACAGTTACATCTTAATTGAGAAGAAATGGTTTTATTCGTATGCGCTCCGGCCACAAAATGATGAGGAGAAGGAGTGAGGTGGTGTCCATTTGCTTTTGGTACTTTTTGCAATCTTTTGAATGGATTTTCATTTTCAATTTATTTTTTCTTTAGACTAATGAAGTGCGTTCTTTATATGAGTGAAAGTATGCATCTATAACTTCAGCATTGTCGGCACCGGCAGATTTTAGACTATGCGGAAGAAAATGATGAAGCTTTTTGAATGCTAGGCATCTATGTGTTCGATGCAACACCACCATAAGCATTTTTCAGCTTCTATTTGACCAGATTATTCACGGCTTGAATCACTCATCTTGATCCTTGGGCATTGTAACTGTTGCAACTACATATTATTATATTTTGTGTCCTATCTCAAGATTTTGTGGTAGCACTGGCAATGCATACCTAGTAAGGATTAAATCATTGGAGATTTTACTGTCATGATACACTCTTTTCCCCCAAATGCTTTGGGGTTGGAATTCTCACTTCATCTCATGGTATACTGATGATTTTGCATGTCAAGCCCTATGGGAATGTGGTCCTAAAGTCTGCTGCTTGGTGCTGGAGTTTTTTTTTTTTTTTTTTTTGATAAAGGTAAGTATTTTATAGCTATCGACCAGGATGTACAAAACAAGTGCAACTTGGCACCAAACACACACTCAGCAGGACAACAGATCACTGGAGTGAGTGGGGGCCAGGTTCACCAAAAGAAACAGTTTAAGGAGGCTATACATACAGCCATGCAAGAAGAAAATAAACTAAGAGAGGACAACCCTGATCTTCTCACGTGCCATGAACAAAAATACCAGGATTGATCCCCCAGCTGCGTTGCATTCTCTTATTCCTTGGGGAATCCACCACGGATTTAAAAGAAAGAGCTTTGTCCTTTACCATCTTAATCAAGTAGTGCTTCATGGATTGCAAACATGAGTTGGTAGTATGGAATATCAAGTCATTCATGTATTTCCAAATGGCATAACAAAGAGCACCAAAAGAAAACCTGACGATGTCAAAATAGAAGCCTTTTTCCGAAGATCTGAATATCTAGCGGAGGGTATCCAACCAGGGTAGGCTCCTCCAAGAAAGGTTGCACTTAGCAGCCCAAAAATTTGAAAGGGATAGGGAGATGTGGCACTCAAAAAAGAGGTGATTTATAGAATCAGGAGTGAGATTGCAAAAGACACACAACACCGAGGGTAATCTACCAGAAGACATAAGGAGAGCCTGGGTGGGAAGCCGATTCCTAGATATTAGCCATAGAAGAAATTGGTGTCTGGGCATAACAACATTGTTCCAAACGCTTGAAGCCCAAGAGGCCTGAGTAGCTTTCATACGAGTGATAGACCATGCTGAAGCTAGGGAGAAGTTACCCGAAGGATGATGGGGCCAAGTAAAAGTATCCTCACCTTGATTGAGGGTGGGTATTGTAACTTGCCAAAGGTGTAGTTCCTGACGTAACGACAGCCCAACCAAGGAGTAGAGGTCAGCAACCTTAGCATCTCTTGTAAGTCCTGATTGGTAGATGTAAGAGTCATCAAAAAACTGGTTGAGAGAGCCCATGTCTAGCCACGGGTCAAACCACAAGGAGATAGTCATGCCATCTTCTATCCTCCCTTTGAAGCAGTTTTTAAACTCCCTTCTCATCGAGAGAATTTTTTTCCAAGCCCATGAACAACATGTCGGTGTGGAGGCAATGCTGGAGTTCTTCTTTATTAATTGGAATTCTTGTGATTGGCAATGCGAGTTCGCCTCGCTCTAGCAAAAACGGGGAATATAAAAGAACGTCAGAAAGTGATGTTGAAGTGTCTTGCGAATGCCAACCCAGAGTTTAGGTAGAAGGCAAGAAACAATCTGCTTCATGGTCAAGCTGCCGCTTCTGTGGAGCATGTCCTTAGATTGATCGATTTTTCACTTTAACATTGATTTGAAGGCTATATCTAGTTTGAAAAGGATATATGGTGTGCTTAAAATTATATAAATAATATAATGACGGGAATAATAAAAACAAGTCAAGACAAAAATCAAATTTCCTAATGCTTAATTGTATAAGGCATTATCATGGTTTAGCTTGAACTACATTTCAACTCAAATTAAACATTTTAATTTGAAATAGAAACTTAATTCAACTACAAACTATTAATATCAAATATAAGCCCTGATGAAAAAGACATGAGTTTCTTTTTATTTTGCTTTGGATTTAATATGTTAACTTGTGAATGTCACCTTTCATTAAAAGGTAACCTTTAAATATTCAAGCACAAAAATTACACGTGGTTTTATCCAAAACGCCGATTCGAGTTTAAATGTAAATGACTTTTAGTGAATAAATTATATAGATTGAAAAACAAAAAGATAGAGGCTGCAAGGGAGGGGGGGGGGATCGATCAAAAAATGGCCGTTGGAGGTTTTTGTGTGGCTTTCAAGCTAGGCTCACGTGCCCATTGACAGAGATAAATAAATAGATTTGGTTTCTCTATTATTATAACATCACTAAATTCTCTTATGCTATTGAGATTTCTTTCCCTCTAAAGACCACTACATAAGAAGTCTAGGGTTCCAAAACTGAACTCAATAGACAACATAGAGACTAAGCAGGACGAACGACGTTTAGTCCTTTTCCTAGAGATCAAAATATTCAAATCTTACAAAATTACTCTTAATTTGATCACAATCAACCTCAGTTTTAGTGCTTTTTGCCTTTAAATATTTCTCTACCTTGTAACTATTAGACATTGTCAATATGGTACCTATAAAGAAATTATAGCAAAGCCAAATATTTATCTTTACATTGAGATATCAAAACTTGTTCTCATAGGCTTTTACTTTTGTTAGATAAGTCTTTAAAATTTTATTTAAAAGGGATTAGACTCATGCGTTGCCCTTTTACCTTTAAATGACAATTTGAAATACACATATATAACAAAATAGCTTTAGATATTTATATTTAAATTATGATTTCAAAAGTTTCTTATTAAACTTCTCTAGGAAGAAAAGAGTTTTTATCAATGGAGAATCTTTGAATATGAAAAAAAATTCTCCCCCATTGCCTATCATAATATCCATGTTATACGATAGTTTAAATATTTATACTCAGATGAAGGTATCGATTTTTTTTATCGAACTTCTCTAGGAAGAAAAGACTATTTATCCATGAACTTCCACATTGTATGCACTCAAAGGCAGTTTCGGTATGATATATTAGATTCAATTAGACTATTACTATTGTTATTATAACAATTATGACATCTCTTCTAAGAATGTATGATTTGTCAATACAATTGCTTGAAAAGATACTGTTGCGATGAAGATAGGCCCCTTATCCATAGAATCTTAATAATGTAATCTCACGGTATCATAAGTTGAATGTCGAGACAATGTTATTAAATTTAGTAATCTTTTGAGGAGTTCATATGCAAGTTATCATATTAAATATGTGAGATTTGTTTACACTATCATGTATAATGAGTATTTTTCTTTATCTAATAATTTTCTTGCTACTATTTTTAAAAGCTAAATAATTGTAAGCACCAGCCTTTTTCTTACCGATCTAAACACTAGCTTTGTGAACCCAATTTATAGTTGTCAAAGCGGTGTTCGTGTTGAAAATTTAATGATAACGTAAGAGTTTGTTAAAAAGTGCTCTGGTGCAATGCTTATACTATCAAATCAGGCAATGCTTTTTTAGACAATGAAAAAGAGTTCGGAAACTTGCGGCGTCAAAATCACTTGACGGTATTGATAGGGAAATATGCTCTATTTAAAATACTTTGTTGGTTTTATATGTTGCTGTATCTAACACTTAGCTCTTCCAATGCCTATGCTAATAAATTGCGCTAGAATTTAATTAATTGAGATTAGGGTGTAACTTTACCGGTTAAATTTGTCCTAAAGGCTAAAAATTTGGGAGTAACTTCAAAGTTAGGGCACTGCTTTTGTTAAAAGTGGAATTCCGCATCTTGATCAGTGGGTTTCATTGCGCCTGATGCCATCGAATAGTCTAACTATTTTGGTTAGATTTTTTAATGTGGCGTCTTCGACCTGGCATCTACCTTGCTCGATCGAGCCAGTTGGGGAGAGGAGGGTTTACGATGGGGCTGGGCTGGGTCGCGAGTCATGCAACGATGCAAGGGTTGGTGATGACAATAGGGCGGCGATGAAAGACGGACAATGGCTGGTGCCGATCACCACTGCCCCTTTAACACTAATTTGATGTGTTTTACAGGTGCTAGGAGGAGGGCTGTTCTGGAAAACTGGAAACAGAAAGAAAACATAAGGTAAAAAAATTAGGAGAAAGGCAAACTCATCCTAGGCCGTCCAAATTAATTGTGCGGATAAGTAGATAGTTATCCTCAACTTTAGAGAAACATAATCTAAAAGGAAATATTTGATGAGACAATGACAAAATTCTATAACTTTAGAGAATCTTAAAGACTTAGAGATTTGTACATTTAAACGGCTCCTTCACTGGACACTCGATTTTTATCTTCATTGATTCAAAGGTATATTTTGCTAGCTTTCTTTTTTTTGGTAAGGTTAATTTTGCTAGCTTTCTTGATATAAAGGAAGTAACTAAAGAACTGTTTTTATAAGAAATTGGCCCTCAATAAGCAAATTCGGAAGGTCTTCCTTCAATAATCATAGAACTATTTTTCCTTTAATGGACACTTGAGATTAATTGTTATTTGTAAAGGTGTGAACATTCTGAATTGAGTATTTTATGGCGTCCAAAATCGAGTAATGCAAATTAGGAAATTTATTTCTGTGGTTTGAAACGTGGAATCGGGATCAAGAAGCGGATATAATATCGACTTTCCTACTGTGCATTGAAGTGTTTGGTTGAAATTGGAAACTGCACTATGGACTTTGAGTTTGACCATGACTTGGTCAACGTGGGTTCTTATATATAAATATCTTCCGCTAGCTACATTGGAGTTCCTTGAGAAGCCCCGTTTTCTTGTCCGATTTGTTTTTCTCTTTCGTCGATTTTGTTGTTTGTTCGCAGCAAGTCATGTCTCCGAACAAAGAGCATTCTAGAGGCATCTCCACAACGCAACCCGAATCCTCCAACACAGCACAACAACAACAAAATCGTTCCACACTATCGCCGGCTGCACTCATGAATGGACCAAGTGATGAAGACAACGGAGAGAATACTTACAAGCTTTTTAGTGGAAAGACCGCTCTCCAGATAATCAAGGAGGTTTACAGTCGGGATGATGGCTCTAAATTTTCCTACTCCACAAAAACGCCAGAGGAATTTTTTGGCTTATCCGGGAAGCCAAATTCGATCAACAGTGCATCACCATCGAAAGGAAAGGAGCATAAAATTGAGGAGAAGGGGGGAAAGTTCTCCCATCCACATTGATTTGCAAACTGTTTTAGGAATAATTAGGTTAATGATTTGACTCGTTTCTATGGTTTTTGTTGAAATTTCGGGGTGACTAGGTTTTAGGTAATTTCGATATTTTCGTTATTTTTAGTATTGATGCATGAAAAACTTCATGAAATTTTGGGTGCACTAAGAGCTCGGCGATGGCTTTTGATCACCATTAATCATGTTTGGTTTTAGTTGTCTTCTTGTAATTAATATAACATATATACATCTTTTTGTTTTGGTATTTCCTTTAATTCTTGCAACTCCTCTTCTTCTTCTTCTTCTTAGTATCTTTTCAACGATTTGTTTTGGTCGACTTTTGATCAAGACCAGTGCACCATTGAAATTCGTAATATCTCCATATGGTTACTATCTCTTGAAATCTAAATACATAAACTATTTGGGAAAATTCTAGTTTATCTACAAGCAAGTAATATTCACTTTAATTCATTGATAGATGGAGATATATTCATGGTTGGTTTAAAGGATAGCCACTAAGAAGGGATACAAAGAAATAAACCTTAGCCAGTTTGGGATAAAAAAAATTAATCATTTAAAATTATTTTATGAGCGACTTTTACTAGAAAAATCAGGCTTGAACTAGGCCTCAACCCTTTTGGAACTTATCTATTTTAGTCGATCCTGTCCTGCGAACAATAAAAATCAATTTATTTAGAGAGAAAGAGTCTCATTCCGATATATTTTGATACATGATAAGCATGGCCAAAGAAATCAACACTGGTGACAATCCAATTAAGTTTTTGTTAAACCGATAAGGACTTCGAACACTTAAAGAGCGACTTGTACCAGGAGCTATAACTAGATTAAAATACCTTGGCCTATTAGGATTTAGGAATCACGTAATTTGATTTTCTGCAGTTTGTTTTGGTCGATTATCGATTAAGAATTTTCTCTATCCCATCAAAATTGTCAACTTGACCTTTGAGCAATCTCTTATAAACAACGAGATTAAACACATACGCTTTTTTATTAGTCTTTTTGAATTTTAAGAGTGTCCATTGTTGTCCCCCTTTTGGAGAATTCTAATTGGCAGGCTAATATTATCTTTGACATTGTTTATAGCGGCCAATCCATTTTGATAGGAAAACGATATGTGCATGTGGACTTGAAAAAGAAAAGGTGTTTATTCATTATTGCACCAGTGATGAGTAATATCTAATTACTTAATAAGAATTGGAAGACTTTATAGTTAATTTTGGGGTAAGTATACTAGGAGTGCCATAACTTTCGTATGGCGCTCACTTTGGTGCCAAAACTTTTTTTTCGCTCACTTGAGTGCCACAAGTTTTAAAAAATATTCACTTGAGTGCCAATTCTGATGTGACCGCCGGAAAAGCTAACGTGGCGCCGATGAACAATATTTTAATATATTATTTAATTTTTATGATTTTTTTTTAATTTTTTGATTTTTTTCTTTAAGGCCGGTGAGGGTCACCGGTGCCCTCGCCGGCCCTAACAAAAACAAAAAACAAAAAAAGCATAAAAAATTGATTTTTTTAAAAAAAGAGTAGAAACGGCGTCGTTTTGCCTGAAAAGTCCATGTCAGCGTCAAAATTTATTAAAAAAAGAAAAGAAAAATCATTAAAAAATTCCACGTATGCATTTTGGCATTTAACTAAACGATTTTTGGCCAGAAATGGCACTTAACTAAACGATTTCACTCCGATGTGGCATTCAAGTGAGCGAAAAAAAAATTTTGACACCAAAGTGAGTGCCGTACGAAAGTTATGGCACTCCTAGTGTCCTAACCCCGTTAATTTTAGTACTAAACCGACAATGATATCTCACCACTCTAGTTTAATGAAGTTTGGTGAGGTTATCTTCGTAAAAGTATGCTTTACAACATAGTATAGATAATATCGGTCTTCGCTTCACACAATTATTTCCTTGGGTTTTGCTTCCCAAGAATGGTGACTAATATGAAAGGAAAGTATTTCTTTGTTATATTTTTACCTAATGATAGCCAACCGCTCCAAAATAGTAGGATTGGCAATTCGTGATGTTGCATCAAATTCGAGTTTATGATGGTTGGAAATAGGAAATTAGTAAAAGAATCATAAACCTATTATACATATGTCATTTAAATTCAAAACTTCTTAATTTAACCAATTGAATTGTAAATATTTTGACGATTTGTCAATGTAATTCATCTGTTATAATAGGAAATCACTAATGTAAACATCAATCATCTTATATGACATGACCGGTGCTAAAGTAAAAAACTTTTTCAATTCCTCAATTTCTTTTAAATTCTCTAAATTTTTAATTATTTTATTATCTTTTCTTTTCTTTTCATTTTCCCTTTTTTTTGTCGTTATGGCTGGCGGTGACCCTCTCAGGGCTTTGGCCACTAGGCAAGGGCCTTAAAGCCCTCACTGATCGTTGGTGATGGTCCTAGTAGGGGTGAGCGCGGTTCCCGGGTAGAACCGGGAACCGGAGAACCGAACCGGAGGGTCCGGTTCGGTTCTCGGTTCTAGGGAGACCGGTTCCGGTTCCCGGTTCCTCATTTCCCGGAACTGGAAGGGAAATAAAAAAAATGGAAAGCAAGCAGCAGCAGAAGTCAGCAGGAAGCAAAGCAGGAGAAGGTCACACAGCAGGGGTTAGGTCGGCGAAGTCAGATGGCAGAGGGAAGTCAGACGGCAGCAGCATGTTGCCGAGGATAAGGGCCGGTTTTGGAGGAGCTGCTCGAGAGAGGTTCTTCAGAGAAAAATCGGGAGGAGGAGGGGGGAGAAAAAGAAACCGAGAATCGAGAGAAGAAAGAAGGGGGGAGACCAGAGAAAAGCTAAAAAAAACAAGCTAGAGAAGGAGAGAGACCGAGGGGCGGAGATCTGAGAGAGCCCGAGAGAGAAAAGGAAGGAGAAAGGAGAGAACGAAAAAAAAAGCGAGAGATAAAAGTGAGAGAGAGACGTGTGTTGACTGAAAAAAGACAGGGAGAAAACAAGTGAAAAAGCTTCAAGAGAGGAGAGCGACCGAGAGAAGGGAAAGATCCGGGAATCTGAGTGCGAGAGGGAGGCTCGAGAGGGTCTTCTATTGTTGCCGGAGGACCACCTAGTAACCGCCACCCGTCGCAACCACCGAACGAACCAGGTTAGTTTGTTTATTTATTTACCTTTTTCATCGGAATACCTGGTTTTTGTAAGGCGTCGGGCCGGAGCTCGCGCGGAGCAGTTCGCGTGAGCCCTGGCCCTTGTCGTCCCTCCACTGAATTTCCTTTGCATGCTGCCATGTTTAGTTGGAAGCCTAGTCCCGGTATAAGTTTGGTTCGAGTTGGAAACCCTTCGGTTTATTCATGCCCGCCAAGTGTTTGATGAAATGCCTTATAGAAAACCGAAGGGGGTTCATACTTTTAGTCGAAAACCGATATGTTTTCATGCTCTTTTATCTATAGAATCACTATGTATTCATTCATATTCGAGGTTCCATGATGATTCGTATGAAAAACCCGTGTATCGTTGAATCGGTGAGGGTTTCACAGCCACCGGAGTTTATGGCCGGCGGTGGCCGATGTCGACGGGGATGAGTGGCTGATAAAAGGGTGGTGTCTCGGTAAGGAGAGAGGAACCATGGGGTTTTCGGTTGGAGTCGAAGGTATTTCGGATAAAAAAAGAAAAAAAGAAATAGAGGAAGAAGAAGAAACGCGGGTGAGGGACGTCGGGAGGTTGAAGACGCTGCATGGGGGAGGAAGAAAGCTGCAGCAGAAAAGATAAAACAAGAAAAAGACAAAAAAAATATTAAACAATTAAAACATTAAAAAAATAATAAAAATTGTTAAAATTTTCTTTTTTTAGTCCGATCGGGTAGGATCCAGGTAGCCGGGCCAAGTTGTCAGTGCGGATCGGGTTAACCGGTCCAAACCCGTTACCCGAATATTATATATAATATAAAAAATCCAAAAAAAATCAAAAATTCAGAAAATCATTATAAAAACTATGTTGAAAGGGATGATCACGGTTCCCGATTCTAGGGAGGGAGGTTCTGGTTCCCGGTTCTTCTTTTTTCAGAATCGGAACCGGCTCCACTTAAATGAAAAAAAAAGAAAAAAGAACCTGTTGGACCCTGGAACCGGAACCGGAACATGTAAGAGGGTAGGTTTTAGGTTCCAGATTTCGACAGGTAGGTTCCAGGTTCCAAAAACTGAGGGCGGTGACCCTCTCAGGGCTTTGGCCACTAGGCAAGGGCCTTAAAGCCCTCACTGATCGTTGGTGATGGTCCTAGCCCTCACTCGGCCTTGCCCACATCCGAGCGAGCCTTGCTCCCAGCAAGCTTGGTGATCCTCACTAGCTGCAGTGGAAAAGATAAGTAAAAAGGTAAAGAATCAGAAAAAATCTTGAAAAAAAGACCAACAATGGCTGGTGCCGATCACCGCTGCCCCTTTAACACTAATTTGATGTGTTTTACAAGTGCTAGGAGGAGGGCTGTTCTGGAAAATTGGAAACAGAAAGAAAATATAACGTAAAAAAATTAGGAGAAAGGCAAACTCATCCTAGGCCGTCCAAATTAATTAGCTATCTTAAAATGTAGATAGTTATCCTCAACTTTAGAGAAACATTATCTAGAAGGAAATATTTGATGTACTTCAGAGAATCTTGAAGACCAAGTGACTTGTACACTTAAACAGCTCCTTCACTGGACACATTGATTCAAATATATATTTTGCTAGCTTTCTTGATATAAAGGAAGTAACTAAAGAACTGTTTTTATAAGAAATTGGCCCTCAATAAGCAAATTAGGAAGGTCTTTCTTTAATAACCATAGAACTGTTTTTTCTTTAATGGACACCCGAGATTAATTATTATTTGTGAAGGTGAAGGTGTGAACATTATGAATTGAGTATTTTATGGCCATCCGAAGTCGAGTAATGCAAATTATGAAACTTATTTCTGTGGTTGGAAACGTGGCATCGGGATCAAGAAGCGGATATAATATCGACTTTTCTACTGTCCATTGAAGTGTTTGGTTGAAATTGGAAACTGCACTATGGACTTTGAGTTTGACCATGACTTGGTCAACGTGGGTTCTTATATATAAATATCTACCGCAAGCAACATTGGAATTCCTTGAGAAGCGCCGTTCTCTTGTCCGACTTGTTTTTCTGTTCCGTCGATTTTATTGTTCGTCGCAACAAGTCATGTCTCCGAACAAAGGGCATTCTAAAGGCATCTTCCCAACGCAATCCGACTCCTCCAACACGGCGCAGCAACAACAAAATCGTTCCACACTGTCGCCGGCCGCACTCATGAATGGACCAAGAGATGAAGACAACGGAGAGAATATTACAAGCTTTTTAGTGGAAAGACCGCTCTCCAGATAATCAAGGAGGTTTGCAGTCGAGATGATGGCTCTAAATTTTCCTACTTCACATGAACGCCAGAGGAATTTTTTGGCTTACGCTTACCCGGGAAGCGATCGATGGAGCAGCACCGTCGAAAGGAAAGGAGCATAAAATCGAGGAGAAGGGGGGAAAGTTGTCCCATCCACATTGATTTGCAAACTATTTTAGGAATAATTGGGTTAATGATTTGACTTGTTTCTATGGTTTTTGTTGAATTTTCGGGGTGACTAGGTTTTAGGATTTCTATATTTTCGTTATTTTTAGTTCTGATGCATGAAAAACTGTATGAAATTTTGGGAGTACTGAGAGCTCAACAATTGCTTTTGATCACCATTAATTTTTTGTGCCTTTCATGTTTAGTTTTAGTTATCTTCTTGTAATTCATATAACACATATACATCCTTTTGTTTTGGTATTTCCTTTAATTCTTGCAACTCCTCTTCTTCGTCTTCTTCTGAGTATCTTTTCCACGATTTGTGATTTGTTCTCGTTGACTTTTTATCAAGACCAATGCAACACATTGAAATTCGTAATATCTCCATATGCTTACTATCTCTTGAAATCTAAATCCATAAACTATTTGGGAAAATTCTAATTTATCTACAAGCAAGTAATAGTCACTTTAATTAATTGATAGATGGAGATATATCTATGGTTGGTTTAAAGGATAGCTAGTAAGAAGGGATACAAAGAAATAAAACTTAGCCAGTTTGGGATAAAAAAAATAATCAATCAAAAGTATTTTATGAGCGACTTTTACTAGAAAAATCAGGCTTGAACTAGGCCTCAACCCTTTTGGAACTTATCTATTTTAGTAGACCCTTTATTGTGAACAATAAAAATCAATTTATTTAGTGAGAAAGAGTCCCATTTCGATATATTTTGATACATGATAAGCATGGCCAAAGAAATCAACACTGATGGCAATCCAATTAAGTTTTTTAAAACCAATAAGGACTTCAAACACTTAAAAGAGTGACTTGAACCAGGAGCTATAACTAGATTAAAATACCTTGGCCTATTAGGATTTAGGAATCATGTAATTTGATTTTCTGCGGTTTGTTTTGGTCGATTATCGATTAAGAATTTCTTCGTCCCGTCAAAATTGTCAACTTGGTCTTTGAGCAATCTCTTATAAACAACGAGATTAAACACATACGCTTTTTTGTCAGTCTTTTTGAATTTTAAGAGTGTCAATTGTTGTCCCCTTTTCAAGAATTCTAATTGCTAGGCTAATATTATCTTTGGCATTGTTTATAGCGGCCAATCCATTTTGATAGGAAACGATACGTGCATGTGGACTTGAAAAAGAAAAGATATTTATTCATGATTGCACCAATGATGAGTAAAATCTAATTACTTAAAAAGAATTGGAAGACTTTATAGTTAATTTTAATACTAAACCAACAATGATATCTCACCACTCTAGTTTAATGAAGTTTGGTGAGGTTATTTTCGTAAAAGTATGCTTTATAGCACAATATAGATAATATCGGTCTTCGCTTCACACAATTATTTCCTTGGGTTTTGCTTCCCAAGAATGGTAACTAATATGAAAGGCAAGTATTTCTTTGTTATATTTTACCTAATGATAGCCAACTGCTCCAAAATGACAGGATTGGCAATTCGTGATGTTGCGTCAAATTTGAGTTTATGATGGTTAGAAAGTGGAAATTAGCAAAAGAATCTTAAACCTATTATACTGATGTCATTTAAATTATAAACTTCTTAATTTAAACAATTGAATTATAAATATTTTGATAATTTGTCGTTGTAATTCTTCCGATCAATTATAATAGGAAATCGTTAACGTAAACACCAGCCATCTTATGTGATATGGCTGGCGCTAAAGTAGACAACTTTTTCAATTCCTCAATTTCTTTTAAATCCTCTAAATTTTTAATTCTTTTCTTTTCTTTTCCTTTTTTTTTTTGTCATTATGGCTGGTGGTGACCCTCTCAGGGCTTTGGCCACTAGGCAAGGGCTGCAAGGCCCTCACTGATCATTAGTGATGGTCTTAGCCCTCACTCAGCCTTGCCCACATTCGGGTGAGCCTCCTCCAGCAAGCTTGGTGATCCTCACTAGCTACAGTGGAAAAGAAAGGTGAAAAGGTAAAGAATCAAAAGAAATCTTGAAAAACAAATTAGAAAATTGTCAACATGAGCACTAGTTATGCCACGTAGGATGGCTAGTGTCCATATAATCGATTTCTGGTCAAAATTTATCGTAAAGATTACATTGCCAAATCGCTAATATGTTGATGAAGAAATTGAAAAAATTAAAAAAAATATAGTAATGAATTGGTATTCATGTAATAAGTTTGAATTTTTTTTTTTTGGTAGTCGGAAACGCATCTATTTTCGTTGAACATGCTGAAATATTGTTGTAAATTTGTGTTGGTTTGTCTCGTCACCATGTTTGTCAAAAAATATGCTCCCATGTAAATATTACATCCAGCAAATGCGTAAAAAATCGACAGCCCCAATTTCATAGTACTGTAGAAGTGAGTCTCGACATGCCTTTGCCTTTCCGATGTATGCGCTGTAGCTAACTTTAGTCGGTAACAACCGAGGCTTACATTGGTTTTAGTATTTCATTTTTTTTTTTTTGGTAAGGTAAGTATTATAAGCTTTCAACCAATGGATCCTATATAAGGAATGGTGAAACACAGCACCGGCACTCACTCTGCAGGACAAACAGGTCATTGGAGTGAGGGGGTACCACGATCGTACAAAGGAGATACAGAAATAATGAACTAGTCAAAAGAGCCTAAGGAGCCATTCATAGGCTTCACTCAAGACCTGGATCAAAGATACTATGGTCTATTCCCCATCCCTGCTGCATAGGCCTATTGCTGGAGTTGTCCTCCACCCTTTTAAACGCCAGCGCTTTGTCCTTGATTGCCTTGGAAATGTATTGTTTCATGGCTGACACATGTACATTCTGCGCTTGGAAGATAATATTGTTTCTCGTCTTCCAAATAATATAACAAAGGGCGCCAAAGGAAAATCGAGCAATTTTCTTTGAGAACCCTCTACCTGATAGTGAGTTGATGGCCCAAAGAAGATTATCTGGCCATGAAGAGTTATACCGAGGAAGGTTACATTTGGAAGCCCAGAATATGGCTAGGGAGTTAGGAAGACCACAGTAAAAAAAAAGATGGTCGATCGAGTCGGGTCGAGTATTACAAAAAGCACATGCTGCATTAGGAATCCTACTGAAAGACATAAGGTATACCTAGGTTGGGAGGCGGTTTTTGACAATCAACCAAAGGAGAAATTGGTGTCGAGAGACGATGGCCTTACTCCACACAAAGGATGACCAAGGAACCGCATGAGATTTCCTACAGATTGCTGCCCATGCTGATGCAATTGAAAACTTGCTTGAGGGATCCTCTTTCTAGGTGAGAGTCCGTGCCGTGAGTTAGAGTGGGGACCATGAAATGCCAAGATGAGAGTTCATGGAGAATTGTTTGACCAAAGGGAGAGTATAGGTCTGCTACTTTAGCTTGCCTAGTGAGGTCTGATTGGTATATGTTGGAATTGGAGAATAATACAGTAAGAGGACCTATATCAAGCCAAGGGTCGAACCAGAGTGAAGTGGACATGCCATCATCTATCTTCCATTTGAAGAAGGGGAGGGATTCCCTTCTAGCTGCTTTCATAGCCGCAGATGACGCATCAGCATCTGCATTCCTAGCCTGTTCCTCCCTAGAAAGACCATTTGCAAGATCATCAGGATTAATAGGGCTATTGCCCCTGGCAAACTTTTTAAGTTCATCCACAGCCGATGGAGATGAGACCTGAGTCATCGAAGGGATTGACTTTGGACTGTGGTAGCGTTGAGTGGTATTTGGGAATGAAGAGGATTCATTAATCTTCTTTTTTGCACTTTTTGATCCAAATAATCTACCTACTGACTTTGGCATTCGGGCTGGCAGAGGAGGCGGGGGTCTAGATGGTGGAGGCGCAGTTGTTGGTTGTGTAAAAAGAGGAATCTCAGACACAGTGAGCCAAACTTCATCAGATGATCCCACATTCCGTTCAGACCAAGTGGAAGTATCGCCCTGAGTCTTTGTGTCATGCATACTACCCTTGCCATACATTGGTGAAGAAGCAGTCTGGCCAGTAGATTTATGGGAGTGGTCCAAGCCTGAAGCCATGTCAAAAGATGTATGTTGAAATTTGCCGCCATTCTCCACATTCATTTCCCTCCTTGAATGATCATTCTTATTGAAAAAAAAAGATGGTGCAGATTTTCTAATACTATTAAGCAATTCCGAAGCATCATGGATTTCGCCGGCGGAAGCAGATGAGTCATCAGCTGCTGTGCTTCCAGCTTTACCTGTCTTATTAGAAGATGAGGCAACATGGGGTGAGGTAGATCCCAATACCACAAAGGGGTCTTCTGTCATTTTACTAGTGTGAGCCCTAGGCCTAGATGACCAACTTGACTCAGGATTTGGTCTGGAGGAGAAAGATAAAACTTGAAGTAATCAACTCTTTTGTGTCGAGCATAGAGTACCAAAAACAAATAAAAAAGAAAACTAATATAGATACAATAGCAAAGAATAAATGCTGTCATGCCTTAATTTAATTTATTTTCTCATAACATGAAATATTATAAGAGTGAACATTATTTGCACATTCCCCAGTGAATTAATGAGATCTACTACAGATGCCTCTCATCAGAACAGTCCCAAGTGAATACCATCCAAATACCAAGCCATTTCAAGGAAAGAGTATTTACCAAGTATATAAATAATATCTTAAAAGTATTAAAAAGATAACAACACCCTCTAGTAAACCACCGCCAGCCGACTAGATCACTGATCTTAAGTCATCAGTCAACACGAAAGATGGGAGGGAGCAGTGGACATTCTAGACACCCCTCATTCTTGGAGTAAAGGGTCGCATACTCAGCATTGCATACCACATATACAGTGTCAAATCGCGAGAACAAGACAAACTCATTAGCAACTTAATAAAAGACGAGTCACATTCACAGAGATTTAGTAAACTCAAGACAAATCACAGTAGAGTTGAACACACCGAATCATCTCCCGACATTGAGAATCCGTTTGCCCAGGCCAGCGGCATAATGGCATCATTCGTTGTGCCGAAATTCTAAGCTTGCCAAGTGGACATGAGCAAGAACTAACTACTGGCCAGCAAATCACACTATGCGGGATTATGCAGGCCCTTCACATCCACCATAGACCAAGCCTGTTCACTAATGTATACACAAAACATTGACGATGCAGGCACACCATAATACAAAAGCCCACTACTTAAAATCGAGATGTCCAATAGTACCTTCCAATCGGAGAAGACTTCCTCCCAAACCCAGGTAACGAAGCATCATGATGCTGCATACCCTTATCGCCGTTCTTTGCAGCTTTACTCTTAGAACCGTCGTCCTTCTTCCCAACTCCAGCTAAAAGATCGTCAAAGTGGCCACTGCCACTCACACTAGAAGAGCTCTTCGATCCGAACACGCGATCCAACACATCATTATCATCATCATAAACGGGCTTATCGTAACGCGGCAGGTTCGAAGACGACTTCGAGCCCGAAAAGGGTGCCGAACCGGAATCGGGTTTTCTGGGTTGCTTCGTATGGTTGAACACGCCATAATTGTCGTTCTCCGATCTTTGAGCGCCACCGGAGCTCAAAACAGGATCAGGGTCAACGGGAAAGGATCGGGAGTTGGGAGGAGGCTTGGAGGCGGCCATTGGGGCGGATTTGATCTGCGATTTGAGGCCGAAATCGGTGGCGAGCAGACCATCCAAGTCGTTCATTGCGAAGCGGTGGCGACGAGAAGGATGCACGAGGGATCACAATCGTGCGATTCCCGGAATTGGGTCATGGAAAGGAAGGCGAATCTCTGAATCAAGAAAGAATTTTGAGGAGTTGAGAAACGGCGGAACACGTTTTCGGGGCAGTTGAGAGAAAATTTCAAGAAATGGGTCGCCGAATCTGACCATTTCTTGAGCAGATTGTTTGAATTAATCGCGAACTGCTTCCCTCTTCCATCTTCCTCATCTTGCAAGTTTAAAAAATTACAGAGAGAGAGAGAGAGTTCTTTGGAATTTCTTTACTGGCCAATTAATGAATTCGAATATCAGACAAGATTCATAGTAGTTTATGCATTGCTCTATGTATATTTGAATTGAAATAACGCTTACAGCAATATCATAGATTAAAAATATTTTTTTTGGCCAAGATTAATATTAACTTGATACATTAATCGGCCTGCTAATTCGTCTAAATAAGCCTATCCCATAAATATGAGAAACATCATATCCCTTTAATTAAAATTCGAATTATGAGAATATCGTACTATTATTGAACATGTTGAAAACGGATTATATAAAGTAAGTATCATGTTTTATTCCAAAAAAAAGAGTAAGTATCATGTTTACCGTCTAAAAAGAAAAAGAAAGCATCATGTTTAAATATTATTACATCGATTAATGTAAAAATAATTATTCATCCATGCATAAAGTGACGTACTTTTGTACATATGCTTTGGAGGAATTTGATTAAAAAAAAGTGTAAAAGTCACAAAAAATCTTAAATTATGCAATTTGTGACACAATTACTCAATTTTTTTTTTTGTGATTTGAAAATCCCAAATTTATATACATATAACACAATTATCCTAAAAAAATTGGTATCATAGACAAAAGTTTGGTATTTTTTGAGTCACTAAAGGAAGTTATCGAAAAAAAAAATTGATGAGGGATATAAAATAGACATGGAGCAACCTAATTTTTTTTCTTTNAGGTTAACATTGCGAATAAGAACAAGACTTCCTTATGGCAGCAAGCAGCAAACCTAAACCAACTACATGTGTATCATCTCATCATTCTCTTTTCTTGAACTCCCTCAAAGCCAGTCGATGGTGTGGACAACACAAATACAAATAAAATAGTCTACATTTAATTCTAAACGATTACATTTATCAACTCATTTTCAACTATGACAGCTGAAGAAACTTCTTCTTATCTTCAAGTGCTTTACATTTGATCATTAAGTAGGCTATATAACAAAACAACACTATAATAAACATTTGATAACACTCCCGTTCAATTTTCATTCTTGAAACTTCATTCTTCAACAAATAATTATTAACTGAAGATACTTCAGCTTGCTTTGAGACTTCATTCTTCAAATAATTAGCCGAAGATGCTTCAACTTGCTTTGAGTCAACGTCGTCCAAGTCATCCACGAACGTAGATGGAGGTTGACGCCGCCCATCAAGTAGGTCTAATATCACCTCTGTCGCTCGGTCAGAGAACTTCGCGTCGATCCATTTGAAGTATTTGCACTTCGACCCTTCTCTATATCTAGCGCATCCATAGAATCTTCTCCCAGGATTCATTCGACTCCACGATGTTCTTCTTGGACTCGGCAACCCACAATAACAGAAACGTTCGTGCTCGCCTTCACCGTCGCTTCGATGAGACGAATTCGAGCTGCTGCTTAAAATTCTGCTCTCCATTTCCAGTATTCAACGCTCGGTAACCCACAACAATAGATGAATTCACACTTGCCTTCTCCTTCGCTTCGATGGGATCTGGGGTTATTTGCAATAATTCGAGTGCTTGAGGGATTTTTGGGGCAAATCGAAATTAGGGTTCGAGCTCTTCTTGGGGGATTTGGCTGATTTAGGGATTTAGTCAGCAATATGAGATGAAAATGGGGAGACGACGCCGTTTTGGCCATTTTAGGGTCTTTGCTTTATCCATCTATGGAAACGGCGTCGTTTTGGGTGAGGGTTAGCTGAGGTGGATCTCCGGCGAGTCACGTTTGCAAGAATATTAATAAAAAATTGCCACGTAGGATTTCCGGCTGAGCTCCGACGACTTGGCACTCAAGTGATCCATTTTTTTTGAAAAGTGGCACTTAAGTGTACCATTTGTAAGTTTTGGCACTTAAGTGATCCTTTGTGCCAAGTTTTGGCACTCCCGCTGTACTTTTGCCTAGTTTATGCATTGCTCTATGTATATTTGAATTGAAATAAGGCTTACAACAATATCATAGATTAAAAATATTTTTTTTGGCCAAGATTAATATTAACTTGATACATTAATCGGCCTGCTAATTCGTCTAAATAAGCCTATCCCATAAATATGAGAAACATCATATCCCTTTAATTAAAATTCGAATTATGAGAATATCGTACTATTATTGAACATGTTGAAAACGGATTATATAAAGTAAGTATCATGTTTTATTCCAAAAAAAAGAGTAAGTATCATGTTTACCGTCTAAAAAGAAAAAGAAAGCATCATGTTTAAATTTTATTACATCGATTAATGTAAAAATAATTATCCGTCCATGCATAAAGTGACGTACTTTTGTACATATGCTTTGGAGGAATTTGATTAAAAAAAAGTGTAAAAGTCACAAAAAATCTTAAATTATGCAATTTGTGACACAATTACTCAATTTTTTTTTTTGTGATTTGAAAATCCCAAATTTATATACATATAACACAATTATCCTAAAAAAATTGGTATCATAGACAAAAGTTTGGTATTTTTTGAGTCACTAAAGGAAGTTATCGAAAAAAAAAATTGATGAGGGATATAAAATAGACATGGAGCAACCTAATTTTTTTTCTTTTAACTTGGACATGAAGTAATAAATCAGGAAAAAATTTCCTTCTTACTAGATTGGAAAGTCTTTTTTCTCAATTTAAATTTGCCATTTTAGTCCATGAAAAAAATTTGCCGATTACTTTTTCATCATCGAAATATTAAAATGTCCGAAAACAATTTCTTGAGAATGCTTTTTCATCAAACAAACCAACTAGAAAATTATATATATAAACTAGTGAACGCATAGTTTTTCTTTTTGGTATTTTCCGTTATCCAGCAGCATCTCATTCTTTGAAAGTTTCCTTTTGCCTAAAAACAAATGATTACGCCGGGAATAAGAAATTTTCATTGAAATCTTAGTTCCATCTTGTCGACCCAAAAATCATGTTGCACAAAAGGTTAGAGAATATGACAAAAGGGACCATCACCAAATATTTCGAATTTAAACACACCCCAATCCGACACAGTTGATTTGTTCATGCGCCTGACCCAAAACTTGGAGGGGGCACTAAAGTACAATCACTCGAAGTCAATTCGAACCCACTCTTAAAAATGCTTGTCTTAACGAATTTAATATTATTTTGACATAATCTATAGTTATATCCATATTAAGTTTATTTATATATTTCATAAGTTCTCATAATCACACCATGTACATCAGTCACGATCATCTATTGACAACAAGATATTAATGCTCATCGAGACCATTCACGAAGAATTTCTTATCCTAGTATTTTTCGACAAAAAGCCATCAATTCATCTATTTGTCTATCTCCCATCTATCCACATGAAAAATACTGGAAGGTGCTTGCAAGCATGTAATTTTGTTGCGTGACTCTATTGCTGGTGAGCTCCATCAATCGAATTATTTTCATTGTTACTCTAGCCTATAATGTAGAGTGTTGGAGAAATGATTTGTGTCGATCCTTGATTGATTCCCTAGCCAGATTCTAGTTCATTGATTGATACAGGGGATTGTAGATTTAGAATAATTTAGGAAAAATAATATTGCATATAGTTTCCTTATTATACATTTCTTGTACTATATAAGTTGACATATACATGTACATTGATTCAGTGTGATAGAATATATGAAATTATATTCTTCAACCCTATTTCGTGTCATGGTATCAGAGCGGGTTCTGTAACCCAGCTTCCGCAAAAAAAAAAATTTCCTTTGAATTGCCTCCGATTGCTTTCTAGTTTGTTGTTGCGATTCCTATCCTACAAAACAAATTAGCACATCGGATTGGAATTCAATTTCATATCCAAGATGCAGAATCCAGCTGATCATGAAATTGAAGAATCACCTACACCAGAAAACTCATCTATTCAAGCTCCAGAGGAATTGCAGCACGTTGCACAAATTTCCTCGACTCCTTCAGCCCAACCTGTTCAAATCCAATGGCCATATATGCCATCGATACCTGTCCAGGGGCCATGGGCCCTGGGCCCAATCAATGGACTCCCGGGTCCAGTCAATAGTGGGCAAACCACAGCCCACAGCCCACCACAGAAGATCCAGACCCAGTTTCTCAGGGTCACAAACCCGAATTCAATTCGGGCGGGTCGGGAATGAATCCCTACCCGAATCTACCGCCCGGAATTGTGCCGCTACCGTTTTCGGCCGTCGTTGGGCGTCTCGAACCCGGCGACCCTCTGTACACTTCACCGGCTGACGGACCGGAGTTGCGATTGATCACCCTCCAACTCACCCAATCCGACACCTATTCAACGTGGGCGAGGGAGTTTCAGCGGGCCCTCGTCACAAAGGAGAAAGACGGATTCCTCGATGGATCGGTCCCCTTTCCGACCGACGACCGAATGCAACGTCACTGACGCCGGTGCAATCAACTAGTCTGAACTTGGATCGGAAATTGCGTTGCACCAGAAGTTGCCGCCGGACTTCCTCCGACTGAAGACGCAGAGAAAATATGGGAAGACATTAAAGAAATGTATGGAAAACTCGATCGCGTTAAGGTTTTCTCCCTCATGCAAGCCCTCTCGAAGTTGAAGCAAGGGAACCTCTCGGTTACCGCTTGCTTCAACCGGTTATCGGCCCTTTGGAATGAACTTGAAGCGGCGGAAGAACGGCTCAATGGACCGGAGACAACCCTAACACAGTACAGAGAAATCAAAGAAAGGGAGAAGACGACTCATTTTCTCTTAACCCTAAATGACAATTTCATACCTTTCCGGTCGCAAATCCTCACCATGGATCCGGCTCCGACGCTCGGGAAGATTTTTCAGCTGGCCGTCCAAGAAGAAAGCCAGCAACTTGCAGCCACTGGAGGAAGGAAAGGGACCGAAACCATGGCCCTTGCTGCTCGGATTTCCGGCCAATTTCATGGCGGATAACAGCCGTCGTAGAGAGGGAGAAACCTCGGAGGAAACCCTAGAGGAAATGAGGAAGATGATGTTGAATTTTCTAGAAGGGACCGAATGAACGGTCCAAATCATCGAGGGGAATCCAACGGCTCAGATCAGCTTCGATCCAATGGTGGAGATCTTCAATATGGGTGTGGATCTGACGGCCCATATTCTTTCTGAATCAGCGGTGGAGATCAGATCAACTGGCGCAGATCCGATGGCCACAATGCTCCCCGATCGGACAGCCCAGATTAGCGGCGAGGAAGAGGATCGGATGGCCAGTATTCAATCCCCCCAAACTCTGAATCAAATGGTCCTTATAATGCCATGTCATCACTGAAAGAGGGAGGCCAAAATTATAAATTTAAGGGTAAGTATTGTGAATATTGCCATCGTCCACATCATACTATAGACACATGTTGGAAATTGCATGGCAAGCCAAATGACAAAGAAAAGAAAGGGAAAGAATTTTCTGCTTATCAGGTATCAGCACAAGGGAATGACAACGTTCATCAACCAATTACTCAAAATCAGTATCAAGAAATAATGAAGGCGCTCAATCAACTGAGGACGATTGACAAAGATGCAAATTTTTCAGGTACTTCATTGTGCAAAAATACTAATATTACAGTTGATGCATGGATTATTGACTCGGGCGCCAGTGACCACATAGTTTGCAATGAATATTTACTTTCAACTGTCTACAAGAAACCCGATCCATACACATCTGTCCGTCTTCCAAATGGGAATATTACTAGTGTGCAAAAGATTGGTACTGTTTACCTTAGCCCAGACATTATCCTAAAAAATGTCCTCTATATCCCTGAGTTTGAATTCAACCTTATATCTGTTTCCAAAGTCTGTGAGGACAATTCTTGTCGAGCCAACTTCAACTCTGAAAATTGTTCCTTTTAGGGCCTTTCGACTGGGAAACTGATGGGCTTGGGTAGAATGGAACAAGAACTATATTTTTGGATCGCGCTTCTCAGTGATTTTGATTTGTCTTCCTTAAATAAAGGCATACACTGTAATGCTATTGCTAGCAATAAAAACTCCCTTTCTCATAAGCGTCTAGGCCACAGCGCTATCTTTCCTTGTCCTTATTGTAAAATATGCCCTTTGGCAAAATAATCACGAACATCATTTCCTACTAGTAGATCTCGAGCCACTAGTATATTCTCATTGATTCATATGGACATTTGGGGTCCTTATCATACACCACATCGTGATGGATCTCGTTTCTTCCTTACGATTGTAGACGACTATTCCCGTGCCACTTGGATATTTCTCATGCAATCCAAAAGTCAGACTTTTTCATATCTGTCAAAATTCTTGTCCATGATCAAAAATCAATTTGAGAAAAACGTCCAGAGAATTCGCACCAACAATGGGAGTGAATTTTTTTCAAATGAGTGCCAATCTTTCTTATCCTCTCAAGGAATGCTTCATGAGAGTTCTTGTGCCTACACTCCTCAACAAAATGGAATTGTTGAGCGCAAACATAGACACCTTCTAGAGGTTGCTCGCGCACTAAAATATCAAGTCTCTATTCCTGAGTCTTTTTGGGGTGATTGTGTGGTCACGGCGACCTATTTAATAAATCGCATGCCAACTAGAATATTAGCAAGGCGCACACCATTTGAAATGTTGTTCGGAAAAAGACCAGAAATCGGTCATCTTAGAGTATTCGGTTGCCTATGCTACGTGACAAACGTGAGACATAAAAATAAAATGGATCATCGTGCTGTTCAATGTATTTTCATGGGATACCCCACCTTACAAAAAGGTTATCGGGTTATGGAGATATCTTCAGGACGGTTCTTTGTTAGCCGAGATGTTGTCTTCCAAGAACATGTATTCCCGTTCAAGGAAATGGTGTCTCCAGAAGATACAACGATGCCAATGTCGAATCAACGACAATTTTTATCTGAGGATTCTTTATCTGTGGCACCGCAACACGTGCTAGTTGTGCCTGGTCCACACTCTAATATATGTCCAGAGACAATGTGTCCTGCATCCCAGATAACATTAGAAGAGACTTCTAAGTCTTCTACTCCAATATCACCACAAATTAGCAGTGGCTCTTCATCAGCACCACATGAATCCTTATCATCAGTTCCAATCTCTCAACCTCGACGTTCGGGACGAATAGTGCGCCCTCCCACATGGACCAAGGACTATGTATGTTCTTCCTTGAAGACTAAAGGTACACAATATCCAGTCTCTTCCTATGTATCCTTTGGTCGACTGTCACAAGATCACATGTGTTGTATTAGTCGAATTTCTGAAGAACAAGAACCTTCTTCTTATAAGGAAGTAGCACGTGACATACGATGGCAAAAGGCCATGAAAGAAGAATTGGCTGCTCTTACAAAGAATAACACCCGGGATATTGTTTCATTGCCTTCCCATAGAAGACCTATTGGATGCAAATGGGTGTACAAGATAAAATATAAGGTGGATGGCTCAATTGAAAGATACAAAGCTCGGCTTGTCGCTAAAGGATTTACGCAACGTGAAGGTTTTGATTATCATGAAACCTTCTCTCATGTTGCTAAAGAAGTTAATGTTCGCTCTTTTTTATCTGTGCTGCATTTCGAAATTGGGATCTACATCAAATGGACGTCAATAATGCTTTTCTTCATGGTGATCTTGATGAAGAAATTTACATGGAACTTCCACAGGGATTGCGCAGACAGGGGGAGTCTCGTGTATGTCGTCTCCGCAAATCCCTATATGGGCTCAAGCAGGCTTCTCGATAGTGGTATGCAAAATTTACCACAGCACTTACAAATGCAGGTTTTCGGCACTCCAAGCATGATTATAAACTATTCACATGGACCAACGGTATTTCATCGATCTACTTGTTAATTTATGTCGATGATATACTTATCATGGGAAATGACGATGTTGCGATCCAAAGCCTTAAAAAATATCTGCATTTAACATTCCATATTAAAGATTTGGGACCACCCAAATATTTTCTTAGCATTGAAATAGCTCGATTCAGTGAAGGAATTTCCCTTAGTCAACGGAAGTTTGTTCTGGAAATCATATCAGAAGCAGGAATGGCAAGATGCAAACCGGCTGCCATACCTATTGAGCAGAATGCCAAATTGACAACATATGAATATGATGCGAGTTCCTCCTCTCCGAATGAAGATTCACTTCTTAAGGATCCATCAGCATATCAGCGACTCGTTGGAAAATTGATCTACCTCACCATGACCAAGCCTGACATTTGTTATGCGGTACAAATACTTAGCCAGTTTATGCACAATCCAAAGCAATCACATATGAGTGCAGCACTAAAAGTGGTGAAGTATTTAAAGGGATGTCCGGGACTTGGAATACTACTATCACAAGACTGTGACATGAAGATGAAGGCTTATTGTGATACAGATTATGCCACATGTCCTATGACGAGAAGATCCATTACTGGTTTTTGCATCAAATTGGGAAAGTCCTTGATTTCGTGGAAAACGAAAAAGCAGTCAACAGTTTCATTATCATTAGCTGAATCGGAATATCGAGCTATGGCAAAAACTGTTTGCAAGGTAGTTTGGTTACGAGGATTACTTTCAAACCTTGGTGTGCAAGTTAATGGCACAAGTGAATTATTCTATGATAATGATGCTGCTCTCAAGTTAGCAGCGAATCCAGTTTTTCATGAAAGAACAAAGCACATTGAAGTTGATTGCCATTTTACTCGAGAGAAGATTCAAGAAGGGATTATTACCACTCGAGGGATTGGAACAGCAGAACAGCCTGCAGATATTTTCACTAAGCCTTTATGCCAAAGGCAACACACATATTTGTTAAGCAAGCTAGGCGTCTTTGACATCTATAAGCCGCCAACTTGAGGGGGAGTGTTGAAGAAATGATTTGTGTCGATCCTTGATTGATTCCCTAGCCATATTCTAATTCATTGATTGATACAGGGGATCGTAGATTTAGAATAATTTAGGAAAAATAATATTGCATATAGTTTCCTTATTATACATTTCTTGTACTATATAAGTTGACATATACATGTACATTGATTCAGTGTGATAGAATATATGAAATTATATTCTTCAACCCTATTTCGTGTCAAGATCTCATCCCTTTCATCAATTTTGTGTTAATCCTTCTTTTCTTTTGAAAAAAGGGAAGGAGAAGGATTTCCCTTGATAGATTCCTCTTGTTCTTGATTAGTCTTATTCGTTTTGAAAGTTGTTTATATTTCTACATCTATCTCTTTCTCGCTTTCCCCCCTTTTCTTCCCATTTTGAGGTTTCTCTAGACTTTCTAGTAAAAATGCGCGACGGTATTCTACGTGTTGTGGACAATTGGTAATACCATGAACATGATGCAAACTTATTGAGAGAGAAAAAAATATCGACAAGACACAGACACAAGTTAACTCGAAATTGACGCAGAGTTGACATGTTTTGATGAATTTTAATAAAAGAAAGCGATCTATAATTGTTTGCAACGAAATTTGCTGTTCTACTACGGTCATTATGTGAACTGATGCAATATTCAACGACATGGCATGAATTGCTACCCTTCTTGTATAGATACGTTATTGGGCTAGCCTTTCGAATCTGCTTCTTTGATCATGAATTGAAAATTATCGGCTTTTATGGAAATAATAAATGATTGAGATGAGAGGCATAACACACTTTGGCACTGTACCGTGGTAGGTAGAATCGATTTCCTTCACAAGGCATCTCTCTTATCGGTTGACATTCATGAATGGACTTGAAGGCTAATTGGCCGTTCATTCTCGTTCCATTTACTACCCGCGAAATCAACCGAAGGCATTCCCACTATTTTTCTTTCCTTCCTTCACCTCTACATAATTGCAGATTGAGATTCGAAATGCGCCCCTGAAAATATTCTGAGAATCAAACTCTTTCACTAAATTGCAAGAGCTTATGGACTTCCCATTTACCAAATACGTGCTTAATGAAGTTGATACAATACTACGTCCACGCTCATGTTCTTTGTTTACATTCTAGCAAACAATCTGAAAGGCGCGTCTGCAAAATAAATTGACAATAATATCGAAAAATTCTTCATTAGTTTAGTAGATGAGGCTTGCTTAGTTATGGTATCTATTAAGGTGAAGTTCCTTTTTCAACCTAAGATTCCTCGTGACATTTTGAAAGTTAATTGTGTGATCGATCTTTTATCATTTTTGGGGAAAAGAACAATCCAAGTATCAAAACTTAGCACAAAAGACACTTAAGTGACAAAAGTTACGAAATGTATATTTAACTGTTGCTTTTTTTGAAAATTGGATTATTTAAGTGTCAAATTCAACGAAAGCTAATGGAAATCCGACGTAACTTATTTTAATAATATAACTCACTTATATAACTCGTCGGAAACTGAGTCAGCAAAAATTCAATCAAAAACGAGTCATTTTGGTATTGACATGACATTTAAAATATATATAATTAAATAATACAATAAAAATTTAAAAATATATTATTATAAAAAAGTTTGGGAAGAAAAAGGGAAGGGGGTGATGGCACAGTCCTCACCATCGACGTTGTTGCCCCACCATCATCGAGAAGGGTAGACGATGATGGGGAGAGGGTTGGTCGAGGTTGACACACCCTGGCCAATGGCTGGCAACCTTGGCCAACCAACAACGAGAGCCTGTGGGCCCTCATCTAGATCTGAGGTAAGGGTCGCGACCTTTCCTTGGATCCGGTGAGAGTCGCCAGCCTTCACCTAGCCGAGCCAAAGGTGCCGGTTGTTGGCTAGGTTTATCACTCCCAATGTATTTCTAAACACTTCTTCTCCAACCTGGAGAATCGTCTAAGAAATGCAGCTCGGCTAGTTAGGAATGTTATCATCTTGGCATCTTTTAGTGTCTCAATGTTTTGAACCAAATCTCTGGGAAGGTTGTAGCAAAAGGCAATCCCTAAAGGGCTTGAGCAAGAGGTTTGCCTACTGTGGGATAACATACCTGCTGTAACTTGATATGGTTTTCCCTAATTCTAAGCATAGGCCTCCTCATTGGTATCAGAGCCATGGTCTCATTGATAACTTGGTTCATTCCATGCACTTAGATGGTGAATCAAGAGCTAAGGTCTTTCCAAATCACGAGTGAGCAAGATACTACTATTAATCTTAACACCCCAGTCACCCTTTCTTCATATCCCTTCTCATCCTCTTTATCTGAATTATGAACCTCAAATGTATCTAAGATTGACTATCTCTATGAAGTCTCTCTTAGTGACGACACCAAGATCACTGAAACTCAACTCCCCATTATGAATTGTTACTCGGCTTTTGCCAATCTTCCTCTTCTTTTTCACCCATCCATTCTATATGACATCTCATCCGCCATACTCCTAAGGAAGTTAAGGAATATGTGAAGTCTTCAAAGTTCGACCAACATCCTATTCCTGCTACTTAGAAAGAGTACTTTGTTGCTCTCTAGATCCCTCTAGAATTTCCTTGACAATGGATCCAATAGGGATACACACATATTCATTATGGTGTTGTGTGTCTTCCACTCACCCTTCACAGTAGAAAAAGGCTTACCTGTTGTGGCTAGGATAGCCTTGCTAGACACACGATTTTTGGAGTACCAGCAAGCTTTTTTGGCACAGTCCAAACTACTCTAAATGCTAGCACAATTTTTTTAAACCTTTATAAAAAAAAATTTGTGTTGCTTTTGCAAACCCCCAATTGCTTTCTTTTTTGAAAGTTCAACTTCAATTCACAGGAGCACCCTAAACATCTGATTCCATTGCTGCAACTCTTCACTACTAGATGGTCTACCAAGTACAAAATCATGCTCTAGACCTCAACTTTCAAAATGGAAACAAAGATGCCTTGTTCATTTCCATGCAAAATGACCAAGCTTCCGGTATCCATGTCCCAAGGCAAATCCCCAAAGATAAGCTAACCAAGCTTCTTCCTAAAACTTGGATCACCAATTACGAAAAACTGCACCAAAGTAACAAACAACTTCAATCCTAAGATTTTGAATTCATTAGAAAAAAGGGCGGCATTGTTGCTATCAAGTTTAGCAAGGAAAAGGAAGAAGCTCATTCTGTCTTCCAAACTTTGTTCATGATTCAACCTTGCGTTCTAGATTCCATTCAAGAACTTAACCAAAGAAACTTGTTAAACACTTTAATAGTGATGGACATCCGATTCATTACTACAAAGACTCATATGGTCATTATTTTTGGGATCCTTTTTGCCAGTGCTCTTCATGCACAAAATCCCCTAATGAAGTAGACCCAACCTCAAAACCAAAGCAAAATTTTTGCCATGCTAAGGATGGTCTATACTAGAAGCAATTGAACGAAGATCCTTCTGCTGACTCACTTGGGGAAAGTGACAAGTATCAATTTATGGTTTCTTATACCCCATCTTCACCACCATCTTTATATATTGCTCCACCATCATCTCCACCTTCGTCATCATTTTTGCCATTGTTTTTGGGATCTTTTTTGCCAGTGCTCTTCATGCATCAAATCCCCTGATGAAGTAGACCCGACTTCGAAACCAAAGCGAAATTTTTGCCATGCTAAGGATGGTCTATACCAGAAGCATTTGAAGACTTACTTGGGGAAAGTGACAAGTATCAATTTATGATTTCTTATACCCTATCTTCACCGCAATCTTTATGTACTGCACCACATCATCTCCACCTTCATCAACTTTACCTCCTTTGCCCTGTCGGAAGAAATCGGTCATATCCCAATTTACAAACCCATCCTTAAATGGACAAAAAAGAACTCGTGTTCTTTTGAATTACCAACAGAGCCCCTACCCAGTCAAACACCATAGAAAGCCTCAAATCCTTCTATCTCCATGTTCAAAGAAGCTGACTTTTCACCACTTGGTAAAAGTTCCCAACTATCTTTCCCAACTACTAAGGAATTTACTAATCCCCAAAGGAGATATCTTCATGTCCCAAAGATTCTTGCCTCTACTGATATAGATGCAAGTGGAAGGCAAAAACGAACTCCTGCTACCGAAACTATTTTGAATTGGCAATCAAAAACACTTCTGGCATGCAATGAAGCCTTCAAGACCATTAACTCAAAAATAGTTTATGTGCAACGAGATCTCAAAAGATACGATGAATCCACCAAAAAGATGCTTGTAGATTTCTAGAAAAGACTTCACACTTTGGAATCCGAACAACATTTGGGATATCATTATCTAGAAAGCCCAAAGGCTGAAATAAATAAACTCAAAAGGCAGATTAGTCTTCTTCAAGAGGGAGGGATTAAACCTTCTTACCTATTTCCCACCCTAGTAAGATGTGAGTATTCTCTACCACCTCCACAAAACCCTTCAACTTTTGCTACCCTAACAAAAGCCTCCACCAAAAGGGACAGGAGTAATATGGTTGAAATGCGAAACCGTATTTGAGAAATGGAAAGACTGAGAAAGGAAAAAGCAATGGAAAAGATCATTATGGAACCTCCTAGGAATCTAAAGGAGGATCCCAACCAACAAATAATGGTGTCAAATCCATTAGAATCTTTTCTTAGGGATCTAAGTAATCAAGAAGGTACTCCTGATCATTCTAAAATTCTCCATATCCTATCCTTTCAATAGAAACAACATCAAATTCAAAATAAGCATCCCTTTCATCTTCCTCCTTTTTTCTCAATTCCCACTATTTGATCATTTCCCATTGTACTAGCCACCTATTCAATATTCATGTCTGACCCACGAGAACAAGAAATGGAATCAATTCCGTCTAAACCTGAGGTTATTTAGCCAAATAACCCATCTCAGATTTCAATTTCCTCTTCTAAATAGTTTTTCAATATCGATGATGTCCCTCACTCTAAATGACCAGAAAGATTCGAAGAATTCCATTCTTGATTAAACACTCGAGCTTTCACTACCAAAAGCCAATATGACATTCTTCTCGAGTTTGAAGAGGAGAATGCACATTTGCTTGAAACAATTTACAAACAAGATTCACAACTAGCCTAAAGCATTCGTGGCAATTTGCTCCAGATGCTGACCAAATGCATTTTTTGCTTCTAACAAACTTTTCTGAAGCTATGCAAATTATATATCACTTTTCCATAGGAAAGCTTGAAGATCTTTTCAAACTCAAAAAGAGATAATACTTTGAAAGAAAATGTTGTTCTCTTCAAAAAAAAGGAAAAAAAAGAGAGAGACCATGATCGACATTTTCGAGAAATGCTCAAGCTCTTTTATGGTCTTAGAGCTTATGCAAATTTGAAGCAAGTTTTTTTGGTTTCCATTCCAAAGGATACTTTTCTTGCATGTTGAAAGATCCTTTCTCAATAAGCAAAGGAGAATTCTAGATATTCCGATTGGAGAAATCCAACGGGAAATTCATCTTTGCCTAGAATATTTGTGCCTCAAACACCAAATGATGAAGGGTTATCTTAAAGACAATCGAGAATTTGATGGAGCTCGCTCCAAGCAGTATTTCAAAATCAAATGCTCAACAAAGGATTGTGATGGCTCTTACTCGAAAAAAGAAACAATTTCGGAAATATAAGGTGGGAAGATCCGGGCATGGATCTAAACATTTCCGAAGAAAGAAAAAATGGCAATTCCTACGAAAGCGCCAGAAGACCATCTAGATGGCAAGAAATCAACTCTTCCTTGGCAGTTAATCAAGTGCAAAGGACAGAAATTTTATCAAGGAACCAACAAAAAGGAACAGATGGTGCAGAGAATGTTGGGGTCTGTAAAAGGAAAAGAAGCACCTGAGAAGGAAGAAGCAACAAAAAAAGTGATGATGATACAATGGTCAAGGGTAGAGGAAATTCATCGGAGCAGCTCGTTGCAGTAGAAAGGGGCAAGAGGTCTGCTAGACAAAAATGGATGAAATCTGATGCTACAAGTAAGGGTGATCAGGATGTACAATTGACAGCTCAAAATTTTGAAGGCAGATTAGAGAATGCTACTAGCGAGACCACTTGTTTCAAGTTGAATAGAGAATTGTTAGCTAAAGGTCTAAACATGATTGATGCGATTGGGTAGCCTGAGAGAAACAAAGATGTGGGCACCACATCATCCACTGAGAATTCAGAAGCAAATGCCATGTTAGGTCATGCTCCAAGAGAAAGATATGCGGAAGAGGAGAGACACGAGTGACATTTGTGTCTTGTACAACCACCACTTGGATGATGATATTATCAAGCAGCAGAAAAAGTTATTAGCTGTGATTTGTTGATTTATTTCGCCAGAAATCAAATATTGTTTAAATTGTATCTTATGGTTCTCTTCTACAGATTTTGGCTCGTCTAGGAGCTTCTGCAGTGTCTTCTATTGCTGAAGCCACACATTTCATAACAAATAAATTTGTGCGTACAAGAAATATGTTAGAAGCAATTGCTTCTGGAAAGCCGATAGTTACCCATTTATGGCTTGAGAGTTGTGGACAAGCTAACTGCTTTATTGATAAGAGAAATTACATACTAAGAGGTGCTAAGAAGGAGAAGCAATTTGGCTTTAGTATGCCTGTTTCATTGGCACATGCATGCCAGCATCCACTTTTACTGGTAATGTTTGATTTGGTTTTACCTAGGCCATTATAGGATCATCATTATATTGTCAGCACATTCAAAACAGTATCTCTGCAGGGTCGAAGAGTCTTGATCACCTCAAATGCAAAGCCCGGTAAAGACATAATATCAAGTCTAGTCAAAGCAGTTGGTGGCCAAGTATGTAGTGCATAACTTCTCTGAAGCATTTATTGTTTACAGGATGGTAATGTCAATTCAAATTCTTACGTTATTCTGACTTTTGAATGACTTCAGCTAGTAGACAGAATTGGAAAATCTGCATTGAGAGATGATAAATTAACAGATGATTTGTGGCATAAGCACAGCGGGAGTGCCAAAACTTGGCACGGAAGAACACTTAAGTGCCAAAACTTACAAACGGTACACTTAAGTGCCAAAATCGGAGCAAAAGGGATCACTTAAGTGCCAACGGTCCGACCAAAATGCCGACGTGGCATTTTTCTAGCAATATGGGGCCGAAACAGCGTCGTTTTTGTGGCTAACATGGCGAAGTAAACCCAAAACGGCGTCGTTTTGACTAATATTAATAAATATTAGTTAAATAATATTAAAAGAGTAAAAAAAAATTAGAAAAAGCAAGGAGAGGAGCGGCAACGGACGGTGAGGGTCGCCGACGCCTGGGCGTGGGTCAACGACCCTCACCAAACGCCGAGAGAGGGTGGGGAGGGCCAGACGGCCCTCGCCAGATGCCGAGAGAGGGCGGCGACCCTCTCCTAAATTTGGGCGAGGGTCGGCCGCCCTCCCCACGGCACCGATGCCCTCGCCCAGCGTTGCTGAATCTGGGCGACCGACGGCCCTTGGCCCGGCTGGGCAAGGGCCTGTGGGCCCTCACCGTAAGCCGGCCGAAGCCCTGCAACCCTAGTCGACCCTTACCCACCGTCGCCGGCCCTTCCCGACAAGGGTGGGCCAGCGACGGCGGGGGCGACAAGGGCTGCACAACCTTTACCGATCCCTTTCTCCTTTTTTTTTTTAATAAAATCGATTTTATAATAATATATATTTTTAATTATTTAATTAATAATTTTTAAAATCCACATCAGTGCAAAAACGATGTTGTTTTGTGCTGATTTTTCGTCGTTTCAATTTCCGGCAAGCCACGTAGGCAAAAAAATTAATAAAAAATTGCCACATAGGAATTTTGACAAGGTTCCGGCGACTTGACACTTAAATGATCCTTTTTTTTTTAAGCGGCACTTAAGTGTATCGTTTGTAAGTTTTGGCACTTAAGTGTCCCTCCGTGTCAAGTTTTGGCACTCCCGCTGTACTTATGCCGATGATTTGTTGCTGTTATCCTGTGAAGAGGACTATGACATGTGCCTTCCTTTCCTTGAGAAAGGTCAATAGTGATGATTTCTTTTTGGACTTTCCTTATTTCTTTTAAAACACAACATATAGAGACTTGATCATGTTCTCTTGTACATGCACGAGTAACAGTATATAGTTCAGAGCTGCTGCTGAATGAGATAGTTACTCAAATGCTGGAATATGAAAGGTTTGTTTCCTTGAATGTACTACTATGAACAAAAATGAAATGTATGTGTGCATGAGAGTTGAAGGGTGGTTTCTTCATCTTTTTTAGAATTTATATTTTATTATTGTTCTTTGGGCCCATTATTTGTCTTCTAACTTATTCTTGCTTTTTATCTGTTTTAAGTCGTTCTTATGCCAGTACATCAGTATCAAATTTCAAAGAGCTTGAAATGGGAGTTGAATGCTTCGGCAAGTTTTCACTTTGGTATTCCTAATATCCTTGCTTTACATGATTTCAGGCACCGTCTCTTTGCAGATCATATTAAAAGAACTCACTCGACCATTTGGCTAAAAAAAGATGGTAACAATTTTGTTCATGTGGCCAAACAGAAATAGAAGGGGTAAGCCTCTTCTATCCTAACGCCTGCACGTGTTGGCCCTGGCTTGATACCATAGCTATGCAGTGTGTTGTACATAGTATGCTGTACTGAGTTCACACATGTTGTTCAAATGAAATTATTTATTTGTCTAGAACATTTTGCTGTGCAACGGGGAGTTTAGGACTTCCATTCAATTGATTCTTTCTTGTTTTGCAATAAAATGGATTCTAAAGCTGCTATCAAAATGAAGTGAAATGAACAAGAATAATCCAACTTTTACTAGAATTAGAATGTTATGTTTTCTGCAGCTTTTACTTAAATTTTCAACATTCCTAGAGAAGAAAAGATTGCGAAGTGTCTTCACAACATTCTATGGCTGAGTAAGCGCTTATCAGGTAGTGATTTCTATAATGATATCACGAAGTTTTCTTTTGGCACCTTGTGTTATGTTATTTGGAAGACTCGGAACAATATCATATTCCGTTCAGGGGACCTCTTCGTGCCTGCGATGCAGCTTCACATCAGCAAAGCGGTTAAAGACAAATCTCTTTCGTTCCAAGGTGTGCCCGACACCCCTAAGAATGGGAGAATTCAGTGTAATTTGGGTCATGACCCTTCTATTTTTTGCTAGTCCTTAGTTTGAGGGTTGTTTGTATATAGCTCCCCTATCGATGTATTTTCGGGTTTTTTTGAGTCCGGCCCCCCCATCTCTCGGGTTATGGTGGTTACACTCGAGGGTTGATGGTGCCGGTTTCATCTCCTTGTAATTTGTTGGTTGAAATCTCTTCATACACTTACCTTTACCAAAAAAAAAAAAGTACAATGAAGAGTAAAATACGCCGTTGTTTAATACGAAAGGAAAAAAAAGAGATGCCGCCGTCTTTATGTTGCATGTTGTAGGTGTTGAATAAGGTTGAAAACTACATTTGCACTTGCAAAAAAGTGGATAGGAAGAGAGAAAACTCGGTTCAAATATGTACAGAAAGATCATGTGTAAATTTGTGCATAAGCTTGCGGTGATGATGAAAACATTCAACCTTTCTTAGTATTTGAAATAGGAAATTTTTATATTAATTCCATTTTGCCCACATTCATGCAACTTACAAGCTATATCCGGAGAAGTTATTGCATGCATTCGATGTAGTTTGTTCCATACAAAGTGAACAATTAGGTCTTGCGGGATCCACACAGCCCACAAGATCCAATAGATTGAATGCAACAAGACTCATGATTCAGATCACCTTGTAAGCTTCTCTCTATATACACACACCATAATGAGGCTCACAGTAATATATCTTCTTGTGAGACTACCTACCAACAGTACTAAAATGGAAAGCAGAAGCTAGGCTAAATGAATGTTTTTATTTAAATTTAATGAAAAGGAAAAATCTTGACACATAGATGCTTGGAGCCACTTTTCAGAATTATATAGTCAAAAAGTGAGCATCGTGTTGGTCTAAGAATTGTGTCGTTGCAGATTATTGGATAATTGATTAAGTAAATAGCAATTAAATATAGGTAAAAAGCAAAAGACCTCAGTAGAAAGGTGAGATATCATTTTTCTTGGGAAGTTCATCTCGACATTTTAAAAGATAAAGATATCCTAAACATGTCAATAAGGATAGAAAAATACTTTCCGGATGGCATTAGCATGTAGGGGAAAATCGAAAATAACATAATTTTGGCGGATGCGATTAAGTCGCAATTTTGTGTAGACATTTTAAAGTCACCATTTTATTCATTATTTACCAATAAAACCACCATCATTAATCTTATGACATGCACGAGCTTCTTAATTGGAATTTTCTAAGTAAAAATTTGAGAATTTCAATATTGCACCAAGATCATGTGAATGTGGGTGATACTCTTCTGATATACAAATTTCTTTTGGCGGACTTTGCCCGCCCCGCTCTGTCCCAATTGAATCTTGTCATATCTTTTGCCAAATAGAGTTTCTTCACTGTCATCATTAGCGTGACTAATCAAAACGAGGAGGAAAATAAGAAAAGAAAAGTGGGCTTTTGTCGGGGCTTGAAATGGTCAAGACGCGGAACCATGTGACTGAAAATTCATAGCCACGAGTAACAAGATTAAAAAATCAAACATTCCTAAATAGATAATGTTTTAATTGTGTCGTGGCTCGTAAGAAAATAAGACATCTGATTAGTTCAATGGCATTGTCACCTTATTTTTATTATTATTAATGTTTCGTTTGGTAAATGACAGAAAAAATATCTGATGGGAGTAATGGAGATGTGGCCATTGATCAGTACCACAGATACAAGGTACTCATACCTGCACTGACCAAAAAAATTAAATATATTTGAGATTTCTTGAGGCCTTATTCTTTAGAATTATGAGGTCAATTACTATTACAATAACTATTACTATTAGAATTTTTTTTTTTTGATCAATTGGCTGTGTACAGGAAGATGTGGGGATAATGAAGGAAATGGGGTTGGATGCCTATAGATTCTCAATCTCATGGCCTCGAATTCTACCTAGTAAGTTCATGTTGTTCTCACGACAAAAGAGAAAATTGTGTGCAATCTTTATTTTATCCTAAGTACCAAATATTATTAATCATTTCACTGCGATTTTTCTTGACACGGGAAATGTTCAAGAGGGAAAGCTAAAAGGAGGTATCAACAAGGAAGGAGTGCGATATTTCAACAACCTCATCAACGAGCTCCTAGCCCACGGTCTCACTCACTATGCTTCAATTCGATTTTTCCCAAGTGTCTGGTTTTCCTAGTGCATGTTTTGTCACATAATTTCTCTAAGTATGGCAATTTGAACATTTCCTATATGTTGTTGTTGGCCTTATATGAGATGCAGGTATTCAACCTTTCGTGACATTATTACACAACGACCTTCCTCAAACCTTAGAGGAGGAGTACGGCGGTTTCTTGAGTCCCCGTGTCGTGTGAGTCGCCATAGAATTCAATAGCAATTTTTAACTCGGATAACCCGAATGATTGTTTGATTAATGTTGTCATGTAGGGACGATTTTCGTGATTATGTAGACGTTTGTTTCAAGGAGTTTGGGGATCGAGTGAAGCACTGGATAACTTTGAACGAGCCGTGGAGTTTATGCTATTTTGGCTACACGATTGGGACAGAGGCGCCCGGCCGGTGTTCGGCATGGCAAATGCTAAACTGCACGGGCGGTGATTCCGGCACGGAACCATATATAGTCGCACACCATCAGATTCTTGCTCATGCCGCCGCTGTGAAGTTGTACAAAGAGAAGTACCAGGTGGTTGGATAATTGATCAACAACTCAACTTAGTAACTACTTCGGCTTAAAAACGATTATGCAAGAAATGGACATGATTATTAGCATTTCATGATGAATTTTGCAGGCTTCTCAAAAGGGGATAATAGGAATAACGTTGATTGCTGGTTGGTTTCTGCCTTACTCTAATGCAAAGCCTGACAGAAATGCAGCATTAAGAGCTTTGGATTTCAGTCTCGGCTGGTGGTTACTTGCTCCTTGAATTATGACCACATCTCATTAATCTCACACTCCATCATGTCACTAATCATACTTAATTATTCTCGTAATTTTCATGCATCGTAGGTTCATGGAACCGATCACGTATGGCGACTACCCGCACAGCATGCGTGCTCTTGTCGGAGGCAGACTCCCCACCTTCACAAAGGAGCAGTCTTTGATTGTAAAAGGGTCGTTCGACTTTCTCGGATTGAACTATTACACCTCTGACTACGCGAAACACGTGCCTCCTCCTAATACACCTCCAAGCTACCTAACCGACAGATGCGTGAATCAAACGCGTAAGAGGGACTGTCTCGATTTGCAATAATCAACGACGATATTGAGCGATTAAAGTCCATTCTAATTTAAACTTATGTTTCTTGTGTAGCCGAGCGCAATGGAGTCTCAATTGGTCCACAGGTTTATTCATGGATACATTTTAAATTGTCCTAAAATTTGTCATTTTACTAATCGTGCTGTCTTGTGTTGAGCTTAACTGAATATGAAGAGCATAACTGATATCGTTAATTAATTTAACTGTTGTTGCTATTGCTATAGGCTGCTTCCAGTTGGCTATATGTGTATCCCAAAGGAATCGGCAGTCTTTTGCTCTACATAAAGCAAAAGTACAATAATCCATTCATTTACATTACTGAGAATGGTAAGCAATAAATATCATGTAATAATCACTATTATGATGAAAAGTAAACACTCTTCAGGTAATTAACGCCTCTCTTCCTTGATTTTTAGGGGTTGATGAATTCAACAACTCGACGCTGCCCCTGGAGCAGCAGCTGTCCGACTACACCAGAATCGATTATCACTATCGCCATCTCTTATATCTCAAAGAGGCAATTAAGTAAGTTTGTCATTTCACGGTACTTGTTTTGCTAAAATCACGGAAAAAGAAGCATCGGGAGGGCTTTGAAATGCTAGTTTCACTATTTCATGAGCTGGTTTTAGCTTTTGGTTGATGGAAGGTTCGTTCGATTTTGTCGTAGGGATGGTGTGAGGGTGAAGGGCTACTTTGCGTGGTCACTGCTGGACAACTTTGAATGGGCTAGTGGCTACACCGTTTGATTTGGCATCAATTACGTCGATTTCCAGAATGGGTTGAGGAGAATCCCCAAACGCTCAGCATATTGGTTCAAGAGCTTTCTCAAGAAGTATTGAAGATGAGGACATATATACAGACATTACAAAATAAACTAATGTTCTTGTCAAATCAACCGAAGAATCCATTAAAGATATAATTGTCATATCCTCGAATAATATAATGTAGTGATTTGATTCTTAAAGCAATTTCAATTTGACCAAATATCATTGGACAAGCGTAAAATTAAGAGTCTTTAGATGACGAGAGAAACCATTTCAAGAAGTCCAAAATCCTATCAAGTCCGGCCGCCACTGTTGTTGAAGGCCTGCCCACCCATGAGGGACGGCTTATTTTACCCTAAAAGCCCTTTGACTGATGGCTCTCGTCGTCCGGATGGCCTGGCTGTCCCTCCAGTATGAGCACAAAATGTGATGGCTCTTCAGTGCGGCGCTCACGTAATGTGTCCGATCCTTCATATTAGACCTTCTTTATGGTGTCATGGTTGACACATCATTGTTGTGGATAATGCGATGGAGTCTGTTGACCGACGTCGGGAAAAACATACCATAGGAAAATTCTTACCGACACTAAAGTCCAAATCACGAGGGTGGGAGCTCTCCGGATATGTATTTGGGATATCAGGAATTATGCTCGTCGAATGACTAAGGGCCTGTTACTACTAAGGGCCTACATAGTAATGATTCTGCTCCGGGAACAATTTCTGATCATAAATGATTCTTTTTAATTCTGTTCCCGGGAACAATTTCTAAGCATTTGAATGCGTTTGTTGGTAACTGAAAAAAAAATTATGTTCTTGGAATAGAACAAGAATAGAAATGTGTTTGGTAACTGAAAAAAAAATTATATTCCAGATTTTTTCAAGTGCTTTTTTAAACTTGGTATTGAATTCTCATTGAGCACTCATCAATTTAATTATTTTTCTTGTAAGAAAGAAAACAATATGAATATGGTGATATGTATATACTTTTATATACATGGCAATATATATAAAGATGGTATATACTTGGTACATACTTATTATATAAAAGCAACAATCTTTTCCCTTATTGGCTACTCAAGTTTAACTTGGGTGATGTTGAGTTTAAGTAACGTTAATATCCATACAAGTTGATATTCAATAGCTATCATGGCCGGATACTCCCTCACACGTGCACTTGTACTCACAATCCCGTTTTGCAAGTGACACATACTTGATACTTGAAAATATTAGCATTTTTCACAAAAAACTACATAGAATTAGAGTCTGCTTGAGCTCAAACTCGTATTAAAAATTATAACTTAAAAGCCGTACTATAACAAGTCGGCAACAAGAGAGACACTCAAAAATTCAAGAAACCTAAGGATCCTCTCTCATCGTCATCTAGTATTTAAAAACAATTTACAAAAATTAGAAACATAGAGTCATGGAATCTCAGGCATATCGTAATCCCTTGCCATTTTATTTGCAATTCTTTTCCTAAGAATTTCCATTTCATGTGCTTGCTCATTGGATATATCATCTACAACCTCCACTTCCCTATGTTCAAACGGGTACTTCGGATCTCTATAACGGGAAAAATTTTTGTCCATTCTATCTTGGTCACGAATATAATTATGTAGAGCACAACATGCAATTACAATAAGTGTTTGATTTCAAATTGTAAATGAAGTCATGTGTCTCAAAATGGTGAAGTGATTTTTTAATGCCCTGAATAACTTCTCAATAACATTCCTTAATGCAAAGTGCCTATGGTTGAACAATTGTCGTGCTATTCTTGGCCATCTCCCTCTCCTCCTCTAATCGTTAAAATGATACCATTCACTTTTAAATGGAGTTAAAAATCTTGAAAGTAATGCATAACCAGAATCTACCACCTAATATTTTCCTATAACATGGTATATATAAATTTGTTATAATGGACAACCATAAGATAATCATAAAGAAAGTTTCTTCTTGTAGACAAAACAAATATCTTGTGGTGGTCGAGGAAATTGCAATTGTGGAGTCTCGAGTGCTGCCGAAAGCACCCCAGCAATCATTAGTAGATCCTTCCTATCCTAAATACACAAAGGTAAACTTCATGTCAAATGAACAAACACATAGCACATCTTGGGTGGTATTTCCTTTCCTGCTTCTAAATGGGATTTGCTGAGATATAGGGATAGAAGCATGTATATGGGTGCCATCAATAGAACCTATACAACCCTGTGCATTTATGAAAATTCAACAATATACAAGATTATTAACATGTATTTGATAGTGTAAACTCTATATAACAACTATATCTTGAAGTAGCGTTCATGATTAGGATCCATAAGAATTTCCCGCGGGACAATATCAAAAGATGGTGATTTAATAACCTCTTTTAAGAGTTTCAAAATTGCTTTCAACACTATGTTAAAATACCTACTAATTGTTTGTCCTGAACGTTGGAATCTCTCAAATAAATCTCTATTGGACTTTTTGTCACCTTCTATTGACACTGTCAAATCTTCGACATTTCCTATGGCATGATTTCCAGTAGCATATGTACTATCAAATATAATACACAAGTCGACATACTGAGAAAATCTATCATTCTTGAATTTTTCCCATTCAGTATTATCCTGCAATTTTCCCAATAATGATATATGTTAGCAACATAATCAAACATTGAAAAAATTGCATCTAGAATGATATCAAAATGATGAGAAGTTAAAAGATACTTTGATGTGAGAATCCCAAACACTTGGATCGTCGACAACAACTGTGTTATTCACATTATCCTAGCCAAATCTGAATTGTGAAAGAAGTTTCTTAAAACTACCATACTGTTTTTTCAATTTGTTCACCTTGTTCCTCAACTGTAATAGGGTATATTGGAATCATGTCTGTTTATTGAATTCATTCCGTATATTATTCCATCATGTTTTGTTGTAAGTAGAAGATGTGCGATTTCCCTTTTTAATCTCCTTTACCAACAAACTTACAAATAGGTTGGTTAAAAGTTCAGTCCACTTTGCACTGAATATCTCTTTTTAGGATGCTATTTAACCTTGACCAGTTGAATATTATATAAATTATGCCTCAAGTCAATAATGTAGTCATGTAGGAATTACAAACAATACACGCAACTATTCTCAAGAGACTGGTTAAAAAACAACAAAATAGATATATGTAGTCAACAAAGCAACATGCCAAAAGAAAGAAACCTCTTTTCTCCTTTTGACCAAGAAATAAACAAACATCTTTTTCCCATTTCTCCTTTTCTCATTAATTTAATCAGCATGCTGAAATTGGTGTGAATCAATAAGACAAATAGCATAATTCTTTAAAGACCATAAGAAACCCTCAAAGAAAATACCATTAAAAAGCAAGCATAGAAAACTCTAATAGTAAAACATGGACAATTCTTGAACTAGGCTGTACAAGACATAGGTTGCATTTTGAGCTACAAAGGCTACATAGTTTTTATGACGTTTGATCAATAAAATCAAAGACCTACAATAAAATAAAAAACACTATGAGAAACTAGTTACCAAATTTTGGAGATGTGTAAGATTTTGGAAGCACCAATGTTAATAAAACTGTACAATTAGCAAAATGAAGAATTCAGGCAAACAAATAGAAACCAAATATATATGATATCTCACGGCATACTATCAACCTAATAGTGGTCTTCCGATGTGCATCGAACTAACAAAAAATAAACAAGTAATGTTTAAGACTAAAACAGAAGACCAGAGTCTGTCACTGTTCTAGAAAAAACCTTATAAAAAAAGTAGATGCAAAGACAGCACAAATCTGCAAAGAAGAAGATGGACGTGAGATGTGAGTAATGTTGAGGATAAAGACACTTGGGAGTGTTGCATTAGGAACACAAAACCAACATTGAAGAAGTAGAACATGACAAGTTGACAATACAATGACAATGACGAGTCATTGATCCTTAAATCTTTTATCATAGAGTAATTTTGTGTTCTTTGTTTCATGTCCCTAGTTCTAGATCATGGTTGAACCGAGACAGAGCCATATTTTAATAGAGCATTACAGTGTGAAGGCTGGAGTTATATTTTGACCTTCATTTATGTTCTTAAGATGAAAAATCATAGTGAAGTCTAAGAGGCCTAAGGAAACCAAAGAATCTACAAGATGATTTTCTGGACGGAATCACGTATTCTCAGCAAGGCCCCTTGCCATCTTTCCACGATTAGTAATACCATGCAACATGGTGAATGTGCATAGCGTGAGACATCAAACTGGAAATCAGCATGTTTTATCAATGCAGTAGAGATGTTGGGTGGCTTCTTGAACCTTAATTTAAAGGACTTGATTATGTCCAAGCCCCATCACCTACCCACCCCACTTCCCCATCCATGAATCCACAAATTTTGCATCCACGAACTTAGGAGACCCACTGCATTCCACTTGCCTCAAACAAATTTTACGCATATGAAATCCATAATCCAAAAAGTAAAAATTGGTGTTTGCTTGGGCGTGAGCAAGCCCTAAATTGGCGCTCGCATGAGCTCGAGCGGGTGGGTAGCTCCAGCGAGCTCAAGCACGATTGAGCCTAGTTGTTGGAGATCCAACGAGCTCGCTCAAGCACGAGCGAGTTTGCTCGTCAGAGCTCGAGTGACTTTGCTTGCCAGAGCTCTAGTGAGTAGACTCACTGGTTCCTGCGAGCAAATTCGCTAGTGCTCCACCGAGTTTGAGCGACTTTGCTCACTAGAGCTCAAGTGAGTAGACTCGTTGGTGCTCTAGCGAGCAGATTCGCTAGTGCTCCAGTGAGCTTAAGCAACTCTGCTCGCTAGAGCTCAAGCGAGTAGACTCATTGGTGCTCCAGCGAGCTCAAGCAAGCAAACTCATTGGTGCTCCAACAAGCAAATTCGCTGGTGCTCTGGCGATTTCAAGCGACTCCACTTGTTGGAGCTCCAATGAGTTCAAGTGAGTCTGCTCGCTGGTGCTCCAAAGAGTTTGCTCGCTCGAGCTTCAATGAGCGAGCCCGCTCACTCAAGATCTACCAAGCCCTAAATTGGCGCTTGAGCGGGCGCTGATCAAGCGAGCCCTTACCCAAATTGGTTGTGAGTCAAGGAAGATGGGTATTCACCTCGAACAAGCAGCTTGAGTCGGCGAGGGAGCAACAAGTTTTGTTGTGAAGATTGCAAGCTTCGAAGCTTCAGAGATGGGTTTGTCTTCGCAAAGGAAGGCTGGTATGACCAGAGAGCTTTTTTAGTGGAAATGAGAGAATAGCCTCCCCTCAAAAAGTCTTTTGTTGTTTCTCTTTTAATTCTTTCTTTTGTTCCCAGGAACAAGAAACAACTTTTTTTTTATTCTGGATTCTACTCCAAACCTATTTCAGGGAACAAATTTGTTCTTAGGAACAAAAAATTTACCAAACGCATTTCTGTTCCAAATCTGCTCTCAGGAACAAAAGAACGGAATTAATTGTTCCCGGGAGTGTTACCAAACATGCCCTAAGAAACCGTTGCTAGAAAAATACAGAAAAAGAAAACAAATGCTGACCGGCTCAAAACTGGCAGTGACTCCAGCCTTTATTTATACTCTATCTTGAGTTAATCATTGAATGGACCCTGCAAAGTCTACATCGATGTTGGCCAACTCCGCTCCCTAGCTTCCATCACCGCCGGCCAAGTACTCCAGTGAAGTCAAGAGACCCTCGTCCTCCTCAATGAGATTCAATAAGTCATCTGAATCAAACCCCACCTCCCCAAGATCGAAGAGTGCGGGAGTGGGCTCCTCTGCCAAAATTTTGCCACTGATGGCCTAGTCCTCAGGCGAAGAAGTCAGAAAACCCTTGCCATCCTCAATGAGACTAAGCAAGTCCTCTGGATCAAACTCGGAATCCTAAAGATTGGTGGGCGTTGGAGTGGGCTCCCCCGCAAAACTTCCACTGCTGCCACCGGTTGGGTTCTTAGGCGAAGCTAAGAAAACGTCGCTGTCCGTTGAGACAGCCGAGAGCGTTGGGCCTTAAGAGTAGCCACTGTCGACTTGGACTCGTCCATCGTCTTCCAAAGCCTTGAGCTTTTCCCACACACAATCATGAATGGCTTCGTGCTTTAGAATTAGGGACTCGTGGTCCTCCTCGGTCATGCAAGCATCCCACTCCATTTGGATCCAAGTCGTCCACTAGGTTAGACTCATTAGCGACGGTGTCAAGTCGCCGTCGCGGAGGTAGTCGCCGATAATCTCATCAACGGACGGGTTGCTGAAAGAGCAGGGCTTTCCGGCAGGGGAGAAGACGACGACCACAACACGAGTGCTACAAAGGCAGTAGAGCTTAGAGGCCTTCTTGAAGCCCTTGCGCCTCTTGGAGTAGGTCACAAGCTGAGCAGTTGGTCGGTGATCTAGGCTATTTCCGTCTATCGGCGGTTACTCATCTTCAAATCCCTAATCGAGCTAGGACGCCTTGCAAGAACTCGCTTCTCTCTCTAGGGTTTCTGGCTAGCTCTCGAGAGTGATGGCTAGAGAGAGAAAGAGAGAGGACACTGTCAATGGCAGACTGAAAAAGGAGGAGAAGGAGATGGAGGAGAGAGAAAGAGAATTCGCGATCTAGAAGAGGAGAACACACTCGAGGATCGATGCTTTATATTTGCGAAATTGCCCCTCCCTTGGGTTTAAAAGGTATTACATTTCCTTCCCGCCCTTCCTTTTCCCAAGGGTGGATCTAAATCGGCCTGATGCCTCCTCCTCCTCCCTACTTCGGCCTGTGATGATCCATTGGGCCGAATCAAGGCCTACTTTTCAGGCCCAAATTGGATACTGAAAGAATAGAGCGTTTTAAGCCCACAACACGTGGAGAGACCAAAATAGAAATGAAAATCCAGTTCTATTTAGAATTAGCCTAATACCATAAAAAAAAACCCTTTAACCTTAAGTTTCATTCTAATTTTATCCTAAATTTTTTTCCCCATAAAACACCCCAAACTTTAGTTGCAACCCTAGTTCTATCCTAAACATTTTCTAAATGCTAAATTATGAAAGTTTTTATAAATTATTTATTTCTCATCATAGAAGCTAGGGGTCTCAATAACCGAACCGGAAATTGGAAACCGAACTGAACCAAACCGAACCGAAATTTCATGGGTTTTCGGTTCGGTTAATCGAAAACATCAAAATATTTCCCTTGATTCCAATTTGGTTAACCGAACCAAATCGGTTAACCAAATTGAACCGGTCTTCTAGGGCACAAAACAAAATCGCCAAAAGATTGAAAATCAGAATCTCTCTCTCTCTTGCTCGATCAATTGTCTCCGTCTCTCTCTTGCTCGGTCCGTCTCGCTTCCGTCTCCGGCACGATCCACCTCCGCCTTCGACTCGATCGCCTTCGCCTCCGCCTCCGAGTTGTTTCTTCGGCAGCTGGTTTCTTCTTCTTCCATCTCCGGAGGTGGGCTCTTGGGCGACTTCGGTGGCGGCCCGTCCTTGGATCCGTTCGACATCGCCAGCACTAAGAACGCTCCGGTTGATCCCCTCAAGCGCTGGCAGGTACGGTGCTCCCTCTCTCTGCGTGTGTTTATGAGGTTGAGTTTGGGGAATTGGGTGCTTGGGTGCTTTGTTTTTGTTCTTGTTTCTACGATTGGAGTTTCGAGTTGGCCGATTGTGTGACGAGGCGATGGAGCACGTGTTTTATAGAAAAAATTTCCTCCTTATTTTGGAAAGAAGATTGTTGGTGGCAAAGAGGCTTTTCCTTGGAAAGCTTTGGAAAGTGAGAGTACTGACTAGAGTCTTGTATTTTGTGTGGGAGGCAACTTGGTAAAGTATTCTTACCCTAGACAACTTGCAAAAAAGAGGGATCGAGCTGGTCAGTAGCCCGAACCTCTTATGGCATTGGACTATATCACGTTATAGGAGGTTCTACTGAACAAGAATTATAGGATTGGTAGGGTTTGTTTTGCCTCAGTGTTTAGAAAAGGAATTGCTCAATCCCTCTTGCTGCTCTTCAATTGATGGAGAAAGGGTGGAACAAGAGAACTCTTGAATGAGAGGAGATACTTATTTTTGTTTTCCTTCCTCTTTGTGGTTAGTGATTGATTAGTGAAGTGGTTACTCTTTACTTTTTGCATTTATCATTTTAGAGGGATGCTTTCTGTGCTTCCTCTCCATCCTCTAATCCTTTTTACTGTTTAAGTAGTCTTTTCTCTGTTGCTGGTCATCATGTATTGCTCAAGTGAGAGATACCTCTGCTATTTTTTCCTAAAAAAACCTCTTATTTCATGGCAAAAATTTCAGTTAACGTTATGTAATTTGCCAGACTTCCATTTCAGATTCCTCAAATTGTGAGCCTAATTTTCTGGGACAAGCAAAGAAGAATGCTAGGATATTGCACAAAGCCTGGACAATGCCAGACAACAGCATGGCATGGAATATCATTTTTAGATGTCATGTAAGCATGCAATGCGATACATGCCTCTGTTTTGCCAATTGTTTCATTGGCCATGCTATAGAAACAGCTCTTTTGTAAGCTTTACTTGTCTTGCATCTACAGATAGAATCAAAGTCGTTACACCTCTGTTCTTGCTAATGTGAAAAGGGTGATATGAAATCCGATCACCAATTAAGATCTTTGAGATGTCATATACCCATCTGATATTTGTAGAAAGCAACAGCAGTCGTGGCCCTCAATAATGTCTCTCTATCTAAAAGATGTGATTCAAGAGCGTTGACTGATTTCATTAATATATGAGGCTGGATTATTTTGCTGAAGTCAAGATTCAGCAGAATTTTTTTTGAATTTCTGCCCTCTCAGTGTCATGATTGATAAGCTTGCAGCAGTTGGGAGTTGTAGTCAAATTAATATTTACAAGTAAACCTTCACCTATTGTGAGTTATATGAGCTCTGCTAATTCAACTGAAAATATTTTGCTACGCTGAAGGATACATGAGGGAAGTTTAATGTGTATTGAGTATATTTCGAGGCTAGGAATTTTATGGAGGGATTGCCCTTTTGGAGGTTGGTTTTTTAATTGATTCTTAAGCACTAGTTGTCTAGATGAATTATTGGAAGTGAATTGTGCTTCTGATTTGTTCTAATATTTCTACCCATTTCAGGCACAATTAATTTGAAAATTTGTTATCAGAATATGGAAGACTAGGAGGATTTTGCTAGTCAATATTATGTCTCAACTAAAGTTAACATCACAAACTCATATAAACAAATGGGGGTTCTGTCATTAGTAATCAGTACATATGAGGCATATTGTGTTTACAAGACATGTTTTAAAATTAAATTACTTGGGGAATAGAGCTACTCAGCAAAGATAAGAAACCAATGAGACAATGAGTACATCTTGAACACAATATATGATTAATCACAAATAGCAAATGCACCATGCTTATCACGCATACGCTTCTGTGCATACTTTTTTATTCCTGTTTGCCTATCAAATAGTGATTTTCACTCAACTTGCAAGATACCGTGAGGTGCATTACTTGTGGCCTTTGGTCATAGCAATATAAGATATTACTTTGTCACCAAAGTTTTACTAGCAGCATGGTGAGATGCAGTAGAAGTGTGCTACGGAGGGGAAACCCATGGGATAGAGAATGATGGAGAGGAAATGCTGGCTGCTTTGGTTGGGTTAGGAGATTCTATTATTGGTGATGAAGTGGTGGGAATGCAGTGAAAGTAAGCCAAAACCAGAAGTGCCGATTAACACAGATATCGGAGTGGATGGTCCACCAACAGTCCAGGGCAAGGCAAGGCAAGGCTCTGAGTGGGTTTGACGAGCTGGAGGGCGGTGGTACTGTCACCCTTGGAAAGGATGGCTGGGTGCTGGACAAGAAAGGCCACGAGGAGGTGATTGGTGTGGATATTGATGAGGTCGGCGAGCTAGAGATCAAAGGCAAAGTCGGCCCTGGTAAAGACATTGAGGATGGTGAGCTTGATGGTAGAGGGCATAAGTACAGCGGGAGTGCCATAACTTGGTACGGAGGGACACTTAAGTGCATAACTTATAAACGATACGATACACTTAAGTGCCAAAATCAAAGCAAAAGGGATCACTTAAGTGCCAACGGCAAGAAAATCCGACTAAAATGCTGACGTGACCTTTTTTCCGGCAATCTGGGGTCAAAACGGCGTCGTTTGGGTGCTAATGTGGTCACAGCACCCAAAACGACGCTGTTTTGATTAATATTTATTTTTTAATAAATATTAATTAAATAATATTAAAAGAGCAACGAAAAAAAAAGGGGGAGCAGCCTGTCGCCATCGCCTGCGTCAGCGTCAACGGCCCTCGCCCAGCATCGCTAAGTTTTTAGCAGCATTGGGCGAGGCCACCGGAGCCGAGGCGAGGGCGACCAACCCCCGCCCAGATCTAGGAGAGGGTCGCTGCCCTCTCCTAGCGTTTGGCAGGGCTGTCTGGCCCTCATCACCGACCCACGCCCAAGCGTTGGCGACAAGCTGCTCCCCCCTCTCTTTTTTTTTAAAAAAAATTTTTGCTCTTATAATATTATTTAATTAATATTTATTAAAAAATAAATATTAATCAAAACGGCGTCGTTTTGGGTGCTGTGGCCACATCAACACCCAAACAACGCTGTTTTGGGTTTACTTCGCCACATCAGCAATAAAAACAACGCCGTTTTGACCCTAGATCGCCAGAAAAAGGCCACGCCAGCATTTTGGTCGGATTTTCTCGCCATTGGCACTTAAGTGATTCATTTTGCTTCGATTTTGGTACTTAAGTGTACCATTTGTAAGTTATGACACTTAAGTGTCCTTTCGTGTCAAGTTATGGCACTTAAGTGTCCCTCTGTACCAAGTTATGGCACTCCCGGAGTACGTATGTCGATGGCGGAGACAATGTTGAGCCCGAACTTGTTCCTGGTAGAGGTAGAATGCTGCATTATATGCAATCTATCCTAAGTTATACATCACAATTTTTTTTTTATATTTGAAAAAAAAAAGTTAGGAAAAACCAAAAAGCCAAACTAAACCGAACCGAATTCGGTTCGATTCGGTTTGGTTTTCTCGAAAAACCGAACCAAACCAAACCATTTACACCCCTAATAGAAGCGTACTTTAAATCTATAATCTCAAAAGGTTGAAAATGTATTAAAAAAATTACTTTTATCCCATTACTCCACCTCATGTCAAATTTGCCCAATCGTCATCACATAATAACTTTGTTTCTACTTTCAAAATGAAATGACTAAAACTAGAAAGGATATTACTTTGTAATTTACAAATTGCATAAATACTAATCACTCATGGCAAATTTTGTTGATTTATCATTGTGGAATAGCTTATGTGGAATAGCTTATGAATTATTGCTCTTATACTAAGCTATGGTATGACTTCAAATATTAGAGAAGAATGCCAAGATTAGGTTGATATAACAAGATTTAGTAATACTCAAATTTGTTTATCACACATTATAAAGCTTTTTGATTAAAAGCAACTTAAATGAATCAATAAAAAGTTATGTTCTCACAAAACATGCATTTTCCTTTGCAAAATATGTGAAACAACAATTGACAAAATTGATTTTAACGAACAACACCACATTTGTTGTTAAGATAACACATCATTGCTTAGGTGTGCCGTGATATTTCTTATTCTCGCTAATGACACCAGTAAAAGGACCACAAGTACTTTTCTTAGGTGTGCCATGAATAGAGGGAGAAAATATTGGTTGGGTTGAATACTCCACGTAGGATTATGCAGCTCACCATCCAGCGATGGACACGTGTCCATCCAGACCCACAATCCAAATTTAATGCACTGCAAACCCTCTCTCTCCTCTTTCTTTCTATCAATCTGGGCCCACGCAGCATACGCGCTCTCTCCTCTCTCCTCTCTCTCTCCTCGCTCTCCCCACATTTGTTTCTCTTCCATTCAGTTGCAAAGGGAAAAAAAAAATTTCTCTGTTCCTCCACGGCATGGTCATAGTTCACGAGCAGAGGGGCATTTGCAGAGAAAAGAGAGAGAGTAGAGTGGAAGTTGCGAAGAGTGAGGGAAAGACAGGACGACAGAGCTTGGGGAGGCAACAATGGAGGCGGTGTCGGCATTGGCGTTCACGAGCAGGGTGTGCTTCATGGTGGGGGGAGAGAGAGAGCGGAGTAGAGGTGGGGCTCGGGGAAGCGATTTTTTTTTTCAACGAGGAAAGAGAAAGGAGAAACGAGAGAGGAGAGAGGAGAGAGGAGAGAGAGGGGTCTGCTGTTGTGGGCCCAATCGACAGAGAGAAAGAAGAGAGAGAGGGTTTGCAGTACATTAAATTTGGGTTGTAGGCCCAGGCGGACAAGTGTCCATCGTTAAATGGTGAGCTACATGGTCCCACGTGGAGTATTCAACCCAACCAATATTTTCTCGAATAGAGGAGATGGGCTGATGCCACGTGGAAGGAACGACATCATCACAGAAGATCCTTCCTTGTAATTGTTGTAATAAAAAGCATTTGGGGTTTGGGTGGGGCTCATCGTATCGAGGATGATTCCATCCTTACTCATAAGCCACTTTCTGGGACTTCACCGCGAAAAATTGTGAGACTATTATTTGAAAGTTTTATTTTGCAAAAAAATTAAATCATCTGAAAAATATTATATTGATTATAATTATAAATAAATGAAATATATACTCATCAGCAACAATAAATTTACACCCAAATTTTTTTTAAATTCATTTTTGTAAGTGATATAAACATTCATATCTAGAATTTGGATTTTTTTTCACAAATCATTCACATTGGAAAAATCTAAAATTTTAAGATTAATATAGAACATTAAATTTAAGCCAACACTATCATGATCGCAAGACTACAAACTGAGCAGGAAATGACATAATGTGAGATGCTCTAGTCAAAAGTTTATACTCATGGAAGCAATAAGATGATTAGGTAAGGGCCAAGATGGTTTTTTTTTTTTTTCCTTTCAATATCTTGTTTCGAAATGTAAGAAAGTCTATCGTTAATGGCAAAGCTTGTTTTATTTTTCTTTTCATTTTCTAGTTCTTTTTTTTTCCTTTGGCATGTCATGACATTTCATGCTAATATTCTTTTCATTTGCTTATAGAACATGACATATTTATATACGCACATGCATATCAATATATATGCATGTGCATATGTTGAGTGTAGAAGGACGACCATCGAGCAAGACGGGCTTGAAAGAAGGAACTACTTTAAATTGTTGCCCATGATGGGCAAAACCTGACACTTTATCGAGGCATTTGAAAATCATAAATAGAAATAGTAATATTAATGGACACGCCTGTACAAAAAAACGTAATTTTGCCACTTAAAGAATTAATAATTTGACAAAATAAAAAAGTCACAAATGTTATTATTTTGTTTTCAAATCATTAAAAGCTTTAAAAATTAATCAGCTCGTAATACTCTTATAGAAATAATTAATCACACTATATAAAAAGCCGTAGAAAAATAGAGGGTGATTACCAAAAAATTTGTAGCCAGTAAAATAACAAGTAATAAGTGAATGAACCATTAAAATAAAAAAGAAAAAGAAAAAAACTACTTATACAGGGTGGCCCCCGTAAATTCCCCTCTCGCCCCCATGCCCAGGTGACGGTCCGGGCAGGGAAAGTGAACCGGGTCTTCATCATCCATATCCACTAATACGGAAAATGCCATTTTTGCCCCTTTTGCATTTTGGCCACTAAATTGAATAGTAGTTAATTTTCTATACTTCGAACCGTTGATGTATACAGACCCCATTTCTTTACTTCATCCCCAACAAAAAAAGATCACCTTTGAATTCAATGTCAATTTGATGGTGAAGCGGATCGCTAATCTAATCTCGACCATGATAGAAATGTCGATCAAATTTTCATCCTCACCACCGTGCAAATCCAACGGGATCTTGATCAACCCTCCCACCTCTGTCCTCCGAATTTCATTAGAAAAGTCATTCTCTGGCGAAGCCCTAGTCCAGATTTTGTGAGTTAATGTTATTTTGAGTATAGGTAAATGAGTTGATTAGGTCATCAATATACATAAAAACCTATTGCATTTTTAGATTTCAAATGAGATAAACAATAACTTGTTAGGGCTTTCTTGGCAAGGGCATGTTCTTGCTAGGAATGGTTGTGTTTCAAGGATTTTATTTTATTTAATTTTAAAATTACAAATTACAAATTTATGGGATTTTATGATTATGTGAAGAGTACAAAATCAAAGTTAAAACATTTTGTTAGTAAAAAATATTTTCATTAAATAATAATTTATACTTAGAGTTAATACCACGAAAAACTCTAACCAATACACATTTGATAAATTTACCAAAACTAATTTTTTGATTATCTAAACTAGTATATTTTTAACAAATTAATCCCAAACTAATTTTTTGACCATAAAAAATCGTGGACTAGTATACCCTTGATAAATTTACCCCAAACCGGTATATTTATGACAAATTTACCATATGTTAATTTCTGTTAAATTTTACTATCAAATTGCTGAGTTAGATAACACGTAACATTTGACTAGTATATTAGTTTAGGATATTACTCTCTGTTTGTCACAATTGTATCAGTTTTGTGATTTGTTGTAGTATCAATCCAATTTAACGAATGACATATTTGTAAAAAATATATTAGTATGAGGTTTTTGGAAATTGACAATTAATAATGATATATATTAGATTTTGTGCCATTTTCCTCTGATGATAACTAGAGATAGTTGGAGGAAATTTCCTTTAATTACTTTTTTTTTATCAATATGTTATAAAATATGGATATTATCCACATGCAAAATTAACAGCATGTAAATAATGTAATGTCCATACTAATGAAAAAAAGGTGGTTAGAAAAAAAATCAGAAAATATAGTCTAATAATTACTGTTATCAGCCATTTCTTTTTTAACAAAACAATATTAAAGATTATAGGGCTCAGTGCATTTAACATTTACAACATAATACTATTTGATGTGGGCATTAGTATGGTTCAATGTAAACAAAAAGCACGAAGATTGTAGCAAGACTAATTAATGAATCTAACTTTAATGTTTTATTCCATAGAATTTTGACTAAAAATTAATAGAATTTTCAGAAGAGCTCATCAAATCTCAACCATCGAATCATTAGAATTTTCAGAGAGGGTAAAACATTGATAGGCGTGGAGCAGATTCCTAATCCCAACAGCACAAATGCATAATGAACTGCAATTGAACTTCAAGCTCTCCTGAACTTTTGGGGATATCCCGTCTTTTCAAAGTCGCTCTTCCATAAGGTCAGCAACAGCATGTCGGATTAAATTTGAACCGTCAAGTGCGGGCGCCATCGGACCAAATTTTTTGGGCATAAGTGACTGAAAGAAGCTAATTTCTTAACAGGAAATTCTCTAGTCTTATGTAGGAAAACACAGGACTGTTTCCGTGCAATTAGCGACCTTAGTTAGGAGAGCAAAATTTTTGAACTGTCAATTGGCTTTTACGGAAGAAAAGAAAAGAAAACTAATAACTCCCTAACGGTCAACCAATTTTACTGATTATAAAATTATCAATCTATCATTGATCAGGGAAAATCATAACATGCAAGGCAATTGCTCTTTGGCGGATTCCTTGAACGTGCAAACTATTAAGAATTATTGCGAGTATTGAAATAAGTTACAAACAAAAAGGAAAAAAGAATTTACAATAAATCGGGTTATTAACAATTACTCATGGAAAGTCATCATCATTAGGACATGCCAAAGAGTTTGACAGAACTTACCATCCATCTCTGTTGTTCCGATACATACATATTACTGTTTTTTCGATCATAATTTGTGTGAGGCCTTGACTCACTATTAGTCTTAGGCTGCATCTGGGACGGGTTTTCACAAGTCACTTTGGTCGTCCAAAGCCTCCTGGGCTAAAATTGGGTGCTCAGAAATTTTTTTGTAAACCTCCTTAGGAGAAAGCTGGCCTTTTGAAAGCCCAAGGTAGGCAGGAGTATTCTCGGGCATTTCAGCATCAGGAAATCTAGAGGAAGCAGCCAAGCTCTCTGTTCTCTCGCTCCTCACTGAATTCGCCTCTCTCTTTCTCTCTCTCTGGTTTCACTCCTCTTCGAGTTGCAACACTCACCTGAGACTTTCCTCCCGACCAGGTACACGTCGCACGTGCTGCCCTCGGCTGAGGACGCGCACGCGAGGACCACCACGCTCCTGGAGAGTTCCTCCTGCGATCGGATCCTCGACGTGGGTGAATTGCTCAAGTTTTAGGGTCGGCCGAGGCTTCGATAAGCGACCGTAAGTGGAAAAAAGAGAGGGGAAGTCGCTACTCATCTTCATCGTGCCTCTCTGGCTGTAGAAATCTCCTCAAGCACCGCCACAAAAGAGAAGTCACCCGTAGTAGCATCGATCTGCGTGGTTACATGGCGAACCGAGAGGCCAACTCAGGAATTGCAACAGGTGGCGACTATGATGTGTTCTTGAGCTTTCGAGGACCAGACACTCACAACACATTCACAGATTTCCTCTGTGTTCATGAGAGATAGATGAATCCGCATTTTCAGGGATGACGAAGAGTTATGGCCAGGCGAAAAGATCTTGGAGATATTGCGAGCAGTAGAAAACTCCCAAATATACATTCCTATTTTCTCAAAAAAGTATGCTTCAAGTAGATGGTGCCTCCAAGAATTGAAAGCATGGTGGAGAGCCATGGCCAATCCTCGGGAAAACAGATATACCCATCTTTTACGATGTGGAGCCTCGGGATGTTAAGCTTGAGATTGAGTTGCACATAAGCGCCCTAACAAAGCATGAGGAGGAGCTTGGCTGCACTGAAGTGAAGCCATGGAAGGAGGCTTTGACCACGGTGGCTAGAATCAAGGGGTGGTAGATAAGGGTGTGCATGGTAATGCTTCTGTTCCTGAGAACAATTTCTGATCAGAAATAATTTTTTTTATTCTGCTCCTGAGAACAAATTTTTAGTATTTAAGGTGTTTGATAAACTGTTTAAAATTTTTATCACGATACTAGTGATGTGCGATTTATCACAATCCACGGGATAGGTGACATTGGAAAGACAACTCTTGCCAAGGCAATTTTCAACCAACTCTCTCCTCGATTTGAAAGTTACTTCTTTGTTTCAAACATCCAAGAATCATTTCCAAGAGGTGGCATTGTAAAAATGCAAAGAAAATTATTAGCAGATCTTTTTGGTTTCCCACTTCCCGAAACCTTTGACTTTGAGGATGTGAACAATGTGATCAGAAATATATTACCTAACAAGCGAGTCCTACTTATTTTTGATGACATTGGTGAAAATGATCAATTTATGCAACTAGCGAAGCATTATACTTTGTGTGGTCTAGGGAGTAGGATCATTATTACAACTAGAGATAAAAGTGTTTTCCCTAAGATCAAGGTGGAAGGATTGGAGGAAATTTTCTTAACAAGGTATAGAAATTTTTTTTTTTATATGAAATGAAGGAAATGCATGTTGATCACACTCTTCTACTTTTCAACAAACTTGCTTTCAACACAGATTCTGCTCCATTTGATCTTTATGATCTTTCAAGGGAAGTTGTTGCCCTCACCGGAGGACTTCCATTGGCTTTTGAGGTGATAGGTTCACATCTTCGTACCATAAGTAAAGCAAAGTGGAAAAGCACACTGAAGAAGTTGAAGAAAATACCTCACGAAGAAGTCCAATGAAAGTTAAAGATAAGTTATGATGCACTTGGACATGAGGCAAAACAAATTTCCAAATAACATTGAAACTACAAAGTAGATCGCTCCAATGATGAGTCCATGCGCAACACACATGGTCGAACCCGAAAATGCGCGATGAACTACATGACGAAAAGGGGCATTTCGATCTAGCAATGAAACTGAAAAAATGAATTGAAGCAAAAGGAGAGATTTGGATGCAAATTTGAGAGGTCGCCGGAGGGGGTTAAATGGGAATGCTTTATGCAAATTCAATCACTTGCAGCTTTTTTCCGTTCTACAATTAAGCTTTGACGAATGGGCCTAACTCATGGATTATGTAACATCCTGAAAATCGACCCCATTTTGGGATTTTATAAAAGGGCAATATTAGTCGAAGGTTTGGTCAGTACAAATACTCCGAATTGTGTGTTCGTGGGATAGTGGATTACAGGAAGGCATCGAAAGGAAATGATTCGCGTACGACTCGTAATTTTAATCAGGAACGAACCCTTTGACCATGAGGACCTGGGAGGGAACGATATTCTCTAAGTACTAGACTATTAAGGAAACGGAAATAAATCGATTCGACAGAAGTACGAAGTCGATTTGCGGGTGATTTCTGCATGACTTCGATACGAATTACGAACGATAGTAAACCGAATTCTTTTCATTTAGTACTCGGAATTATCAATTGAACCCCCGGGATCACACGACAATCGAGGGATGTCCCTGACTCGAGAATTGACATCAACGTGGATTAAAGAATGATTGACCATGGGTCAAAAGTGAGGAAAGTCCTAAAAGGGCGCCCCGATAATCTAAATTGTACTACGGTCGCAATCGATTCAATTTAGCCCCGATTTTAATTCGATTTTTGGGAACTGACTTCTCAGTGATGTCAAGACTAAATATTTGGACGTCGCCTCATTTATTTTTGGATTTTCCGTTGGATGCGGAAGTGTCGGAAAAAGGAAAAATTGGACCGGGTTTCGGGCCCGTGGGTGGGTCGGCCCAAGACCGGCAGCCCAATGGGCCTTGCGCCCATCCAGCCTAGCCCAAAGGGGGCCCAAGCTGGCCCAAGTTCCTCTCCCTCCTCAACCCATGGGCTTCTCTCTTTTGGCCTTTTCCTTTTGGGCCCAAGTGGGCTTTGTTTTTGTTTGTTTCTTGCTTGTTTTTGATTGGTTCTTGAAGCAAGTGGCAAGCCCACTTGCTTGGCTTCTCCTTCAAGTTTCCAGCAGCTTTCTCTCTTCTCCTTTCTCCCCAAATTCGTTCAGCATAGCAGCCCCCTCTCTCTCTCCCTTTTTCTCTTCCTTTTCCCTTCCATTTCTGCTGTTCCTTGCTGCCCTTGCTGTTTTCCAGCCGGAAAACGGCCTTGCCACCGTCACCGGAGCTGCCACCACTGCCCATAGTGTAGTCACGGAAGTTAAGAAGCCAGCCGCACACCCCCGGTCGCCCCGGACCACCCGTTTCGGCCTTTTTTGCGCAGCTGCACCGGTTCCACGTGAACAGTAACTCCGGGCTGTTTTGGCCTGTTTCGGCCACCATTCGCCGTCCGTTGTCATCCTCGAGCTCACCCCTCGTAGCCCTTGTTCCCCTCTACGCGCCAGTGTCGCCGGATTTCCGATCCAAGTAAGTTGATTCCCTAATCCTTGTTTAGGGGTTAATCTTGTTTTAGGGGTAATTAGTGTATTTGTATGTTTGTGTTTAATTAGAGTTAATTAGTGGATTAGTATGGTTAATTATTATGATTGAGATTAGTATGTTGACTAGAGTTAGTGTTAAAGTAACTATGGTTAGTTTTAAAGTAATCAAGGTTAAATGTTAATCATGGTTAGGTTAGATTAACTAGGGTTGAGTTAATTTTGTAACCATGGTTAGTATTAATAATAATAATTATTTTTGGATTAAATAATAATTATATATTATTTTCGAATTATTAATTAATTAAATTAATTTATAATTTCGAATTATTAATATTAATATTGTCATCACTATTCATTTCTGAAAATTAATTATTTTTGAGGAAAATAATTAATTGTGATTATTTATGGGAAATGTTTTTAATTGAATAATTTTGTGGGAAAATTACTATGGCCTAATTTTCTAATGTCAATAGTATTTAAATACTACTTTATTAAATGACATTGGTTTAAAGAAAAGGTTTTATTAAATGAAATTAATTGGGTTGAGTAATTAATTATGTGAATGGTTGATTGTCATAGTCGTGAGGACATGTGTTTATTTATTGTTGAACATTGAGTCACGTGAGTGGGTACTGGTAATTATTGAGGTACATGATTATTTGGGACAAGTATGCAAATGTTATGATGTTGATTGGTCGGAATTAATTGTCAGGTTGTGATTTGAACTGCTGATTGTTGCAACTTTCGTGAATGATTAGACTACTGCTATTGTACGTGACTGATAGATACTGCTACATGACATTATACGTGTGTTAACTGCAATAGCATGTCATATGAGCATGAATTATGTTGCATTCACGACCAAGCAAAAGCAAAGACAAGAATGAACTGTTTGCTAATGTGTTGCATGGTCAGATTAAAGTTGATAGCCTGGTTGAGCCAGATGATCGCCAATCCTTCGGGGTTGTGCCGTGACTATTGGGTCGCCTGATAGTGGTTAGATGCGGGGCTACGGTAGTGGGACATGCCCCATGCTCCTTAGGGAATGCCGTCGGTGGGGGAGAGCCCATGACGTCGCCGTGCCTCGAGGTAGAGGACAATGCCTGGTCTACGACCAGTTGACCGTCAACTATAAGGTTGTGCCATGGTCTTGAGGGTCGTAATAATCGGAGTACGTATGGGCATTGAGATTTGAGAATAATTTGTGCAATGCTCTGATTGTTTGCATGCTCTTCATGTGTGATGATTTAACTGACAGTTTCTACAAGTCGTGTGTGCCAAGGCTAGGTAAGGTTGCCTGTGGTTGTGCCTGACTATCAAACTGTCTTTTGCTTTATTTCTTTGAGGTGGCGTTGGTTGATTTGATGAATTAGGTTGTATGTTAAACTCCTGAGGCGAGCGAAGTTCCTAACCGGTGTTTAGGGCTTTAACTTGCTAAGTTTATCTCAACCAGTCGTGGTTAACCTTTTCAGGCCCTAGATGATGCAGTACTTGAGGATTGAAGAGAGCGATCCCATCGAGGACAGCGAGTAGGCACTTGTACAATGTTAGGTTAGTTAGGCCGGTCTCTTTTTGAGTAGGCCTTAGCTTGTCGCCTATAGTAAGGCGTGTATGTATTTGCTAGTGTGCTGGTTAACCTTCAGATATATAAAATACTGTTTGTCTTTCCTCTACTACTGTTGTTGCTATCCCTGTTCTTTGGTTTGGGAGTCGTTCATTTCCGCATGTGCTTAATTACAAGATAAAATAAATTGGTCGACGATAGTACCTGGGACGTCGTACAACTAGACCTCAAGTGAAATGGGGTTGTCGCGAGCTTGAGAGTCGGGGCGTGACAGATTAGGCCTAACCAATTTTTACAGCCTCCATATCATTCGTCTTCTTCATCGTTTTAACAGTAAAACGCAAACAGATATCAGCATCACCGGGCAAGAAGAAGAAGAAGATGCAAAATAGAACAAAATAAAAATCGAATTTTTATTGATAAATCCGCTCTCCACTCAAGAATTGAACAAAACCCTAAATTTAATTTCTATTGTGTTCATGGATTAGGCCTAACTGATCTTTACAGCCTCCATCTCCTTCTTCATAACAGTAAAAGAAAGGGAAAATACCACAAAAAACTCCAAATTATGCTACTTGAGATAATTTTACCATGAAATTTTTTTTGTGCCATTAAAAATCTTAAACTATGCCACTTGGAATAATTTTACCCTAAACTTTTTTTTGTTACTAAAAATCTCAAACCATGCCATTCGAGACGAATTTACCCTGAACTTTTTCTTATGCCACAAAAAACCCCAAAATATACCACTTGGAATATATTTATCCCAAACTCTTTAATTGGATGGCATTTTCGTCTTTTTTTTTCCTTCTCTCTTTCCCCTGTCATGGTTGGCAGAGGGAAGTGATCCTCGCTAGCGGTAGAGTTGGGCGAGGATGGCCCTTGCCGAATTGGGGAGGGGCGACCCTCGCCAACTTAGGCAAGGGATGCCCTCACCCGACACCGAGAAGGGTTGTCCCAACCAAATTCAACGAGGGCATCCTTCACCTGGCCTGACTTAGGTGAGAGATGTCCTTGCCGACTCGGGCGAGGCTCACTTGGCTCCAGCAAGGGCCACTCTTGCTTGATGCTGGGGAGGGCCACCCTTGCCCGACTCCACCACTAGCAAGGGTGGCCCTCGCCAACTTCCCTTTGCCGGCCATGGTAGAGGGAAGAGGGAGAAAGAAAAGAAAAAAGATGAAAATACCCTTAAGTTAAGAATTAGGATAAATGTGTTACAAGTAGTGTAGTTTCGGGTTTTTGTAACACAAGAAACATTTTAAGGTAAATTTGTCTCAAGTGGCATAATTTGGAGTTTTTGATGGCACAAAAAAGTTTAGGATAAAATTGTCCCAAGTGGCATAGTTTGAGATTTTTGATGACACAAAAAAAAGTTTAGAATAAAATTATCCCAAGTGGCATAGTTTAGGATTTTTGATGAAACAAAAAAACGTTTAAAATAAAATTATCTTAAGTGACATAATTTGGGGTTTTTAATAGTATTTTTCCTAAAATAAATGAATGTCCGATTCACGTACAAATACAGAGGCATCGGCATCACCAGGCAAGAAGAAGATGGAGAATAAAACAAAAACAAAAAATCAAATTTTTATTTAATAATCCACTCTGGACTCAATAATTGAACAAAACCCTAATTTTTATTGTGTTCATCATCTAACCTCATATTATACAAAAAACCCTAAAAAGATGGAGATGTCCTCGAGACATATAACCCTGGGACACTGCTGTACATGTATAATAGCACCATAGGCATCGGAAGTCCACGGCACCATGCATGGATAGAATGAGCTGCAGGTCCATGCAAAGTGCGCCATCGGTTGGAGTGCAATCATAGCCTTCACGTGCGGGTTTGCCTCAAGTACCCACATATGGTGAAGACCTGAAAGTGCAATCAAAAGGCAGGGAGTTTGCCAGTTTTGAGCATAATGATCCACACACGAGTTGATACAGAGTTGATAGATGTTTCAACTCTAATCCCAAAGGATTCCTTAGATTATCTGTACTCATTTAGCTTCATACCTTTCTGGTGATCTGTTCCCGCAATTTTGTCATAGACATCCTTGATAAGTAAGGATGAAACAAGAGACTGGGAACTGCCCTGATAATTGGTTGTCGTGAATCCAGATGGGTGCGCTTCTTCCTGCGTATATGTCATCTTGAAGTCCTGAAAATGAAGTGGTAACCGATGTTCGATTCGTTCTTGCGACCAAATTCAGCGATTGGCCTGATCTAGCTGCTCAGGAATCGTGCATCATTCGTGTTATTCGGGGTTAAACTACATGATCATCTGAAGTGAAACAGAGTCGTCTTCTTGCAATCTCAGTCTCTGCTGTGCACCAAGCCTTAATGTTTACATGGTCCCGCTAATCATGCTATGCCTGCTTTTTCCCAGTTGATTTGTTCGCGGCAAGGACAGTTGGTTGGGTTGCCAGCTTAGGTGAGAATCATGGGGTCTACTTTTCTTCCAGAGAAGGATTAAAGTTGAGATTACTTGATAATCAGCGTCAACTAGAGCACGTGAGGAAAGCAAGAAATTTAATATTTATATGGCCGTGGCACGAGAAAATCTCCATCTCCGTAACTCACAATCAAGCAATATCCGTCCGCACGACAGGTGTGAATCCTCAGATCAATGCCATGTGCACACATTGAATAGTTGTATGACAAAGATGGCAGGGACGGCGGACCTAGAAGATGGGCTATATTTCCCACCATTTTTTTAGCTTGAAGGAAGCGGTTCCTCTTCTTAGCATGTTCCGAGTTATGGACGGTCGGTTACGAAAGCTTAATGGAAGAAGAAATTTGGGCGATATTTGTATGTACAAACCATTAAGCAAAAGACAGGTTGAAGCGCAATTTCTCCTACCGGGAACAGCGGAGGCACCATCCTCGCGAGAACAATTGGCGGTGGATGCGCTCGTACCATTATGATTGCAAAGTGCACTGGCTTTGGGATTTGGCCAGTCCGCGTGTTTCACACCCCAATCTTCTCCAAGATCATGAGCAACTACCAATGTATGTATTAAGAGTGCATAATAGAAGTCCGATACTTTCGCACGAGAGATCACCTAAATTCAAGTTTAGTTGGACCTAGTTTCATTCATTTGGATGAACATTAACCCCCACGACTTCAAGGACACATTGAGGATCAAGATCGCACAAAGAGGTTAGCAAGGCAAGGTCGACAGATATATGGTTACACTGTGTGAGTTATTAAGTGCAATTGAAGGTTGTAAAATATTATAAGTGTTTGAGAGGCTTGAATGTGATTGTAAACTTCATTGTATCACTTAATCTAAAGTAGATTTATTTATGACTCTCCCCATGGATATAGAGCTTAAATTTGAGCCCAGTTAGACAAGGATATGCCAATGATCACGATTGCACAAAGAGGCTTGCTGATGTAAGGTTAAACACCATGTGAATTATTGAGCGTAATTATGGATTAAGAGATATTGAGAGTATTTGAATGATTCGAGTGTGGTTATAATTTTTGTTGTATCACTTAATCTATGGTAAAATTCTTTACTATTTCTTGCGGACGGAAGTCCCAAATTTGAGTTTGGTTGAACCTATCTTAACTCAAAAGATTAATTTAATAAGTTATTGACCAACTAGGATATATTAAAGTAATGCATGGTAACAATTATGTGTCTAGAAACAATTTCTGCTCAAAAATGATTCTTTTTTATTATGTTTATGAGAATAATTTCTAAACATTTGAAGATGTTTGATAATTGTCTAAATTTTTTATTTCCGGGATAGAAATGCATTTAGTAAAACCTTTAAAATTTCTAATCCAAACCATTTTCTTTTTAATTTTTTAATGATTTTATTATGTTTTTCGCCTCTTTCATTTTTTTTTCTTTCCTTTTTTGCTTATCCTCCATTTTGCCGATGACGCCAAGCTAGGTTGGCATTGTCCATCCACTAATGAGGCTTGGCCTCGCCGGGCCAAGTCAGTGTCGCCCAGCCAAGGTGAGGTCGACTCGGTGGTGGGGTAGTGAGGTTGAGTCGAGCTCATCTAGCCACTGATGAGGCTTAGCCTTGGCGGCCTACCATTGGGTCAGCATTAGTGTTGACTTGGTTGGGCAATGCTAACCTAGTGGTGGGTCAACAAGGTCGAGCCTCACCCAACCACGGCAAGGCTCAGGCCAATGAGCCTCGTCGTGGCTTAGTGTTGCCAAGGGCTGGCGCCCTCACTAGCCCTTGTCTAGCTGGTCATCAGCCATGGCCGAGGCCAGCGAATGGCCAAAATGAAGAAGAAGAAAATGAAAGGGAAGAGAAAAGAAGAGAAATGAAAAAAATTTGACCTTAATTCTGGAACTGTTCCCTAGAACAAATAAGGCACTTTTTTTAATTATTGATTCTATTTCAAATCTATTCTTGAGAGCAAAAAATTTACCAAATGGATTTTTGTTCCATATTTACTATTGGAAACAAAAGAATACAAATAGTTACTATTTGACAAGTTGCCAAACTGAACCTAACCATTTCAAGTCTAAGTTGGTGACCAAATTCTTCTCTTGAGATATTCACAAATTTGGGAGTTGCTCATTAACCAATTATTAGATCGATTCCTTTCACACGAGAGATTGTTAAGAGGGAATTTTAAGTCTTAGCTTATCAATATACTTAATTTGACCCATCTTCAATTAAAACTTTATGCTAAGGACTTATAGCTCAACTAAGGTATATTAATTATTTTGCATCATTCTAATTTTTTTATGTGAAACTTTCTAGCATAATTTACTCGTGTAATTATATATATGTAGGACCAAATCTAACCCCTCGAAAAGACAGGGTTCTGTACATTAGACACTTGTTCCCGTTAGCCGAAGAAATAGTATGAAAATGATTACCTCGGAAGAGGGACAATGGACATACATGATTGACGAATCATGGAACGCCAAGATTGAACCTTTTCAAGGGCTTGACTTGCGGATGGCAAATTCAGTCTTCCCATAGCGCCACGTGAGCTGAAGAAGCACGAAACTTTCTGAATTTTCAAAATGAAGGACGTGGCGGCTGCTCGGTCTCGAGGCTTAGATGAGATTGTAGCCTTTGATTTTTGGTGCTGCTTGGTGCGGAAACTTTTCTTTGTAGGCAAGATTTTGGCCTGCGCTGGGTACGATGATTCATCCATTTGAAAATTGAGTCGAAGCGTGCTTTTGTTCTATCTTGAAATGATTCTACATTTTCATTGCTTGTCATGTGCTTGCAAAATGTACTTGATCTGACCCTAGCTAGACCTCAACAACCGGGAGACATTCTTGGATGCATTGAGTGTATTTGAGTCTAATGCATCTTTTTCCGTAAACCATGCAAGTCTTAAATGGGGCTTGACAACATCAAGAATTTAAATGTATTAAGCTTACGTACACTCAAATCATCTAAGAATATTTCAACAGTTAGAGCATATTTTTTCGGGAACCAAGGAGCTTAATCATCGTCATCATCATACTACTATGGTCATTTTTATTACCATCATTATCAAAATTAAAATGATCGTTTACCAGCTCCAAAAGATGAAACGCATTGGTCCACAAGATAGCTCAACTGCATTCCCATGCTCGCAAGTGAAAGATATGCAACTTGAAATTCGATGACGTATATATCTACGTGGAGCCTCAAACTGGGTAGCCTCCAGGTTGAGCTTTTGAACTTTGATCAGGGGAATCATTTCGATAAACTATTATTTATATTTGAACCGGCGGATTAATGTGGCGATCCAATAGAGAAGATCAACTTATCTGTACTATGTATTGTTTCATGCTGCGATTGGTTTTTCGTGTGTGTTAGGTCAAGTACAGCATCAATCTGTTCATTTCTTCTTTATACTTCATTTAGCGTGGACAATTAGAAGTCTATTAACAGAACAACGCCATTATCTTAACTAATCTTGGTTTGGAAATTGAAATTTCCAAGCTAGCTATCCGTGCACGAAATATAAGTCCAGAAGGAAGGCTTCTAACTAGTCCATTAAGATAAACCAAAACAATGGGATCCATCCATTACTGAAAAACGTTTACCCCTCTTTTAGATTTATTCACCTACTTGGTTTTTGATGCCGCACGTGAATCGGACGTCGGATCTCCCTAGTGGCTTGCAAATCTTTTTTGGATCAAAATAATCTGCATAAATCATAGGCCTAAACTTAAACATCACGGAGGTAACAATATAGATGTTCAGATAATCAGATCTTTCAGTGTAAATCTCTCAATAAAACAACAGACAGACTTTGATTGATTGATAACACTCAAGTCGCAAGTTTTACCACACGGGAGGTTTGGTACTTTAACATATGAAGGGCCTTGTGAGTGGTGTAAGCAAAAATTAGTAAATTATCACGACAAAATCAAATATTGCCAGATTAACATATGATGAGAAAGTGAAATCATTGAATTAGTCATGTACCTCAACTTTCCGTTTGAAACTTACTTCCAATTTGGGTAGAACAATAAAGTGATATTTTAAGGCGCGATATCACTTTCTCTAAGAAATTATTTATCCCATGAAATTACTAAGGGTCACTAACAAATTTCTTCAAGGATACAACAAAATCTCGATAAGAATACTATATAGCAATTCTAGTATTTTTCCAAGATCTCTCAAGGGAAATAATCTGAAAAGATGATTGTAGTTTTAGAAAGAAGACTCAAAAACACTTGATGAACATTCATCCCAAAACTAAAGTATTTATCTCGTCTTAATGAAAAAAGACAATCCTTTGGAAAAGTTGCTAAGTAAACCGATATGATTGTAAAAGACCATTTGAGAAAGGTTGCTAATTAAACTAATGTGTTTTCAAAAGATCCTTGAAAAGACATACAAATTCGGAATTGAAAATAATAATAATAATAATAATAATAATAATAATAATAATAATAATAATAAATAAATAAATAAATAAATAAATAAATAAAATTCTAAATTCCATGATTTCTGAAAAATATTGAATGAACAAATACAACCTTTCAACTAATAAAGGCTAACAAAAATGTTGCTAATTGAACTGGTATATTTTCAAAAGATACCTTGGAATGACATAAAAATTCGGAAAAAAAATAAATAAAAAATAAATAATATTTAAAAATAATAATATTCCTAATTTCTTAATTTCCAAAAATATTGAATGAATAAATGCAACATTTCGACTAATAAATGTTAACAAAATAAGCACAAGAAAAAATATATAAAACTAATAGATAGGAAATTAGTGCTAAGTGCGCCTGAGTGCTAAAATTACGCACCGCATGCAGGTGCGGGTATTATAATGTTTAGCCCACATCCAACATTTTTTATGAACAAACTAGAAAAACTCACATTTATAAAGTGGTCCATCTCCTCCTCCCAACTTTTTTATTGCGGTATAAAGAAAATGAGTTTTTTTTTTTCAAACAAACACCCAACACGTTCTTAGCTTGGCAAAATTTCATTTTAAAAAATGCATACTTAACTTGAAGAAATCATAGCGGTGAGACATTTATTTTAATCAATGTATAAGACATACTTTTTTGATGGGACGGGAGAGATATAAGGAAGTTCTTCTTTCAAGGGGTTAGGAGAGTGAGTTTATAAATTGACAGATCGATGCAGTGCACACCACGTAATTATCTGTCCTTTTGTTTTTTTTTTTGGTTGAATCATCTGTCCTTGTTGAGCCACGTTTTCTTTCATGAGTGAAAGTCTGGTGAGACCTCTATAAATATAGAGAAAAAGAAACCTGGCCTTTGGAAGTGAATGTGTGATATTAGTCATGGCGTTTCCTGCTCATCGTGAACTGCTTTTAGGGTTTCTTGTCATTGTGTTTTCACTGAGTCGTTGTTTAGCTGCAGGAAATAATAATACGCATATACCCAGCAACTACGACACCGCTTCACTCAACCGGAGTAGTTTTCCACCCGGTTTTCTTTTTGGAACCTCATCGGCTGCTTATCAGGTGATTGCTCTCCACCTAGCCCTAATTTTTTTCTTTCAATTTATTATTTCGGATAATATCAAACTTGTCGTATTTTTGCTTTTTCGATTGATATCAGTCATTCCACGTCTGAAACATTTTCAGTATGAAGGAGCAGCAAATGAAGATGGAAAAGGGCCAAGTATCTGGGATTATTTCACTCACAAATATCCAGGTCCAGGTTACTCTCTCTCTCCCCCCCTCCCTTCACTTGAAACATTGGTTAGTGTTTGTATCATGGTCATATCAAGCAACCTTCTAATGATAGAGAGATCGAATTTCTCTAAATGAAAGATAGATGAATGCAATATTCGAATTTGTGACGCACGAAAAAGTGCAATGAAGAGCAAAATACGCTGTTGTTTAATACGAAAGGAAAAAAAAGAGATGCCGCCGTCTTTATGTTGCATGTTGTAGGTGTCGAATAAGGTTGAAAACTACATTTGCACCTGCAGAAAAGTGGATAGGAAGAGAGAAAACTCAGTTCAAATATGTACAGAAAGATCGTGTGTAAATTTGTGCATAAGCTCGCGGTGATGATGAAAACATTCAACCTTTCTTAGTATTTGAAATAGGAAATTTTTATATTAATTCCATTTAGCCCACATTCATGCAACTTACAAGCTATGTCCGGAGAAGTTATTGCATGCACTCGATGTAGTTTGCTCCATACAAAGTGAATAATTAGGTCTTGCGGGATCCACACGGCCCACAAGATCCAATAGATTGAATGCAATAAGACTCATGATTCAGATCACCTTGTAAGCTTCTCTCTATATACACACACCATAATGAGGCTCACAGTAATATATCTTCTTGTGAGACTACCTACCAACAGTACTAAAATGGAAAGCAGAAGCTAGGCTAAATGAATGTTTTTATTTAAATTTAATGAAAAGGAAAAATCTTGACACATAGATGCTTGGAGCCACTTTTCAGAATTATATAGTCAAAAAGTGAGCATCGTGTTGGTCTAAGAATTGTGTCGTTGCAGATTATTGGATAATTGATTAAGTAGATAGCAGTTAAATATAGGTAAAAAGCAAAAGACCTTAGTAGAAAGGTGAGATATCATTTTTCTTGGGAAGTTCATCTCAACATTTTAAAAGATAAAGATATCCTAAACATGTCAACAAGGATAGAGAAATACTTTTCGGATGGCATTAGCTTGTCAGGGAAAATCGAAAATAACATAATTTTGACAGACGCGATTAAGTCGCAATTTTGTGTAGACATTTTAAAGTCACCATTTTATTCATTATTTACCAATAAAACCACCATCGTTAATCTTATGACATGCACGAGCTTCTTAATTGGAATTTTCTAAGTAAAAAGTTGAGAATTTCAATATTGCACCAAGATCATGTGAATGTGGGTCATACTCTTCTAATATACAAATTTCTTTTGGCGGACTTTGCCCGTCTCACTCTGTCCCAATTGAATCTTGTCATATCTTTTGTCAAATAGAGTTACTCGTTGTCGTCATTAGCGTGACTAATCAAAAGGAGGAGGAAAATAAGAAAAGAAAGTGGGCTTTTGTTGGGGCTTGAAATGGTCAAGACGCGGAACCATGTGACTAAAAATTCATAGTCACGAGTAACAACATTAAAAAATCAAACATTTCTAAATAGATAATGTTTTAATTGTGTCGTGGCTCGTAAAAAAATAAGACATATGATTAGTTCAATGGCACTGTTACCTTATTTTTATTATTATTAATGTTTCGTTTGGTAAATGACAGAAAAAATATCTGATGGGAGTAATGGAGACGTGGCCATTGATCAGTACCACCGATACAAGGTACTCATACCTGCACTGACCAAAAAAATTAAATATATTTGAGATTTCTTGAGGCCTTATTCTTTAGAATTATGAGGTTAATTACTATTACAATAACTATTACTATTAGAATTTTTTTTTTTGATCAATTGGCTGTGTACAGGAAGATGTGGGGATAATGAAGGAAATGGGGTTGGATGCCTATAGATTCTCAATCTCATGGCCTCGAATTCTACCTAGTAAGTTCATGTTGTTCTCACGACAAAAGAAAAAATTGTGTGCAATCTTTATTTTATCCTAAGTACCAAATATTATTAATCATTTCACTGCGATTTTTCTTGACACGGGAAATGTTCAAGAGGGGAAGCTAAAAGGAGGTATCAACAAGGAAGGAGTGCGATATTACAACAACCTCATCAACGAGCTCCTAGCCCACGGTCTCACTCACTGTGCTTCAATTCGATTTTTCCCAAGTGTCTGGTTTTCCTAGTGCATGTTTAGTCACATAATTTCTCTAAGTATGGCAATTTGAACATTTCCTATATGTTGTTGTTGGCCTTATATGAGATGCAGGTATTCAACCTTTCGTGACATTATTACACAACGACCTTCCTCAAACCTTAGAGGAGGAGTACGGCGGTTTCTTGAGTCCCCGTGTCGTGTGAGTCGCCATAGAATTCAATAGCAATTTTTAACTCGGATAACCCGAACGATTGTTTGATTAATGTTGTCATGTAGGGACGATTTTCGTGATTATGTAGACGTTTGTTTCAAGGAGTTTGGGGATCGAGTGAAGCACTGGATAACTTTGAACGAGCCGTGGAGTTTATGCTATTTTGGCTACACGATTGGGACAGAGGCACCCGGGCGGTGTTCGGCATGGCAAATGCTAAACTGCACAGGCAGTGATTCCGGCACGGAACCATATATAGTCGCGCACCATCAGATTCTTGCTCATGCCGCCGCTGTGAAGTTGTACAAAGAGAAGTACCAGGTGGTCGGATAATTGATCAACAACTCAACTTAGTAACTACTTCGGCTTAAAAACGATTATGCAAAGAAATGGACATGATTATTAGCATTTCATGATGAATTTTGCAGGCTTCTCAAAAGGGGATAATAGGAATAACGTTGATTGCTGGTTGGTTTCTGCCTTACTCTAATGCAAAGCCTGACAGAAATGCAGCATTAAGAGCTTTGGATTTCAGTCTCGGCTGGTGGTTACTTGCTCCTTGAATTATAACCACATCTCATTAATCTCACACTCCATCATGTCACTAATCATACTTAATTATTCTCGTAATTTTCATGCATCGTAGGTTCATGGAACCGATCACGTATGGCGACTACCCGCACAGCATGCGTGCACTTGTCGGAGGCAGACTCCCCACCTTCACAAAGGAGCAGTCTTTGATTGTAAAAGGGTCGTTCGACTTTCTCGGATTGAACTATTACACCTCTGACTACGCGAAACACGTGCCTCCTCCTAATACACCTCCAAGCTACCTAACCGACAGATGCGTGAATCAAACGCGTAAGACGGACTGTCTCGATTTGCAATAATCAACGACAATATTGAGCGATTAAAGTCCATTCTAATTTAAACTTATGTTTCTTCTGTAGCCGAGCGCAATGGAGTCTCAATTGGTCCACAGGTTTGTTCATGGATAAATTTTAAATTGTCATAAAATTTATCATTTTACTAATCGTGCTGTCTCGTGTTGAGCTTAACTGAACATGAATAGCATAACTGATATCGTTAATTAATTTAACCGTTGTTGCTATTGCTACAGGCTGCTTCCAGTTGGCTATATGTGTATCCCAAAGGAATCCGCAGTCTTTTGCTCTACATAAAGCAAAAGTACAATAATCCACTCATTTACATTACTGAGAATGGTAAGAAATAAATATCATGTAATAATCACTATTATGATGAAAAGCAAACACTCTTAAGGTAATTAATGCCTCTCTTCCTTGATTTTTAGGGGTTGATGAATCCAACAACTCGACTCTATCCCTGGAGCAACAGCTATCTGACTACACGAGAATCGATTATCACTATCGCCATCTCTTATATCTCAAAGAGGCAATTAAGTAAGTTTGTCATTTCACGGTACTCGTTTTGCTAAAATCACAGAAAAAGAAGCATTAGGAGGGCTTTGAAATGCTAGTTTCGCTATTTCATGAGCTGGTTTTAGCTTTTGGCTGATGCGGGGTTCATTCGATTTTGTCGTAGGGACGGCGTGAGGGTGAAGGGCTACTTTGTGTGGTCGCTGCTGGACAACTTTGAATGGGTTAGTGGCTACACCGTTCGATATGGCATCAATTACGTCGATTTCCAGAATGGGTTGAGGAGAATCCCCAAACGCTCAGCATATTGGTTCAAGAGCTTTCTCAAGAAGTATTGAAGATGAGGACATATATACAGACATTACAAAATAAACTAATGTTCTTGTCAAATCAATCGAAGAATCCATTAAAGATATAATTGTCTATCTCCTCGAATATAATGTACTGATTTGATTCATAAAGCAATTCCAATTTGACCAAGTATCATTGGACAAGCATAAAATTAAGAGTCTTTAGATGACAAGAGAAACCGTCCTGAAAAGTCCAAAACCCTAACAAGTCCGGCTGCCACTGTTGCTGAAGGTAGCCCGCCCGTCCATGAGGGACGGCTTATTTGACCCTAAAAGCCCTTTGACAGATGGCTCTCGTCGTCGGGATGGCTTGGCCGTCCCTCTAGTATGAGCACAGAATGTGATGGCTCTTCAGTGCGGCACTCACGTAATGCGTCCGATCCTTCGTATTAGACCTTCCTTATGGTGTCATGGGCCATGACTCATGGCTGACACATCATCATTGTGGATAATGTGATCGCGTATAAATTATACTCTATCTTGAGTTAATCATTGAATGGACCGTTCAAAGTCTACATCGAAGTTGGCCAACTCCGCTCACCAGCTTCCATCACTGATGGCCAAGTACTTCGGTGAAGTCACGAGACCCTTGCCTTCCTGGATGAGATTCAGTAAGTCATCCGGATCAAACCCCACCTCCCCAAGATCGGAGAGCACGGGAGTGGGCTCCTCTGCCAAATTTTTGCCGTCGATGGCCTAGTCCTCTGGCAAAGAAGTTAGAAAACCCTCGCCGTCCTCAATGAGACTAAGCAAGTCCTCCGGATCAAACCCAAAATCCCAAAGATTGGTGGGCACTAGAGTGGGTTCCCCGCAAAACTTCCACTGCTGCTGGTTGGGTTCTTCGGCGAAGCTAAGAAAATGTTGTTGTCCATCGAGACAGCCGAGAGCGTTGGGCCTTGAGAGTAGCCACTGTTGACTTGGACTCGTGCATCGTCTTCCAAAGCCTTCAGCTTTTCCCACGCACAATGACGGATGGCTTCGTAGGGACTTGAGGTCCTCCTCGGTCGTGCAAGCATCCCACTCCACTTGGATCTAGGTTGCCCACTAGGTTAGACTCATTAGCTGCAGTGTCACATCGCCATCACAAAGGTAGTCGCCGATAATCTCATTGGCGGATGGATCGCTAGAGGTGTCAAAATGGGTCATGTGAGTTATATTCTATTTTAATGGGTCAGAATGTGTGACTCATCCCAATTGTAAAACGTGTTTTTCTTCTTTGAGTTATCTTCAAATTCAATGAGTGATGATGATCTACCAATGACCGCGACACTCCGCTGCTCGCCTCCGTCGCTCACCTCCACCCCATCTCAATTTATATGACTTTTAACAATACATGTCGAATCGAGTATAGGTCGGGTCAAGTATGGGTTACTAGATTTACATTACATGAATATGAGTCAAAATGGATTAAATGGGTCAATATTTGTCAAACTATTTTGAACCTGACCCAAACCTAACCCAATTCACCCATTTGACAGGTTTACTGGTCGCTAAAAGAGCATGGCTTTCCGACAAGGGAGAAGACGACGACCGCGACGCGAGTGCCATAGAGGTAGTAGAGCTTGAAGGTCTTCTTGAGGCCCTTGCATCCCTTGGAGTAGGTCACAAGCCGAGCAATCGGTTGGTGATCTTGGCTATTTCCGTCTGCCGGCACTTACTCATCTTCAAACCCCTAATCGAGCTGGGATGCCTCACTAGAACTCGATTGTCTCTCTAGGGTTTCTAGCTAGCTCTTGAGAGTGACGGCTAGAGAGAGAAAGAGAGAGGACACTGTCAATGGCAGACTAAAAAAGGAGGAGAAGGAGATGGATGGGAGTGAAAGAGAATTCACGATCTAGAAGAGGAGAATGCACTCAAGGATTGATGCTTTATATTTGAGAAATTGCCCCTCCCTTGGGTTTAAAAGGTATTACGTTTCCTTCCCACCCTTCCTTTTCTCAAGGCTGGATCTAAATCAGCCCGATGCCTCCTCCTCCTCCCTACTTCGGCCTGTGATGATCCATTGGGCCGAATCAAGGCCTACTTTTCGAGCCCAAATTGGATACTAAAAGAATAGAGCATTTTAAGTCCACAACACGTGGAGAGACCAAAATAGAAATGAAAATCCAGTTCTATTCAGAATTAGCCTAATTAAAAAAAAAAAAACCCTTTAACCTTAAGTTTCATTCTAATTTTATCCTAAATTTTTTTCCTCATAAATCACCCCAAAATTTAGTTGCAGCCCTAGTTCTACCCTAAACATTTTCTAAATTATGAAATTTTTTTATAAATTATTTATTTCTCATCATAGAAGTGTACTTTAAACCTATAATCTCAAAAGGATTAAAATGTATTAAAAAAATTACTTTCATCCCATCTCTCTACCTCATGTCAAATTTGCCCAATCATCATAACATAATAGCTTTGTTTCTACTTTCAAAATGCAATGACTGAAACCCAAAAAAGATATTACTTTGTAATTTACAAATTGCATAAATACTAATCACTCATGGCAAATTTTGTTGATTTATCATCATGGAATAGCTTATGAATGATCGCTCTTATACTAAGCTATGGTATGGTTTCGAATATCATAGAAAAATGCCAAGATTGGCTTGACATAACAAGATTTAGTAATACTCAAATTTGTGTATCACACATTTTTTTGATTAAAAGTGATTTAAATGAATCAATAAAAAGTCATGTTCTCACGAAACATGCATTATCCTTTTCAAAATATGTGAAACAATAATTGACAAAATTGATTTTAACGAACGACACCATTGTTGTTAAGATAACGCATCACTCCTTTGGTGTGCCGTGATATTTCTTACTCTCGCTAATGACACCAGTAAAAGGACCACAAGTACTTTTCCTAGGTGTGCCATGAATAGAGGAGATGGGCTGACGCCACGTGGAAGGAAAAAGCAGGTATCGAGAAAATATTAGGTGCGTGCGACGTGCCAGCGTGTCAAACGGGAAGAGGCCTCGCTGGGTGGGGCCCACCTATGGAGGATGATTCCATCTTTACTCACAAGCCACTTTCTTGGACTTCACGGCCAAAAATTGTGAGACTATCATTTGAAACGTTTATTTTGCAAAAAATAAATCATCTGAAAAATCTTATATTGATTATAATTATAAATAAATGAAGTATATATTCATTAGCAACAATAAATTTACACCTGAATTTTTTTGCAAATTCATTGTTATAAGTAATATAAACATTCATATTTAGAATTAGGATTTTTTTTTACAAATCATTCACATTGAAAAAATCAAAAATTTTAAGAATAATATAGAAAATTAAATTTAAGCCAACACTATCATGATCGCAAGACTACAAACTTATCAGGAAATGACATAACGTGAGATGCTCTAGTCAAAAGTTTATACTCATGAAAGCAATAAGATAATTAGGAAAGGGCCAAGATGGTTCTTTTCTTTTCTTTTTAGTATCTTGTTTCGAAATGTAAGAAAGTCGATCATTAATAACAAAGATTTTTTTTTTCCTTTTCATTTTCTAGTTCTATTTCTTTTCCTTTGGCATGTCACGACATTTCATGCTAATATTCTTTTCATCTGCTTATGGAACATGACATTTATATATGCACATGCATATCAACATATGTGCGTGCATACGTTGAGGGTAGAAGGACGACCATCGAGCAAGATGGGCTTGAAAGAAGAAACTACTTTGCATTGTTGCCAATGGTGGGCAAACTTGATTCTTTTATCAAGGCATTTGAAAATCATAGAAAGAAATAGTAATATTAATGGACACGCCCATACAAAAAAAAAACGTAATTTTGCCACTTAAAGAATTAATAATTCGACAAAATAAAAAAAGTCACAAATGTTATTCTTTTGTTTCAAATCATTATAAGCTTTAAAAATTAATCACCTAGTAATACTCTTACAGAAATAATTACAATCACACAATATATAAAAAGCCGTAGAAAAATAGAGGGTGATTACCAAAAATTTGTAGGCAGTAAAATAACAAGTAATAAGTAAATGAACCATTAAAAAAAAAAAACTACTTATACAGGTGGCCCCCCGTAAATTCCCCACTCGCCCCCGTGCCATTTTTGCCCCTTTTGCATTTTGGCCACTAAATTGAATAGTAGTTAATTTTCTATACTTCGAACCGTTGATGTATACAAGACCCATTTCTCTTCTTCATCCCCAACAAAAATAAAAAAATCACCTTAAAATTCAATGTCAATTTGATGGTAAGGTGGATTGCTATTCTAATCTCCACCACGATAGAAATGTCGATCAAATTCTCATCCTCACAACCATGTAAATCCAATGGGATCTTGATCAACCCTCCCACCTTTGTCCTCCAAATCCCATTAGAAAAGTCATTCTCTGGCGAAGCCCTACTATAAGTAAATGAGTTGATTAGGTCATCAATATACATAAAAACCCATTGCATTTTTAGATTCAAATGAGATAAAGAACAACTTGTTAGGGCTTTCCTGGCAGAGGCATGTTCTTGCTGAGGAAAAGTTGTGTTTTGAGGATTTTATTTTATTTTGAAAATACCATTTTCAAAGTTATGAGATTTCAGGATTATGTGAAGAGTACAAAATCAAAGTTAAAAAATTTTGTTAGTAAAAAATATTTTCATTAAATAACAATTTATACTCAGAGTTAATACCACGAAAAACTCTAATCAATACACTTTTGATAAATTTACCCAAACTAATTTTTTGACCATAAAAAATCGCGGACTAGTATACATTTGATAAATTTACCCTAAACCAGTACATTTGTGACAAATTTACCATCTGTTAATTTACGTTAAATTTTACTGTAAATTGCTAAGTTGGATAACACGTAACATTTGAATAGTATATCAGTTTAGCATATTATTCTCCATTTATTATAGTTGTACCGGTTTTGTGATTTTTTGTGATATTAATCTAATTTAATGAAGGACATATTTGTAAAAAATATATTAGTATGAGGTTTTTGGAATTGACAATTAATAATGATATATATTAGATTATGCGCAATTTTCTTCTTATGATAACTAGAGGTAGTTGGAAGAAATTTCCTTTAATCACTTTTTTATTAATACATTGTAAAATATGGATATTATCCACATGCAAAATTAACAGCATGTAAATAATGTAATGTCCAAAATTCTATATCACTAATAAAAAAAAAGGTGGTTAGAAAAAATCAGAAAATATAGTCTAATAACTACCATTATCGGCCATTTCTTTTTTAACAAAACATTTTTAAAGATTATAGGGCTCGGTGCATTTAACATTTTCAACATAATACTATTTAGTGTGGGCATTAGTATGGTTCAACATAAACAAAAAAGCATGAAGACTGTAGCAAGACTAATTAACGAATCCAACTTAATGTTTTATCCCATAGAATTTTGCCTAAGAATTAATAAAATTTTCAGATGAGCTCATCAAATCTCAATCATCGAATCATTGGTCCTCACATGAACCATCTAATCTAAAAGAGTGAGATCCATTGGCTATCGTGCATTGGGAGGCAAATATAGCTTCTTCGAGAATGGTGAGACAATAATAGTATGCAAACCCATTTAAATGACTCGTCATGTTTTGTGATGTAGAATTTTCAAGAAGAGCTCACTAATAAATAATTTAAGTAAAATTGGGTGGTTTAGGGTTAAGGCTTTACTTAAAAATCCAACCAGCACATCTTTTAGCTCGGTCCAAGCCTATCCAATCATCACTTCTATTTAAACCGAACACCGATTGGATTGAAATGACCCACTTAAGAATAAACCATAACACGAGATGATCCAAGAACCTCTCAACTTGAACTTGAGCTCAAATTGTCAGGAGGAGGAAACTGACCCGAACGTAAAAGGCTATTGCAATCCGACTTCTACTAACATCAAATGTCACGTAGCTTCCATGGAGCATTAACAGGAAGGATAAAAGGACTCGGAAAGCAAAGCTGACAATAGGCAATAGATATCATTGGAGAGTAAACGAACGATCAAACAACACCAGCTTAATTTTTTTGCAACAAAATTGTCAAGACAATAACATTCATGCGGCAGTTTCACTGGTCTTGCACAATCCATGACTTGTTCCCTCAAACATGTTTACCCTTCGGCTCTACAAGAACCCAAAAAATAAGAAAGAGAAATCATCAATGCAGAAGTTCATTGTACAGGAGACCAATATCAGCATTCAATGCTTCAACATTTCAATCGATGTGGCTAGACATTGACGCCGATTTACTCAATTCATCAATCATATGCACATCAATTTGATCAAATGATAAGCTGGGACTAATTTCCAACTAGCATCCAAACAAACGAACTACCTGATGATGCTCCCAATTCCAAACTGAGAGGAAGTCGGAGGCATTTCAGGTCGCAGAAAAAGTAAAATTATAATTACGTTGTGTGAGTGACATGTTTATGTATTTCCTGACTAGAATGTGTGGTGGGGAGTTCTCATTTTACCAAATGTAGGTTTACTAAGAATGACTTTGAGAGAGTAGTACAGTGATTAAGGTCATGCAACTCACTTATTCAAATGCTCATGTACACTCTACCACGTCATTTAATTGATTAATTTTTTTTATAGATCAATTTATAGATCGGTGTTTCTTGAACATCATGATTGTGCTAAAACGACACCCGGGCAACATCTTAGACGACATCCATTCCTAAACTCCCATCCCCGGCAGGCGGCAACTGAATTGTCCAACAAAGTGAAGAATCAAGCACGGACGCGATCCTCCAAGAGAGCCAAAATAGTGCAAGCCAACAAGGTTTGAAGCTCTCGAAAACCGTCCATCTCGCCTGTCGCTCGAAACTTTAGAATCACAGTCGACGCCAACTCAAGAATTGTCACCAACACCGACCTTGACCTCTTACGTTACCTCCAAATCCTCAAGTTAGATCTTCCATGCCGCTTAGAAAGTTATAGAGCTCATGATCGCTCCTGTGCAGAATCTCCCAAGAAAGGAATCTCCTAAAGACTAGCATTTGAATAAGGGCTTTATTGGGTCAATTCCAAAAAAAACCCCAAACTTTAGATTTAGTCTCAAATATACCCCGAACTTTTTTTTGTCTCAAGAAAAACCCCAAACTTTAGGTTCAGTCCCAAATCTGCCCCGAACTTTTTTTTGTCTTAGAAAAAACCTCAAACTTTAGGTTTAGTCCCAAATCTGCCCCAAACTTTTCTTTAATCTCATAAAAAACCCCAAACTCTTAATCTATTCCCAAATCTATCCCAATTTTTTTTTGTTAAAAAGAAAATTATCAAATTTTACTATAATCCTAAATTTGCCCTCATTAGCCTTTGTCCAAAAGCCGTATTAGTAATCCCTAATTTTTTATATCCTAAAATGGTTTTATTTTGAAAATAATTTTCTATAACATCTTGTTTATGTGTATTTATTATCTATGTGGAAATGCAATGTTAAGTTGGGACTAGACCATAGAGTATATTTGAGAACAGATAAAAAAATTGGTGATTTTTTTAGTACAAACAGAGGGTAAAACCCCAAATTAGTAGACCCGTTAATTGCGGCGTGTTATTTAATTTAGAAATTTGACGGTAAAATTTAACGGAAAATCATATATGGTAATTGTTTTTGGTGGTCAAAAAAATAATTTTGGGTAAATTTGTCATATGTGTACCAATTTGACATTTTTTTAGACAAAACAAAATTCAGGGTAGATTTGGGACTAAAATTAAAGTTTAGGGTTTTTTTTGAGACAAAAGAAAAGTTCGGGACAGATTTGGAACTAAACCTAAAGTTTGGGGTTTTTCTTGAGACAAAAAAAAGTTCGGGGTATATTTGGGACTTGACCTAAAGTTTGGGGTTTTTTTTGGAATTGACCCGGGCTTTATTAGCATAACAATTCTTTTTTTTGTTATTGTAAGGATAACAGTACATTGTGAGCCACAAATTCTTGAAAGTGAACTCCATAGCAATTTTTAATTGTTTATCCTTTTTGTTTTTTGCAGCCCAAAATAAGCTGTTCTTCTTGTGATAAGTTAACGATAGTCATATAAGCATTTATCTTTTGAGTCATAACCATGTTTTCACACGCTGAGAGGAGATACAAGTGGATGCAATCCGTATCTGTTTGGGAGACCAAACCTGATGAACATTCTCTACGTTCCCAAATTCATGTCTTTAGCCATTACGTCAGTGCTTTGAAAATTCTGAATTTACTGAACGAAAGTGAAGCAAAACGAGGGATGTGGATGCGATTAAGCTTTGAGAATGGGCCTGACCGATTTTTAAGGCCCCCTCTCTCTCCTCTTCTTCGTCTTCTTCATCTTCTCAACAGCGAAAGAACGGTAAACGAAACGCAGGCGCAGACATCATCGTCAACAGGCAAGAAGAAGAAGATGCAGAACAGAACAAAAAAAAAAAAAAATCGAATTTTTGTTGATTAATCCGCTCTGGACTCGAGAATCGAACAAAACCCTAATTTCCCATCGTGCGTTCATCATCTTAAATACTCTAATTTTGTGAGGGCGGTGATTTTTTCAACCAATTCCTTTTACTGCCCACGCTTGATGTGGTAAAAATCTAATATGATAAGTAAAGAAATCTCTTCAAAGGACATAGGCGAATTTAGCATGAGATAAATTATACTTGATGCGACAACTATTATTTCTGTTTGTGTACATTTATTTTCTGAATCATTTTTTCTATTTAATCTCTTCAAAATCTTAAAAATGGAAACACATGTTAATAAAATATATGCGAGCTAAATTCTAATTTCCTTAATGGGTCTATATTTCGTATATAATAGTTACGATAGTTGCAACATTTGATTAGATGAATAATAATTTAAAACATAAAATACACTCTAAATAAAATTATAATATGGAGTTACAAAGTTCGTTAATAAGATATGATAGTGCTTGATGCTATACTTTTTCTCTTCTCTTTTGCTTGATTTTTTAGATAGTCATCATCTAGTAGAACCATATGTAGACACCAATTTAAATTTCCCATGTCATGAGAAGGTCAATTGATTAACAATAGTAAAATGATATAATGATCTCATCTGATTGCGTTTTATGATAATCCAACACATAAATCGACACTAAATAGTGATATGTATTAGACTATGCGCTATTTTCTTCTAACGGTAAGTGGTGGACATTACCATATAAAATGTGGATATTTTAGCCATTAGTACAATTACCATATAAATTATGTGACGCATGATTGTATATCACCAATCAAAAAGGTGGTTAGAAAAAAAATTCAGATATATAATCTAATAATTATCATTATTAGTTTTTTTCTTTTTTCTTCTAGCAAAACATCATTAAAGATTACATGACTCACTAAATTTAACTTTTTCAACATAATACGATTCGGTGTGGACATTAGTATGGTTATGCTTAAACAAAAAGCATAAAGTGAGCTCACTCATGAATAAGCGGTTTAGGGTATAGGCCTTACTTGAAAAAGTCTGACTAGCACATTTTTTAGCTCAGTCCAATCTGATCAAATTACGAGTCTACTTTTAACTAGACATTGTTTGAATCGAAATGACCCGCATAAGAATAAAGTGTAACACAAGATGATTCAAGAGCTGCTCAACCTGGACTCGAGCTCGAATTGTATCTTAAGAAGAGGAAAATGATCCAAACTTGAAGGCTATTGAATCCAAAATGATCCTCTGTAGAGGAATTCTTTCGGTTGAGCTAGCTCACAGGTCTTCATTTTAAAATGCTATGATTAAAATGCTACTTCATTAGGCAACTCGCTTTGAGATTCAATTCAAATGGCTCTAATTAATCTTTAAAATTGTCGACAATTGACTTTAGAAATAAAAATCGGCAAAAATGTCATAGGATACTTGATGTCTTCACTAACATGAGCCTGAAGACTTGAACAGAGGATTTTTCAGTGGCTTCCTAATATGTAGGTCGGCTCTTGAAATTGTCAAAACAGCTAGTACATTGGAAGGATCGAATCTGTTTCCTATACGAATCAATTGAAACAGCACCACTGTAGCAATTCAGCTTTCCAATTCATTAGCGGTATTAAGAGACGGCAGCAAGTCAGACCGAGCCCAAAGTCCTCGACGCATAAAGGACTTGATCAAGGTATGAAACTCAAAATGGACTAAAACAAAACGAGAGATCTAGATGCAAAATCGAGAGGTCGCAAGATCTGGCTCTGATAGCAATTGCTTCTTTGTTAAATGGAAATGTTTAAGCAAGTGTTTCACAAAGAGACCTAGTGCATTGATCACTACGAATCAAAAAGTCGTCTTCGTTGCTGCAGCTTTTCCGATCTGCACTTAAGCTTTGACGATGAGCCCATCGACGGATCGGCCTACAGTTTCTAGTTTGCTTATCACAGAAAGACATCAAGCAAGAAGAAGATGCAGAAGATCCACATTATGCAATTCCCCATCAAACAATTATTGAACGATACAATCTGAAATCAACAATCGAACAATGAGGATTGAAACCCATTACCCAAATTTCTATCATGTTCATCATCATTATCTCTGCTCCTCAGATATACAAAACCTAACAAAGATGGACAATCTCCAAGAGAGGGAACACTGCTGTACAATGCGGTTTGACAAGCAAAGAGGAAGTCAGCACAAGAAGCAAACTGAAAATAATATAGAAAAGTAAAAAACCGTCAATAGGCTGAAGCTAGTCAGGTGATGACTAATTTTTCCAGGCACCGTGCATTTCGTAGAATGTATGCTATCCCGGGAAGTTCCTGTAGACTAACTGGTCTGCGTTGTATCAGATTCTGAGATTCTAACAATTGAGATGACACTCCTTCCATCTCCAAAGTGGACAGGATCTAAGCTCATTGAGCAAGCAAAATAGAAAGATTAATTAGAATTTCTGTTCTTGTTTAACATGAATAAAGAATAACAAAATCACAGCTCATCCGGATACAATATCCATCAACCCTGTCTCCTAGCCAGGAAAAGTCTGATAAGGATACTACAAGTAGAAATGAACAAGTGAATCTCTTTAAGAATCGAGACTATTTACATAAAACTTGCGATACTTTAAGGATCTGAATATTATAGTAGTTGGTCATATGAGATAGCGAATCTCGTTATTGACCAAAACTTCTGAGAAAATCCATCCATTGCAATTGTAAAATATTGTAAGAACACTATGTAAGAAAATTATGGAGCATCAGCCTAGAGTGACCAGTGAGCATGACCCGGTTCTCCGCCAACCTAAGATGACTAGGTCCATTACTCTTCATCATCTCTCCAGATAATTGCACTTTTTTCTATAGACTGAGAGTGAATGGAAGATTTAACAGTTTCAAATAATCTCTAAATGCAATGTTCTAGTGAAAATCAAGCATCTAACGGTGTTGCATTGAGAAGCATCCATGACAACTAGAAATATCTAGTGGCATTCAATGTCCCTAATTGCTCGATCCCAAATCCATTTGTTCGAAATTAAATAGAGGGAAGAAGCTCCAAGTTTCACCACGTTTCTTACATAATAAATCGAAACAAAAAGTTATGAATCATCCTGTTAATAATGATTCACCCTGATGAAAGATTAAAATGCCACAGAGCTGAGAGGTCACTAAAGAGGGGCAACAAATAGCACTAAATGGCACTAATCACAGAGACCATTCAACACGAGTGACGTCTTAGAAAGGGCAAGGATACTGAGCTGGTACCTGCAAACATTGAGTGCCAATGGTGATCGTAGAAACTCCAAGCAGCTTATCAAGAAATTGCTTTAACAAGTCGCAGCAATCGTCATCATACACCTCCTCAAAATCTAACTCGGCTTCCACCAAAGAAGATAAGTCGAGCCTTAACTCCGAATTAATATCCCAATGCCCTTTTAGCCGCAGCGTCTGTAAATGCGGGGCCTGAATTATCTCCAAGTTAGATAGATCCCAATACCCCGTTAGCCACAGCGTCTGCAAATGCGGGGCCCAAATTTTCTCCAAGTCAGGTGACTCGTCAAGCTCGAATCCTTGCTCGAGTCTTAACTCTTTCACACTCATCGAATCTATTACAATGTTCTTCAGGCCGCGGCAAGAGTTCAACTCAATGCACTCTAAAACAGGACTTCCCCTGACAATTCCCTCCAGCATATCATCACTCAACTCCGCCCTTTCTATGAACAAGACCTTAAGACAAGACCAAGTGATAGCAGTGGTATCCAACGAAAGACAGCATCCAGAGACTTGCAGGCGCACCAACTTACTCGAGCAGTACAAGAACGGCGGCAGTTTATAAAGGACCTCCTGCTCGGAATCAAGAAGACATAGGCGAAGGTCCTCCACACAGCGCTCCACCGCTTTGCGGAGCCAGTCGTCGAGCTTGGGGCGGCATGCCTCGTCGGACTGGAAAATGGTGATGTGGAACGTCTTCACCGTGGGCGAGGTGACCCTGATCAGGACATAGTCGACGAAAGACGGGAAGTCCAAGGAGCGAGACTCCCGGACCCCGTCGGACTGGAGGATGGTGATGTGGAACGTCTTCACCGTGGGCGAGGTGACCCTGATCCAGACACCGTCGACGAAAGGCTGGAAGTCCAAGGAGCGAGACTCCCGGACCTCGTCGAAGACGAGGTGGGTGGTGGTGGTGGTCCAAGTGGACCGCCAGCGCTTGGACAGGACGCTGGTCTTGACGACGTCCTCGAGGGGCAGAAATGAGAAGATGCGGTGGATCACGTCGTCCGGCAGGTCGCTGATGAGATCGCCAGGGCTCGAAGGACGAGGAGGAGGAGGAGGCCGGTTTCGTTTGGCGCGATCCGGCCGGTCGCCGGAGGATCTGCGGCGGATGGCGCCGTGGCCGATGGACGTCTCCGCCATGATGAGATCGCCGGGGCGATTCGGCCCGTCGCCGGAGGATCCGCGGCGGATGGCGCCGTGGACGGAGATCTCCGCTGTGGAATTGGAAATCCACGGGGGGATGCGATCGGAGGAGGCGGGTATCGACGGCCGAGGAGATGGCTCGGTGCTAATCGGCGGGAGAGAGACGATCGGACGACTTGCGGCCGAACCAGCTGGCATTTTGGGGAATAATTGCCCTGACGAGGACAGAATTTCCTCGTATTTGCATAATTAGCCCGGACATTTCGTGCGCGACTATAAATCAGCCGGTCTTCCTTTACTCTTTTGCTGTCATGACGGTGAGTCGCCGTCAAATAATTGGGAAAAAAAAAAAACCGTGAGAAAAACTCTACCCTAAACAATTTTTTTATCGCATAAAAGTTCTCAAATTCCACTCCTTTTCTTTTTGGTCCTTTTTTCTTACTTCTTTTCTCAATTTTTCATCACAATTTTCAAGCAACGGCCAATGGTTTACTTATGTGCAATCAAGTCATTTCACCGTCATTGAGCATTTATATATCCTGAAAAAAGAAAATCGCTAGTGATGCCATATGAATACATGAAACAAAATTCTTTCGTCACGACTGTGAGGCATTTCAATTGAAAAAGAAAACATAACTTACGGCGAAGAATTTATGAGCGAGCGTATAAATTAAGTCTGAACCATTTCGCAAAATAGAATGTCACACGATCATCCATTGCCTCGGCATTGATTAATTAGTATTTTTTTGTTAATGAAATGATAATATTGATAGCTTTCATATGATTCAGGGATTAATCCGAATAAAATTTTTTCTAAAAATTAGAAATATTTTTAGATGAGCCCATCAATTCTCGACCATCAAACCGTTGGACCCCACATGGAATTTATCTAATCCCTTAATGACAAGATCCATCGGGCTACCGTGCACTTAGAGGCAAAATTAGCTTTTTTGAGAATGGTTAGACGACACTGGTGCAATGCCCATTGAAATGAAGCTATGCTTTGGGACGTAGAATTTCCAAGTACTATGGCAGTTGCAGGAGAGCTCACTACTGAATAACTCCAATAAATGGTTGGTTCAGGGTGAAGGCCTTACTTGAGAAAGTCCAATTAGCATATCCTTTAGCCCAGTCCGAGTCTATCCAATTGTCACTTTACTTTTTAATCAAACATTGTTCAAATCGAAACAGCCCACGTAAGAAACAAGCGTAATGGGAGATGATCCAAGAACCGTGCAACCTGGACTCGAGTTCGAATTGTATCTTAGGAAGAGGAAAAATGACCCAAAATTTAAAGGCCATTGGAAACCAAAATGATCCACCCAAAAAGAGACCGGACTTGCCCCTTTGCCACCTGCGAAAGAATTCATTTGATTGAGCTAACTTGCTGGTCTTCATTTGAAACTAACGCTCTTGACCACACAAATTGATAAAGCAATTACAGAAGGATATGTATTTACTGCAACAATACAAGTAGAATTTGTAATTGATCCCTATCCAATAAAATTTGCACATCAGTTGCTTTGATAATGAAGAGAAAAACTTGAATTTGGATCGCCGTCACCATTACTAAGCACAACCGCAGCTAGTGTCGAAGGAGTTGCCTAAGTCGAAATCAGAAGTTGTCGCTTATAATGTACAACCTTTCCCATAGGTGTTCAATTATGGGAATGGGTTTATGCTTGGGATTTGGCAAAGCGACGACCCTTCTGCATTGATCATAGAGAGACATCACAAGCAAGAAGAATATGCAGAGAAGATCCACATTACCCAATTCATCATCGAACAAAAATCAGACATTTATTGAACAATATGATCTGAACTCAAGAATTGAACGAGTATAGAAACCCATCACCCAAATTTCTATTATGTTCATCATCATTATCTTTGCTCCTCAGATATACAAAACCAAACAAAGGTCGACAATTTCCAAGACAGAGAACACTGCTGTACAATGTAGTTTGACAAGAAAAAAGACACATGTTCATATTCACAGAGGCATTTCTGAATCTTCAAGAGCAAAAAAGACATTGGAATTATATCCATAGCTCTCTACATCTGAGCGCGTGGAGTCCAGCTGCAGAATTGGCCGGGAACTGCATCAAGGAAAAAAAGCCGCAGAAATACCAGCCATATCAGCATTAAAAAGATGAACAACAGTCCACGGACAGTAATCCATTAGTAAGAAAAGAAAGAAAAACAGCATAACAGATGATAAACTTGTGTCCTAAATGTAGATTCCAATGATTTATACAGACATTAATTATTGCCCTCCAGGTATTAGGAGATATGAAACTGATTGGAGCCTGGAAAAGGACAAGTCCAGAAAAATTGCTCTGTTTTCACAACAAATGACACCCTTTCGTAGATGTCGCTGGAGAAGTAAAAGCCAAGGTGACATTGGTAACTGCTGATGGAACTTCTGCAGCTGCAGATCGGTTACACCACAGCTGCCAATAGCATACATCACCATCAGCATAAAAGTTCACCTGCTTAATGCTCGAGTAACGATGTGCGAAAGAGTTAGTTCCAGAGTTTATGGATCAGAAAACAGTAAACAAAAGAAACAAAAATTCATGTAGAAAGAGAAATTACCTTCCTTCGCGAATGTCCTCACATTTTACCATTAGACTCTACAATAACCACAAAAGAAAAAAGGAAACCGTTAATGCACAAGGTCGTGATATGGAAGACCACTTACCATTTTGGTCTGTAGAAAAAGAATTCAGTGTGTGTTTGGCTAATGAAAAAAATGGTGCTTGTATGCTTCAAGTTAAGCTCTTCTTATCAGTAAATGAGCTTTGGGCCAGTAACATAGATCCGTTTCGTTATCGGAATCAGTGTTCAATGCTTCAATGTTTCAATTGATGTGGTAGACATTGACACAGATTTACTCAATTCATCCATCATCGCAGATAAATTTGAGCAGAGAATTCCTGCTGCAACTAGGCTGCGATGAATTTCCTAGCAGCATCCAAACAATGCCGACACAAACAAGGCCCTCTGCCGCAACTAAAACAAGCATTCATCATGACTTTTATCTTTTTTTCATCAGAATCTAATCAAATTGTATGCGCCTGATGCTCCTAAGTTAAGCTTCTCGACTTAGCACCAACCCAAACGCCTCTCATCAACACCGCCCCCGAATCTATCCAGTAGATCGCTCCAACAAGCCAGTCCACACGCGACACACTGTAAAACCTGAAAATGCGTGATGAAATGCTTGACAGTGCTCCCACTTCCAAAGGGAGACGAAGTCCGAGGCATCCACAGAGACGAGCCATGGATGCCCCGGATGAAACTGAAACAACCACACAATCTGGTCACTGCTAGGCCGAAACGCTCTCAGCCGCAACACATTTCAGATCGAAGAAGAAGCGACACAAGCTACACACTAAGGCTAGCGAAAACGAATTGTAGGAATTAAGCTTCGATATTGGGCCCATTGACGAATAGAACAAAACACAGTAAAGCAAACCCACGCAGACGTCATCGTCATCGCCAAGCAAGAAGAAGAGACGCAGAATTGAATGAAAAAATCGAAGTTTTATTGATTAATCCTCTCTGAATTCAAGAATTGAATTGAACAAAACCCTAATTTCTATTCTGTTCATCATCTCTGCTCCTCGTATACCCAAAAAAAGAAAAAACTAACAAAGATGGAGAATGTCCTCGAGACATTTATCCCTCGGGACAAAGCTGTAGATGTACAACGAACAAAGACACGTCTTCTTCACATGCGGACACCCAATTCTTCGAGTCCCGCAAAGACTGCATCGGCGCCCCAGCTTCCGCCGCCGACGGCAGAGCACTCCAGCGACAAGAAACCCTCGCCGTCCTCCAAGAGATTAAGGAAGTGGTCCGGATCAAACCCAGTATCCCCAATATCGGAGAGCGCAGGACTGGGCTCCGCCGCCAAATTTCCGCTGCCGCCGGCCGTGTCATCCGGCGAAGCCAAGAAATCCTCGCCGTCCTCAAGGAGATTGAGAAATTCGTCCGGATCAAACCCAGGATCCCAAGATCAGAGGAGAGCGGAGTGGGCTCCCTGCAAAACTTCCACCGCCGCCAGCTGGGTTCTCTGGCGAAGCCAAGAAAAGGTCGCCTTCCGTCGAGAAGGCCGAGAGAGCTGGCCCTTGACCTTGACCGCCGCCGACCTGGACTCGTGAATCCTCTTCCAAAGCCTTCAGCTTTTTCCGCACACAATCGCGAACGGCTTCGTACAGAATCAGGGACTCGAAGTCCTCTCGGTGGTGCAAGCGTCCCACTCCGCTTGCATCCAGTCCTTCCACTCGGTCAGACCCATCGGCGGCATCACGTCGCCGTTGCGGAGGTAGTCGCTGATAACCTCATCGGCCGATGGGTCGCCGAAAGAACAGGGCTTTCCGGCAGGGGAGAAGACGACGACCGCGACGCGAGCGCCGCAGAGGCGGGAGAGTTCGGAGGCCTTTTTGAAAAGGCCCTTGCGCCTCTTCGAGTACGTCACGAGCCGGGCTGCCGGGTCGGCGATCCTCGCTATTTCCGTTCGCCGGCGCTTACCCATCAACGATCGCAAGTATCTGTCGCAGGTCTCTGGGTTTTCTTCGGACAGAGAGATAGAGTAGGTTGTACGAAGTTGCAGGTTTCTGGGTTTTCTTGAAGAGAGAAAGAGAGAGGGTAGTACGAGGTTGCAGGTTTCTGGGTTTTCTTGGAGAGAGGAGAGAGGGGTTTGGAGTTGCAGACAACATATGCGCGTTTTCTTCATTTCAAATTTCCAGTGATACTCGAATTTTTCCCAATTTTCTAGTGATAGCAATTAAGCCCCTGAACTTTTTATTTCTATCGATTAAGTACTCTAATTTTCTGCGAGCAGTGATTTTGTTCAATTGATTCCCCTTACTGTTAACACTCGATGTGCCAAAAATTAAATAAGATAATTAAAGAAATCTCTTTAACTATATAATTGAATTTAGCATGAGATAAATTATAATTGATGTGGCAACTATTATTTTTGTTTGTCTACGTTTATTTTTCTAAATCTTTTTTTCTTTTTAATCTCTTCAAAATTTGAAAATGGAAACACTTGTTAATAAATTATATGACAAGCTATATTGCAATTTCCTTAATGGGTCAGCACTTTGTATATAATAGTTATGATAGTTGCAACATTTGATTGTAGGAATACTAATTTAAAATATTAAGGACACTCTAAATAAAAATATAATACGTAGTTAAAAGGTTTGCTCATATGCATTAGTTATATCAATGCTTAATGCTATTTTTTCTTTTCTTTTCTCTTGGCTCAGTTCTATGGATAGGCATCCTCTAGTAGAACCATATGTAGACACCAGTTTAGATTTCCTAATATCGTGGGAAGGTCAATTAATTAACAATAATGATCTCATCTAATTGCTTTTCATGATAATCCAACATATGAATTGACATTAAATAGTAATATATATATATATATATAATTTATGCACTATATTTTCCGCCACCCCTAACTAATGGTAGTTAAATTGACATCAAATAGTGTGTCTATATATACAGTTTGGGATTTTTCTCCATCGTAGACGGAGATTCATATAATAGGAAAGTTTCAGCAGTTAAAATAACTCTCTTCCCACCACCAGAACACCAGTCCATCGACCATCACGTTCCCTTCCGAGAAACCCTTGAGAAGCCGTGGAGATGCCGTGCTGATCCCTCGGAGAAAGCGTGCCACCTCAAGGCACGGGGAAGCATCGGCTCCGTCTGTGGCTCGTGGGTTTTGGCAACAGAGTGAAGATCCGATTCCGGTGCCGCTGAGATGTGTCTGCAGTCTGCGCGAGGAGAAGGGCGAGGAGTGGGTTTTTGGAAAGCTGCGCGATCTCTCTGTGGATCATCAAGACTTGATTGCAGAGTTCACGGAACTTTGGTCTGAAGGCTCTGCCTTGATCGACGTTGCCAAAGGCTCTGACTGTCGTGCGGCGTTTGGTAGGTTGGGGGAAGGAACTTGCGGTTCTGAACGCCAGCGAGAAGCCCGGGATAGAAGGAGAAGAGCCGAGGAATTCTTACCAACCACCGGTCAAGAACGGGCATGAGCGCAGCTGTTTGACCGTGAGGACGACATGTGCGACCTGGACGTGATGATCGGCCTTATTAGATCGGGAAAATGATTTCTCCGGATAAAGCATGCACCGCATGCACGAGATGATGCCGTCAGCAATGGATCCCGTCATGTCTCCAGCAGCCGATTGTCGGCCATTATGGGTAGAAACGGCACTGGGGACTACTAGTGCCTTCTAAGATCAAGAGCAATAGAACAACTCTGTTTACTGGATCATGAAAATCAAAGAGCTAATCGACAATCTGTTCTACAAATGAGTACCGGAGGTTCATCGACTAGAAAATGCATCGGTAGTCTATACACAAAAAGTATATAGTTGTTTATTCCTGGTAGAGCATCACGTTTTGACGCTGAAGCTCCCATCCCGTGAGCCCCCTTCTATCATCGTCTTCCACAGAAACAGAATGATCTAGTGACCCTGTTTTGCTGTATCTGCTGCTTCGTTTTGGATTCAAAAGATAAATTCCGTCAAACCTCCTTTTTATGACTGATGGGAGATTTGGTTGGTGAAACAAAAGATTAGGTAAATTAATCTTTTAGGTAAATGTATTGGCACCCCCTTGGTTGCCTCATTGTGAATCTCTCTTTGCTCATCAAAAAGAGAAAACCTCAACTACTTCATCATCCTAAGTGCTGCCTTTTTTAATTTTTGGTTTGTTTTTATCTTTTTCTCGGTAAGATTACCACCATTCTGAAGCACCTTTCGGGAGTTCTGTGGTATTGTAAATGAGGATCAGTGGTCAAGCGCAATTGCTTATTCTAAAAAGTGGCCACTAGATAACTTCCACCTCTTTCTAGAGAATATCACAGTCAATTCTTGTGTGGAAGAAAGAGACGAAAGCCTGTCCTTTTCTTTTTTCTGTTACTTTGCGTTTCAGTGATCTTTTGCATTGTGTAGTCATTTCCCTGATAATCCCTTTTATGGTTTCAATCATTGCAAGTTCCGAAGGCAGCTGTCTTCAGCAAAGAATGCGAACCATGCATCCTTTCAAGAACCCTCAGAATTTGCTGATTATCAGTTTTCTTTCTTATCTGGCTTTCCAATGGTACTATGGTATATGAGGCTCGGTCCCTTGATGCTCTGCAAAGTATAATCACTTGACATTTATAGGCATATCATTGGAATGTTCAAGCTGAATAATCTGTACGTTTTTTATATATAAAAGATTGTACTTTTTCTACTTTCCAAGTCTTAAACTATAGATTATGAATGCAACATGATTATAATTGCAACTCTCCTTTCTTTCTCCATTCCCTTTCTTCACATAAGGAAATATAGTTGACCGGTTCTCCTTGATATTGATGACACATGTCGTATGAATGCCTTACTCATGATAATTTAATTTGCTTGGGGCATTTAAGTGGTGTTGGCTTGTCAGTGATCTGGTTGTAGCATCTCCAGTGGAACATCACTTTTTGTATGTTGATGATCTACCATCCTAAGAAGGTATCTATAAATATTTCAGTCGTTGACATCCGTTGCAAAATTTGGAAGTTCATGCATTTGCCATTGTCTGTATGGGCAGGAAGAAGCCAAGTATCTCAGCCATATTTGGATGCCTTCGGTGATGAGTATGCAGTTTGTCGTCATGGTATGTGTAATTTTTACTGGATAGACTTGAGTAATCAACAAGTTGGGTTGTGTTTCCAGCTTGAATAATCCCTCATCACACTAGACACGATTGACGTTCTAATTATTGCCATTACCTGTTCGTGTACCCCTTTACCTACATGTCATTCAAGGTCGGAACAACATCCTGAAGCTGTTTTACTCCTCAGCGTTTGATCATTTTATTTATTGATGGGCTGGTATCCGATCATTCACATGCATTCTGTGGGACTTGAGAAAGCACAGAATGATAACATTTTGTACACTTTCAAACAGGAACAAGACACGGCATGGTTGCCAACTGCATTTTAGCTGACAGGATGGTATAACTTGCCTGAGCGGCAACTTTAGAATTTGAATAAGAATATGAATTAGTAGGCTTTCCCAGTTCGATGATGATACATGCAATCCTGCTCGTTTTATGTCCTGACAAGTGGAAGCTTATCATGATGTTGTTTAAAGTTGTTCTTATTCCTCATTGTCCTCACATTCACTTGCAGTTCCCTTTTCATTGGATTTCTATAATTTCTATATCTTGTTATCCTGCCAGGTGTTCTGCTAATGACTGAATTCATACTTTCAGGCACGGCATTTTTCCCCTCGCGGAGCTGCATGAATCATTTCCCTCCTTCCTAATGCCAAAGCTTTTAAAAGAGGAGGCATAAGTAACCTTGTGCGCATTTTGTTCGTAATGGTGACGTCATCAACTTTTAGTAACGCTGGGGATGTAAAGGCTGATTTTCAGAAGTGGTTTACAAAGCAATGTGACACATTGTATGCTGTGCAATGTATAAGCGCCCCATCAGAATTTGACAGACTATTTTTAAATATAGTCTTTGTATTTCGAGCATTCTTGCCTTTTTTATTTTTTCTTGGCATGGTTTAAGATTTTAGCTCCTTTTCAGCTTCTACTCTACATTATTCAAAGCTACTGAGATTACCCTTCAATATGATTGAGCCGATGGGTCCCTTTTGACGACCCTTGAAGATCAACTGCTCTTCTAGTTCTTAGATACAAATTTTATCATATCCTAAATAGCATCAGCATGCGATGCGACATGACATGCCGACATGTCATTTCTCTAAAAAGAGATAATTCTGGCATGTTGTATAACAAATGTATATTTTATGTATACGTGATAAATTATCATTTTTATAATTATTTTAATCAAATTAATTTGATTCCAATTCACAGATAAATAGATAATAAAAAAGAGCTTAGAATGAATTTATACTAAAAATATTAATCCACTGTTCGTTAATATCATTCATGATTTCAATTTGACAAATTAAACTACATTCTATTCTAATAATCCATAAAACTTGAAGGTAAAAAAGCAAGCAGTCCACATTATGGACTCATGTGTGAAAAGAGAAGAAAAACTGGGGCGTGTGTCACGAGAAATGAGAGTTAGAAGAGAAGAGAATACTACGTTTTTCTTTTCTTTTCCCCATTATTATTTTTATTATTTTTTATATTTTGACTCCTAATTATTATTTTTATTATTTTTATTATTTATTATTAAATATATATCGGTTTCCATACAATAGAGACACGATTTAATAAAATTATATTTTTTCATCATAAAACAAAGAATGTGGTAGCACTCACACCACGAAGATCGAGACACAATTTTACACACAAAGATTCTGCGAAGCTCAAGAACGTGAGGTTTCTTGAATTGGATGGGGGGAACTTTGCAAGCAACTGCGAGGATATTTTGTTGGAGCTAAGATGGCTTTGTTGGCGAAATTGTCTTCCGAAACTTCAAGCTAGCGACTTTGTGCTAGATCAACTAGTTATTCTCAAACTTTCAGGTGAAATCACCATGGAAGAATGGAGCCAATGGGTCAAAATCATAGTACAATTTCACATGACTTATTTAGTCTTTCAGTTAATCGTTTGCATGTACGACGATAGGCACCTATTTTGCAATGCGTAGCAGTTCTTGACATTATTAAGTTGGTTGCTATTTTGCAGAGGCCAAGTAAATTGAAAGTTTTGCATCTTGTGAGATCTAAATCCTTAATCAAAACACCTCGTTTCTCTGAATTTGTGAGTTTGGAGAGATTGCTTCTGAAAGATTTTCAATAGTTGGCCGAAATTGATCCCTTGATTGGTAAACTAGAGTCGTTGATTTACTTGAAAATCAAACGATGTCCACATCTTTAAGATTTGTCCAAGGAAATTGGTTGCCTAACTGCCTTGAAAGAGTTCATCTTGAGCCAGGGTTGTAGTTTGTTATTTGCCAGAGTCCATCGGTAATCCAAGACTTCTGTCAAGGTTAGTAGTGGAGGATACAGGATTAGTCAAACTTCCGGACACAATCAAAGGGCTAGTGGATCTTGAGTACTTGTCTTTGGTGAATTGTACGAGTCTAAACTTGTTGCCGGATGCTATTGCGGAGTCGAAGTCAATGACTGTGTTAGATCTATCTGGGACAACGATGGAGGAACTACCTGATTCGATTTGGAAACTCGAAAATCTGACATCACGGGCAAGCAGTAGTAGGATAGGCTCACTACTGATGAGGTTGTTGCCTCTCTTGGAAGGTATGGACTCTTGGAGGTGTACCCTCAGAGATTCCGCCCTGAGACTCGGAGACTATCCACAGTGGAGATCCCTTTTCACGAGTAAAAGAGAACTGCAGCGATGAGCATGACCTTTCCAGGAAGGTGCCCCCTTAACTAAATCCTTTCTCCTAATCTCGCGGTTTACCACTCAGCTGCTGAAGGGTCCTTGGTCCAGTGAAAACTTCAAGACTCCATTAGAATATACGACTTTGGCATGAGAAGGCCACTCAAGTCCAGGGTGATACTGAAACGTGGGGATACACGCTGCCCCTGTTTGCTATCTTCTTTTTCTCAATGATCTTATAGCATAAATTGCTTCAAAAGGTGAACTGTGATTCTAACTGATAATTGACGGTCATTCCTGTAGGGTTTTTGCATGCGGACTACTAGAACTTACCAAATCATCCCCTTTAATTCTGAAAGCTGCAATCTGTATGCCTTGGAGAGTTTTACCCTCGCTTTTATGTCACTGTTGATGCTTTATTTCAATTCGTAAGTCAGCATACAAATATTGCACAACCCTAGTAATTTTTGGACGGACTAGCTCTGATTACAAGCCTATAGTCATCACGCAAATGTCTCACCATGGAAAAAAGAAAAAGAAAAAGAAAACCGTGATGCGACCATGTCACGCCATGCATCGCAGATGTTATTTAACACCGCGAAATATCTTCGCCACTTTATGTGTGACAACGAATACTGCTATAATATAATAATCAAGCGAACGATGCAAACTTGGACACAAAGAATTTTAACGCGGAGGCCCCAACTCCGGAAAAAGCACCGAGCAAGGTTACCAAAAAGTTTCACTAGGCAAAGCAGTGTTAAAATAAGCCTTCTCGAGTCCCGCCGGCCTCACTTTCTTCTCTTCCTCTCGCTCGTTGTATCTCGCCACGGGCACTCACCTTCCTCTCTAGTTTTGGTTGTGTACGGACGGGCAATTCTTCTATATATTAAGTGTCCCGTACAATAAACAGCATGTCATCGCAATTAAGTATGAAGCCATCATAACACATTGTAAATTTAGATTTATGATATCGAGATGAACCATCACGAGCAAAAGTAAAACATTCGAAAAGTTAAAAAAGAGCGAGCTTACGGTGCCTTAGTGTATTGTAGCCGATAGGCTAGCAGTAAGCTTGGCTCCAGCGAAGCGCTTACCAAGCGTGAAGGAAAGGACCTTCGCCACTTGAGCCGTATGCGGGGGAACTCGCACGTGCGGTTCTTAGAGGGGGAGGAGAAGAATGGTTATGCAAATCTCCACCATTGATGCTTTTTACCACCCTTTGTGGGCATCTCTTTTTCGCTGCAAGGAGAATATGCTTTTCCCAGCAAAAACTTCTTCTTTTTTTTGTTTTTTATAGTAAGCATAAGTATTATATATGAGAAAACCAACGGACAAATATACAAGGGGTGAGACTCGGCACTAGCCCACACTCAACGGGACAACATGTCACTGGAGTGGAGGGGGCCGAGTACACAAAGACAACAAAGATATTACAAGAAAAGAAACAAGGGCAGCATACCACCCCTAGCTAATCAAAAATTTTAGGGTCTACTCCCCAACTACGCTACAGTCTCCTATTTCTCGGATTGTCAGCTATCGAATTAAAAGAGAGAGCTTTATCTTTAACCGCCTTTGTCAGATGTTGCTTCATAGAAGGCACATAGAGGTTGGAGGACCAGAATGTAATGTCATTTCTAGTCTTCCAAATAACATAGCAAAGAGCACCAAAGGAGAACTTTGCAATGTCAAAATAAAAGTCACTTCCAGAGAGAGTGTTGGTAACCCAACGAAAGTTTTCCACCCATGACCAGTTATTCCAAGGGAGGTTACATTTTGTAACCCAAAAGGTAGCAAGGGAGTTAGACATGTGACAATAAAAAAAAAGGTGGTCTATAGAGTATGGCCTAGAGTTGCATAAAGCACAATGAACCATAGGAGTCTGTTGAAAGACATTAAGAAAACTTGGGTAGGAAGATAGTTCCAAATGATAAGCCAAAGGAGGAATTGATACCGAGGAGCCAACGCCTTGTTCCAAACAAAAGAGGCCCACGGGCGTCACTTTCCTCCGAAAGACTGACCAAGCGAATGCAGTAGAGAAGTTGTTCGAGGGGTGCTCGAGCCAAGTAAAAGTATCCCTCGTGGGGTTTAGCACAGGAAGCGAAACTTGCCATAAAAGTAAGTCGTGCAACACGATCTAACCATCCTGAGAGAAAAGGTCTACTACCTTAGCATTCCTAGGAAGAGCCGATTGGTAAATATAGGCATTGTCAAAGATTGAGTTTAAAAGGCCTATGTCCAACCATGGATCAGACCATAACAAGGCAGTTTGTCCATCACCAATCCTCCATCTGAAGAAATTTTTGATTTCCACCCACAACGCAAGTAATTTCCTCCATGCCCATGAGCACAAAGTTGGGGGGGGAGGTAGTCCAAAAATACTATCCTTTGAGGTGGATGGCATATATCCACTTGCACCATAGCGATTCCTTGTTAGAGAAGAGGATCCAAATATGTTTGATCATGGCAACTTTGTTGTTATCTCAGATTCTTCTAATCCCAAGTTCCCCTTCTTGTTTTGGGAGACAAATGTCATCCCAGGAAACTTTTGCTCCCCCGGGTCCAAGGCCGGGTCCTTTCCATAAAAATTGCCGACATATTTGTTCTATTCTATCAACAATAGATGATGGGAGCCAAAAGATAGACGCCCAATAGACTTGTATAGCATATAATACCGATTTGATAAGTTGTAATCTACCCGCGAAGAATAAAAACCAGTGGGTCCAAGATTGAACTCTAGAGGTGAATAAGCATACTAGGGCATTACAGTCCACTTTTGTTAATCGGGATGTGATGATTGGAACGCCAAGATAGCGAACTAGAAGGGATCCCCTCTTGAAATTTAGGATTTGTAAGAGCTGAGTTTAGGTAACCTCCGATCCACTAGAGAGGAACACCTCACTCTTGCTATTATTTGGGAGTAGGCCACTCCATTGGGAGAAGGTATTTATTCCTTCCTTCATACAGGATACCGAGGCCAAATTGCCTTCCCTGAAAATGAAAACATCGTTGGCAAAAAATAGATGTGAGAGACGGGGATTCTTACATCTCCAATAAAACCGATACTCACGCCAGCTTGCTTGAGACTCCAGGATACTTATCAGCACTTCCATTGCTAGGGTAAATAAATAGGGAGACATTGGGTCACCTTGTCTAAGGCCACGACCACTATTGAAGAAACCATGGAGTTCTTCGTTCAGTGAGAGAGAAAATTTTGGGGTGTAGACACATACCATAATAAGATGTATGAGATGTGGTGGGAACCCGAAAGCTGTCAAAGTTTCCTCCAAAAAATCCCAGTTCAGAGTGTCATAAGCTTTCCTAAAGTCAACATTGATAGCACACTTGGAAGAATAAGTGTCCAAATGGAAGCCGTTGAATAGTTCTTGGGCCAAGAGGATATTATCCAAAATGTGCCTACCTTTAACAAAAGTTGTCTGAACTGGGCTTATAATAGAAGGAAGTACTATAGAGATTCTGTTGGACAATATCTTTGTGATGCATTTATAAATAGTATTACAACACGCAATAGGCCTAAAGTCATTTACCGAAGATGTATTCGGTACTTTTGGAACCAGCGCAAGAATGGTACAGTTTGACTCCCGTAGTAGTCACCTAGAATTGAAGAAATCCATGATAGCCTCAATTATTGACGGTCCAACCGTCTTCCTGTTCTTCTTGAAGAAATCTGAATTATACCCATTCGGATCCGGGACTTTGTTCCTAGCCAGAGAGAACATAGCAGCCCTAATATCCAAAAGGGAAATAGGCTCAGAAAGGAACCTAACCTGATCATCAGTAAGGGTGTGCTTTAGAACTTCCTTGATCTCTCTGGAGGAGGCTCATACGGGCGTATTCACTGAGCTCAGAAGATCTTGAAAGTAAGACACAAAAACCCTCTGAACATCTTCAATATCAATAACCATATTTCCCGCACTATCCTAGACTAAAAGGATGCGGTTGCATAAATGATGGTGTTTGACTGAGTGGTGGAAGAAACTGATGTTCTAGTCACCCTCCTTTAGCCATCGAATCCTGGATTTCTGTTTGAAGAAAGATTCCTCGAGAGAGCGAAGTTTGTAAAACTCACGAGTTTGGGCCGATTTGGTCTCCGCAAGAGATACATTATGCGGATCCCAAAAGAGCGCTTATTGGGTATCAAAAAGAACCCGCTTGGCAATTGCAGCTTGCAAGGAGATGTCAGCATACACCTCTTTGTTCAGGTGCTTTAACCTGTTTTTCAGCAGTTTAAGCCTAGTGTACAATTTGTACATAGGAGTACATGGAATAGGGGCATCCCACACCTGGGAGACTATGGCATTGAAATCTAGATGAGACATCCAGAAGTTGAAAATGGCTTTTTCTGTGGGCGAGAGGCTAGAACTCTGACCAACATCGGGGAATGATCTGAGATACTCGGGGGGTAAAAAGGCGGTTTCTGAATAAGAGTAGACCATGCTTCATTTGCTATTGACTAGTACTCGGTCAATTTTCCTTTGCTTGCGGTGTGGTCCCAAGGAGGTTGACCAAGTGAATCGCATCTCAACATACTGGAGATCATCCAATTCGGCTTGGCAAATGCATTCACTAAATTCATCAAAAGAGGAAAGCCAAGTCTCCGGGCTCCCTAGGTGGTCCAAGGAGTCCCGTATTGCGTTGAAATCACTCGCCACTAACCAAGGGTCATCTGAGAGGGTGGAGCTCAAACGGATAATATCACTCCATAGAGGCCTACGAGCAACAAAAGTGTGTTCTCCATACACTGTCATAAGATACAATGTGAGACCAGTGTGCAGAACCTTCAATGTGCCATGAATAGCTTGGCTTGACACATAGCAGCTATTAAAATCGACCAAAACTGGGTTCCATTCGACCCAAATACGGCCCCTTACTGAATGTTCATAATTTCCAATCCATTTCCATCCCGAGCATAGACTAGATGAGATGGAATCAAATAGGTGGGGCGATACCTTAGTCTCCAACAAGCCAAGACAGCAGATTTTATTCTCACGCACAAAATGCCTAACTTCAGATTGCCTCACCAGGTCTACAAGACCCCGAATATTCCAAAAAGCTATGTTCATTCAAAAAATAGAAGTATAAAAGCCTACTTATGCTTCCCATATTGCCATTTGCTGGCCGCCGGTTTTGAGGGGACTTGTGTTTGGCCACGGGGCTCTTTCTAGCTTCTAAAGGCTAGGTATCCCGCAGAGAAGAGGGGGGTTCAGCATTCTCTTCAAGAGGGAGGACCACTTGAAAACCCGAAGAGGAGCCAACCATGTGGTGGACCTTGACAGTAGCCAAAGAGCCCTTCTCCTCTTGTGTTTCAACCTCAGGAAAGCTAATGGAATCAGCTTCATCATCCAAATCATCCACTGATGCGAAAGAGTCTTGGGGGCCCTCTGGATCTACTTGGACCTTGCTGGTCAGTTTCTGAGCCGCTAAGTTAGAAGTGGTCAGGCTTTTTTTTCCCTTTGTTTGTAGGAGGAGAATCACCGGAAAGGCCATCTTGCTTCTGCTCCACCGGTACTGATTTCCGGCGGCTTGCACGTTTGCCAAGCTGGACCTGCCATTGAAATGGGACCACCGAAGGTTGCTGAGAGTCTTCTTGATTTCGGGTCCTTCCTAGACCTGGTGTAGCTAGCCCCGGAGAGAAATGAGTGGCTGAAGACATGCCCGCTGCTGTTTTGGGCACTCCAAAGTTGCTGGTCAGGGGGGCCGAAGGAAGGTCTACTGTAGGACATCGATCTGGAGCAGCTAGATGAATGGTTGGGCCAATGAATGAGCTAACCACAGAAGCTGCTGTTGGAAGAGGCGCTGGAGGAGGAACTGCTGCATGGGTTCCACCCGAGCTGCTGTGGGACGGGGGGATAGGTGGAGGGGCTACTGTTCTGGTTACCAGCGGGGTGGAATTAGGCGGCACTTTAGGTGGCTTGGGAGAGGTATCAACAACTTGCTTTGGTTGGCCTGAAGAGGCCTCCGGGGGATTGCATTGGTGGCCAAACGTACCACATAAAAAGCAGCTTATCGACCTCCATTCATACTCAACCGACACCCTCCTTGTTGCTCCTTGCAGCTGCACCAACACTTCATCTTGTCTACTATCTGAGGCAGATAACTCAACATAGACACGTGCATACGAAAGCATCTTCAACTGCTCTGTATTTTGATCAACATAAAAGGAGTTGCCGATCACACTTGCTATGCCACTAATGCCACGAGATGACCACAATACAAATGGGATATTTCTTAATTTAATCCAGACTGGAACTTTGGAATGGCTACCTTTCTTCAGCTCCAGGAGTGGGTGCCATTGTTGAAGGATCAATGGCACTCGCACAACAGTGATAGGGCCACTATCAAGTAGTATCCTTCTAAAGTCGGCATCAAGGATTCTAAAGAAAAAGAAACCCTGATCATCAACTCTAACATCAATCAATTTGGGGCCCCAAGCGTTTTTTAGAGCGGCTTCTACCATTTTAAACGGCAACTTCTTTCCTATTAGGTAACCCACCATGCATTCAAACCACATAGGGTCTGCGGCATCAACGATATCATCATCAAAGATAGCAACTAGTTCCTTCTCAACACAAATTGGAGCATAATAACTCAAGGTATAGCCTTTTAATGCGGTCCGCGCTACATTAGCCCACGTCCAAGGTGGCAAACCCTCTTGCCCATTTTGATTTGGAGCAGGGTGATGAGTTCGGCTTGGCTGAGCATTGCCTTGGGGGAGGGGGGTATCACAAATCTTCTAGCATTTCCTACGGTTGAAGCATTCATACCAGATTGTGCAGAGACCTCGTGGCCTTGAGAAGACCCTTGCAGGGCAACAGCAAGGGCTGCCACAGAGGTCCCTGCTCTGTTTGGTCCAGGCCGGCCTCAGGAGGCAGGGCGATGAGGAGGAGGCCTACTACGGCTCCTCCGGCGACTGTTCTCCACCTCAATGGGCGGCTAGTTCAGTAACAAAGGGTTCTCCATCAACAATCAACAGTTCAACAGCAGCAAACCAGCAAGCAGGAAGACATTTATAGTAATGAGCCCTAATCGCAAATCTATCCAATAGAGAGATTTGGGCATACCTAGAGCGAATGGTTTGGAGGAGACGAAGACTAGCTGGGGAGGAGGAGTTCCTCCGATTTTGGCCACAAAAGAGCCCTTGAGTCGACCAAAACGAGCTCCGGCGTCACCATGTGGGCAGAGGCACGAGGCAGGGGTTTTGAGAGAGAGTGAACAGTGCTCCCACGAGTGTTGGTTTTTGTCATTCCCAGCAAAAACTTTGATAGACTTGTCTCACAAGAAAAAATATTGTATGGTCTTTAGACCAAGTAAACCGAGTCCATTTAGACCATTGATTATGCAAGTCATACATTGGATTCATATAATTAATAGTTCAAAAGCTCTTGGTCCAAATGGTGCACAGACTGTGCAATGACTTCTCCATTTCGAATCCATGTGCTACAAATTTCACCCCATTCATGCAACTAGGCAAGTGAACATGAGAAGGAATTTTGTACAAAACGAAACAGCTCTCTCTCTCTCTCTAATGCATAAAGGAGTCAATTTTTTTGTCAAAAGAATGTGGAGAGGGTAAAACATTGATACGCATGGAGCAGATTCCTAATCCTAACAGCAAAAATGCATAATGAGCTGCAATTGAACTTCAAGCTCTCCTGAACTTTGGGGGATATCCCGTCTTTTCAAAGTTGCTCTCCCGTAAGATCAACAACAGCATGTCAGATTACATTTGATCCGTCAATTGCGGCACCATCGGACCAAAGTTGTTGAGCATAAGTGACTGAAAGAAGCTAATTTCTTAACAGGAAATTCTCTAGTCTAATGTGGGAAAACACAGGCCGTTTCCATGCAATTACCGACCTTAGTTAGGAGAGAAAATTTTTTGAACTGTCGATTGGCTTTTACGGAAGAAAAGAAAAGAAAACTAGTAATTGCCTAACATTCAACCAATGTTACTGATTATAAAATTATTGACCTATTGCTAATGAGGGAAATTTACAACATACAGCGGCGATTACTCTTCAATGGATTCCTTAAACTTGCGAATTATTAAGGATTATCGAGAGTACTGAAATAAGTTACAAACAAAAAGGAAAAAAGAGAAATCATAATAAATCCGATTATTAACAATTACTCATGGAAAGTTATCATCATTAGGACATGCAAAAGAGTTTGACAGAACTTACCATCCATCTTTGAAGTCTCGATATTCCTATCGCTGTTTTCTCGATGATAATTTGTGCGAGGCCTTCACTCACTATTAGTCTTAGGCATCGTCTGGGACGGGTTCTAACAAGTCACTTTGGGCACCCAAAGCATCCTGGGCTAAAACTTACAAACGGTACACTTAAGTACCACTTTTAAAAAACAATAGATCACTTAAGTGCCAAGTCGCCGAAACCCTACCAAAAAGCCTACATGGCAATTTTTTATTAATTTTTTTGCCTATGTGGCTCGCCGGAAATTGAAACGATGAAAAATCAGCGCAAAACGACATCATTTTTACGCTGACGTGAATTTTAAAAATTATTAAATAAATAATTAAAAATATATATTATTATAAAATCGATTTTATTTATTAAAGAAACATAGGAGAAGGGGATTGGCGAGGGCTGTGTAGCCCTCGCCGCCACCGCCGTCGCCGAGAAGGGTTGGTGACGGTGGGCGAGGGTCAGCCGAGGTCGCTGGGCCCCGGCCAGCCTATGGCGAGAGCTTGCGGGCCCTTGCTGTAGGCCGGTCGAGGTCGCCAGCCACTGGCCGGGGCCTGGTGATCCCGGCTGGCCCTCGCCCACTGTCGCTGGCCCTTCCCGGCGAGGATGGGGTGGCGATGACGGTGGCGGTGAGGGCTACACATCCCTCGCCGATCCCCTTCTCCTTTGTTTTTTTTTTAAAATCAATTTTAATTTTTTTAAAATCTGACGTTGGACAATTTTTTTTATTTAAATTGCCACGTAGAATTTTTTATTTTGGAAATAAAGCTCTGTCAGCAAATGAAATTCGCCGGAAAATAGACATGTGGCAATTTGGCCGGATTTTCTCACCATAAGCACTTAAGTGATCCATTTTGTGTACCGTTTGTAACTTTTGGCACTTAAGTGTCCATCCGTGCCAAGTTTCAGCACTCTTGGGGTTCGTACCTCATATTCTCGAGCATTTCAGCATCAGAAAACCTTGAGGAAGTGGCAAAGCTCTCTGTTCTCTCTTTGTTCTCACTGAATTCGCCTCTCTCTTTGTGGTTTCACTCCTCTTCGAGTCGCAACACTCAACTGAGACTTTCCTCCAGACCAGGTACACGTTGCACGTGCCGGCCTCGGCCGAGGATGCACACGTGAGGACCACCATGCTCCTGGAGAGTTCCTTCTACGATCGGATCCCTTGCTGTCACCAGGTTCGGATCCTCGACGTGGGTGAATTGCTCAAGTTTTAGGGTCGGACGAGGCTTCGATGAGCGACCATAAGCGGAAAAAAAGAGAGTGGAAGTCACTACTCAACTTGATCGTGCCTCTTTGGCTGTAGAAATCTCCTCAAGCACCGCCACAAAAGAGAAGTCACCCGTAGTAGCATCGATCTGTGTGGGTACATGGTGAACCGAGAGGCCAACTCAGGAATTGCAATAGGTGGCGACTATGATGTGTTCTTGAGCTTTCGAGGACCCAACATTTGCAACACATTCATAGATTTCCTCTGTGTTCATGAGAGACAGGGGAATTCGCATTTTCAAGGATGACGAAGAGTTACGGTCGGGCGAAATGATCTCGGAGATATTGCAAGCAGTAGAAAACTCCCAAATATACATTCCAATTTTCTCAAAAAACTATGCTTCAAGTAGATGGTGCCTCCAAGAGCTGAAAGCATGGTGGAGAGCCATCGCCAATCCTCGGGAAAACAGATACTACCCATCTTTTATGATATGGAGCTTCGGGATGTTAAGCTTGAGACAGAGTTGTACAAAAGCGCCCTAACAAAGCATGAGGAGGAGCTTGGCTGCACTGAAGTGAAGCCATGGAAGGAGCTTTGACCACGGCGGCTAGAATCAAGGGGTGGCATATAAGGGTGCGCATGGTAACACTTCTATTCTTGAGAACAATTTCTGATCAGAAATGATTTTTTTTTATTTTGCTTACGAGAACAAATTCTGAGTATTTAAGATATTTGATAAACTGTTTAAATTTTTTATTCGGGAAATAGAAATGCATTTGGTAAAAATTTCCGATCTTTTGATTCTTTTAATTTTTAATAACTTTTGTTATATTTTTCTTTTTTCTTTTTTCTCCCCTTCTTCCTCTTGGCCGCTGACCCTGGGCCGCCATCAGCGAGTGGCCGACAAGCTCATTGGAGCTCGCCCGGCCACCACTGGCGAGGCTCGGCCTTGCCCAGATCTAGACAAGCTCGAGTCTCGCTCGTGGCGGCCGGGCAAGGCCCGGCCTTGTGCCGCCTGGGCGAGCTCGAGCCTTGCCAGTGGTGACCGAGTGAGGCTCGGCCTCACCTAGATCTGCAAGGCCGAGCCTCGCCTGGCCACTCGTCGACAACGGTCTAGGGGTGGCAATGGGGCGGTGATGGGGTGGGAGGAGGAAGAGGAAGAAGAAGAACAAAGGGAAGGGAAAAAAAAGAAAAAGAAAAAAGAGAGAAAAAAACCGATTCTCAAAATTGTTCCCGGGAGTGAAAAGTAACTTTTTTTATATTCTGGATTCCATTCCAAACCTGTTCCACGGAACAAATTTGTTCCCGAGAACAAAAAATTTACCAAACGCATTTCTATTCCAAATCTCTCTCGGGAACAAAAGAACAAAATCAGTTATTCCCGGAAACGTTACCATGCAGGCCCTAAAAGATCAAACATATACACACCACGTTCGTTTATTTATCTATTTATTCAATTGTTGGCCCTGCCGGTTGGGTATTAGAAGAGGAGTGCCCACAAGCACACGGGTTTGTTTATATCATTTTCTACTACTAGGCTAAGACTGTCTACATGTTGATAAATTCCCAAAGTAAAATGCTAGCTAGTGATTGGTTCAAAGGGGATATATCTGCTATCCAAATTTTTTAGATAAACTCTTTGGGGGCGGCCTCGCCATCCCTTTTTCAGAAACGTTATTTTGGATTTGTGGAATGAGTGATTTATGTACATTTGTTGCGAGTGCCAAATGGAAAATACATGTCAGGCATGCTAGATATAAATTACTTACTTCTATTTGAAATTATGATTGCTTAAGTATAGTCTCATGTGCAATGATTTCGTGAATATGGCAAGCAAGGCGAGGTCAATGATGATATCATTAAAAAGGTATTGCAAATGATCATAACAAGAAAAAGAGATTTGCCCACCTACCTAGTTGGAATTGATGATCTTATAGAAGACATAGAGAAATTGTTGAATTATCATGATACTAGTGATGTATGATTTATCATAATCTACGGGATAGGTAGCATTGGAAAGACAACTCTTGCCAAGGCAGTTTTCAACCAACTCTCTCCTTCGTTTGAAAGTTACTCCTTTGTTTCAAACATCCAAGAATCATTTCCAAGCGGTGGCATTGTAAAAATGCAAAGAAAATTATTAGCAGATCTTTTTGGTTTCCCACTTCCCGAAACCTTTGACTTTGAGGATGGGAACAATGTGATCAGAAACAGATTACCTAACAAGCGAGTCCTACTTGTTTTCGATGACATTGGTGAAATGATCAATTTATGCAACTAGCGAAGCATTATACTTTGTGTGGTCCAGGGAGTAGGCTCATTATTACAACCAGAGGTAAGAGTGTTTTCCCTAAGATCAAGGTGGAAGGATCGGAGGAAATTTTCTTAATAGGGTGTAGAAAATTTTTTTCATAAGAAATGAAGGAAATGCATGTTGATCATGCTCTTCTACTTTTCAACAAACTCGATTTCAACACAGATTCTGCTCCATTTCATCTTTATGATCTTTCAAGGGAAGTTGTTGCCCTCACCAGAGGACTTACTTGCTATTGAGGTGATAGGTTCACATCTTCGTACCTTAAGTAAAGCAAAGTGGAAAAGCACACTGAAGAAGTTGAAGGAAATACCTCACAAAGAAGTCCAACGAAAGGTAAAGATAAGTTATGATGCAATTGGACATGAGGCAAAACAAATTTCCAAATAACATCGAAACTACAGAGTAGATCGCTCCAATGAGGAGTCCACATGCAACACACATGGTCAAACCCGAAAATGCGCGATGAACTTCATGACGAAAAGGGGCATTTCGATCTAGCAATGAAACTGAAAAAACGAATTGAAGCAAAACGAGAGATTTGGATGCAAATTTGAGAGGTCGCCAGAGGGGGTTAAATGGGAATGGTTTATGCAAATTTAATCACTTGCAGCTTTTTTCCGTTCTGCAATTAAGCTTTGACGAATGGGCCCAACTCATGGATTAGGCCTAACCAATTTTTACAGCCTCCATATCCTTCGTCTTCTTCATCGTTTTAACGGTAAAACACAAATAGATATCAGCATCACCGGGCAAGAAGAAGAAGATGCAGAACAGAACAAAAAAAAACCGAATTTTTATTGATAAATCCGCTCTCGACTCAAGAATTGAACAAAATCCTAAATTTAATTTCTATTGTGTTCATGGATTAGGCCTAACTGATTTTTACAGCCTCCATCTCCTTCTTCATAACAGTAAAAGAAAGGGAAAATACCACCAAAAACTCCAAATTATACTACTTGAGACAATTTTACCATGAACTTTTTTCTGTGCCATCGAAAATCTCAAACTATGCCACTTGAAATAATTTTAGCCTAAAATTTTTATTTTCACAAAAAACTCAAACTATGCCATTTGAGATGAATTTACCATGAACTTTTTCTTATGCCACAAAAAACCCCAAAATATACCACTTGGAATACATTTATCCCAAATTCTTTAATTGGATGGCATTTTCGTCTTTCTATTCCATCTCTCTTTCCTTTGTCATGGTTGGCAGAGGGAAGTGACCCTCGCTGGCGGAAGAGTTGGGCCAGGATGGCCCTCACTCGACTCCGGCGAGGGACGCCCTTGTCGGATCGGGGAGGGGCGACCCTCGACAACTTGGGCGAGGGTTGCCTTCGCCCGACGCCGAGAAGGGTTGCACCAGCCAAATTCAATGAGGGCATCCTTTGCCTAGCCTAACTTATACGAGGGATGCCCTCACCAACTCGAGTGAGGCTCCGGCAAGGGCCACTCTAGCTTGATGCTGGGGAGGGCCGCCCTCCCCCGACTCCACCACTAGCAAGGGTGGCCCTCGTCGACTTCCCTTTGCCGGCCATGGCAGAGGGAAGAGGGAGAAAGAAAAGAAAAAAGATGAAAACACCCTTCAGTTAAGAATTAGGGTAAATGTGTCACAAGTGGTGTAGTTTGGAGTTTTTTGTAACACAAGAAATAGTTTAGGATAAATTTATCCCAAGTAACATAATTTGGGGTTTTTGATAGCACAAAAAGTTTAGGGTAAAATTGTCCCAAGTAACATAGTTTGGGATTTTTTATGAAATAAAAAAAAATTTAGAATAAAATTATCCCAAGTGATATAGTTTGGGGTTTTTAATAGCATTTTTCCTAAAATAAATGAATGTCCGATTCACGTACAAACACAGATGCACCAGCATCACCGGGCAAGAAGAAGATGTAGAATAAAACAAAACAAAAATCGAATTTTTATTTAATAATCCGCTCCAGACTCAAGAATTGAACAAAAGACTAATTTTTATTGTGTTTATCATCGAACCTCATATTATACGAAAAATCCAAAAAAGATGGAGATGTCCTCGAGACATATAACCCTGGGACACCGCTGTACATGTATAACAGCACCATAGGCATCGGAAGTTCACGGCACCATGCATGGATAGAATGAGCTGCAGGTCCATGCAAAGTGCCATCGGTTGGAGTTGAATCATAGCCTTCACGTGCAGGTTTGCCTCTAGTACCAGCATATGGTGAAGACCTGAAAGTGCAATCAAAAGGCTGGGAGTTTGCCAGTTTTGAGCATAATGATCCACACACGAGTTGATACAGAGTTGACAGATGTTTCAACTCTAATCCCAAAGGATTCCTTAGATTATCTGTACTCATTTAGCTTCATACCTTTCTGGTGATCTCTTCCCCTAATTTTGTCATAGAGACATCCTTGATAAGTAAGAATGAAACAAGAGACTGGGAACTGCCCTGATAATTGGTTGTCGTGAATCCAGATGGGTGCGCTTCTTCCTGCGTATATGTCATCTTGAAGTCCTGAAAATGAAGTGGTAACCGATGTTCGATTCGTTCTTGCGACCAAATTTAGCGTTTGGCCTGATCTAGCTGCTCAGGGGTCGTGCATCATTCGTGTTATTCGGGGTTAAACTACATGATCATCTGAAGTGAAACAGAGTCGTCTTCTTGCAAGCTCAGTCTCTGCTGTGCACCAAGCCTTAATGTTTACATGGTCCCGCTAATCATGCTATGCCTGCTTTTTCCCAATTGATTTGTTCGCGGCAAGGACAGTTGGTTGGGTTGCCAGCTTAGGTGAGAATCATGGGGTCTACTTTGCTTCCAGAGAAGGATTAAAGTTGAGATTACTTGATAATCAGCGTCAACTAGAGCACGTGAGGAAAGCAAGAAATTTAATATTTATATGGCCGTGGCACGAGAAAATCTCCATCTCCGTAACTCACAATCAAGCAACTTCTGTCCGCACGACAGGTGTGAATCCTCAGATCAGTGCCATGTGCACACATTGAATAGTTGTATGACAAAGATGGCAGGGACAACGGACCTAGAAGATGGGCTATATTTCCCACCATTTTTTTAGCTTGAAGGAAGCGGTTCCTCTTCTTCGCATGTTCCGAGTTATGGACGGTCGGGTACGAAAGCTTAATGGAAGATGAAATTTGGGCGATATTTATATGTACAAACCATTAAGCAAAAGACAGGTTGAAGCGCAATTTCTCCTACCGGGACAGAGGAGGCACCATTCTCGCGAGAACAATTGGCAGTGGATGCGCTTGTACCATTATGATTGCAAAGTGCACTGGCTTTGGGATTTGGCCAGTCCGCGTGTTTCACACCCCCATCTTCTCCAAGATCATGAGCAACTGCCAATGTACGTGTTAAGAGTGTGTGATAGAAATCCAATACTTTCGCACGAGAGATCACCTAAATTCAAGTTTAGTTGGACCTACCTTCATTCATTTGGATGAACATTAACCCCCATGACTTCAAGGACACATTGAGGATCAAGATCGCACAAAGAGGTTAGCAAGGCAAGGTCGACAGATATATGGTTACACTGCGTGAGTTATTAAGTGCAATTGAGGGTTGTAAAATATTATAAGTGTTTGAGAGGCTTGAACGTGGTTGTAAACTTCATTGTATCACTTAATCTAAAGTAGAATTATTTATGACTCTCCCCATGGATATAGAGCTTAAATTTGAGCCCAGTTAGACAAGGATATGCCAATGATCACGATTGCACAAAGAGGCTTGCTGACGTAAGGTTAAACACCGTGTGAATTATTGAGCGTAATTATGGATTAAGAGATATTGAGAGTATTTGAACGATTCGAGTGTGGTTATAATTTTTGTTGTATCACTTAATCTATGGTAAAATTCTTTACTATTTCTTACGGACGGAAGTCCCAAATTTGAGCTTGGTTGAACCCATCTTAACTCAAAAGATTAATTTAATAAGTTATGGACCAACTAGGATATATTAAAGTAACGCATGGTAATGATTATGTGTCTAGAAATAATTTCTGCTTAAAAATGATTTTTTTTATTATATTTATGAGAATAATTTCTAAATATTTGAAGATGTTTGATAATTATCTAAAATTTTTATTTCCGGGATAGAAATATATTTAGTAAAACCCTTAAAATTTCTAATCCAAACCATTTTCTTTTTAATTTTTTAATGATTTTATTATGTTTTTCGCCTCTTTCATTTTTTTTTCTTTCCTTTTTTGGCTTCTTTTTTCCTTTTTTGCTTATCCTCCATTTTCCCAGCGACACCAAGCTAGGTTGGCATTATCCAGCCATTGATGAGGCTTAGCCTTGGCGGCCCACCATTGGGTTGGCGTTAGTGTGGACTTGGTTGGGGGACGCTAACCTGGTGGTGGGTCAACAAGGTCGAGCCTCACCCAGCCACAGCAAGGCTTGGGCCAACGAGCCTCGTTGTGGCTTAGTGTTGCCAAGGGCTGCCGCCCTCACCGGCCCTTGTCTAGCCGGTCATCGGCCATGGCCGAGGCCGGCAAATGGCCAAAATGAAGAAGAAGAAAATGAAATGGAAGAGAAAAGAAGAGAAATGAAAAAAAATTGACCTTAATTCTGGAACTGTTCCCTAGAACAAATAAGGCACTTTTTTTTTATTATGGATTCTATTTCAAATCTATTATTGGGAGCAAAAAATTTACCAAATAGATTTTTGTTCCATATCTACTATTGGAAACAAAAGAATACAAATAGTTACTATTTGACAAGTTGCCAAACTGAGCCTAACCATTTCAAGTCTAAGTTGGTGACCAAATTCTTCTCTTGAGATATTCACAAATTTGGGAGTTGCTCATTAACCAATTATTAGATCGATTCCTTTCACTTGAGAGATTGTTAAGAGGGAATTTTAAGTCTTAGCTTATCAATATACTCAATTTGACCCATCTTCAATTAAAACTTTATGCTAATGACTTATAGCTTAGCTGAGGTATATTAATTATTTTGCATCATTCTAATTTTTTGATGTGAAACTTTCTAGCAAAATTTACTCGTGTAATTATATATATGTAGGACCAAATCTAACCCCTCGAAAAGACAGGGTTCTGTACATTAGACACTTGTTCCCGTTAGCCGAAGAAATAGTATGAAAATGATTACCTCGAAAGATGGACAATGGACATACATGATTGACGAATCATGGAACGCCAAGACTGAACCTTTTCAAGGGCTTGACTTGCGGATGGTAAACTCAGTCTTCCCGTAGCGCCACGTGAGCTGAAGAAGCACGAAACTTTCTGAATTTTCAAAATGAAGGACGTGGCGGCTGCTCGGTCTCGAGGCTTAGATGAGATTGTAGCCTTTGATTTTTGGTGCTGCTTGGTGCGTGTTGACACCTAAATTTTGATCAATCATTCATAATTTAATGCACAAAAAATTAGGGATTAATTTTAACCCATAAACAAAAAATATTAGGATTAAATTGCATAACATATAGTTTTAGGAGAATTTATTATTGCGTTTGCATTGGACATGTGGCAGGGCTTCAATTGATGGTTCTAAGCTTTAATTTAATAAGTTGGACTAAGCCCACAAGGGAAAAGAATTTGGCTAGGCCCGTTAAGGAGTGACGAGTTGGAATATGAGAATATTCCTGGGAATATGAATGTTCCCTAGAATATTCACATTATTCTTTCAATATTTAAGGAATGTGTCGGATGAAATATTCTCATTAAGAGGTGACGAATTGGAATATAAGAATATTCCTGGGAATATGAGAATGTTCCCGAGAATATTCTCATTATTCTTTTAATATTCAAGGAAAGCGTTGGATGAAATATTTGAAAAATATTGCACGTGGAATACAAGAGCTAAATAGACAACGTGCAAATTTATCATCTTTCCTTAAATAACATAGTCTTCTCACCTATAAAAAGGGGGCCCACACACACTAAAGAGAGACGACAAAAAAATACAGAAAAAGGGAGAGAGAGGCACGAATGGAAATACGTGGCACCGTTTGAGAGGGTCGAAGCGAGCGATCACATTGAGAGCAGCATTTACGAGAAAAAAAGAGTCTCCCGTTCACGGTTTTTGTTGGTGCAGGGTTCTCGTTCTTGCGTCAAACTGTTATTGCCAAGGCAGCGATATCCGATGACTTCGGTCTTTTCAGCGATACCCCAGTCTAGTGTCGATGAGGTCTAAGCTTCACCACCAATCAATCGCGTACACTAGTGCAGGTTGCTAAGAACTTTCGAGTTCCTACTCTGACACCCTCCTGCAACGACATCACGGCTGGGTCCTGGTCTCACCTCCGGCGATTTTGAAAGCGTATAAAAGCTCGAATTTGAGATCAAAAGGTGAAGGAAGAGTCTGACCAAGTCAAAAAGTTGATGAAATCTGGTCAAGAGGTGGTCCAACTCCCACAATAGTTATCGCCAAGAATTTCTGCCCACCGCGAGCACCACCGCAACTCGCCGATTCCGTTGTCCGACGAGCCCCGATTTGAAAGCAAATATTCAAATTAGGTAAGAATTCTGATTAATACAAGTTTCTCATATTTTGTTGCCTAGTTCATGGAATTGCGATCTTAGTTGAATATTTGATCAATATTGCCACATCCAAAAGATTTCCTGACCCCTTGTGAAATAGGAAATTTTCCTCACTTCACAACGTGCTATAATCGTCAATCCGATCTCACGCCTGAGATACGATTCGCGATTGCACGGAAAAATCGTCAATCCGATCTCATGCCCAAGATACGATTCACGATTTCTTTTGAAAAATTGGCCGATCCGATCTCATGCTCGAGATACGATTCGTCAATTTTATTTGTTTCCAAAATTAAATGGATGTGGAAAATATCTTGCTTGATTTGTTGTCATGCTTTCATTGATGCCTTTGCCCAAATTGATTTTGCTTATAAAAATAAAACCCAAAAAAATATATAGTTTAGTTGAATGTGGTTTTTGGATAGTTTGCATGTTTAACTATAGGTAGGTTTTAATTTCGAATTTTGATTATAAAAAATAAATAAAAAATAAAACATTGCCATGTTCATGTCATGTAGAATTAGGTCATCTTCCATGTGTCATCTAGTCATTGCATGTTTAGGATCATTCGAATGCGTGTCATGCTAGGATAGTTGCATTAAATATTTTCTAGTATTAGATTAAGTTAAATAATTAATGTTGCGTGACATATAGTTTGCATATTAAATCGCACATTGCATGTTAGTATAGTTAGATACTTTCGTATGTCATGAATTGCACGTAGTTTTAGGCCTCATTAAATAATTTAAAACCTTAAAAAGCAATTGAATAATTGCATGTTAATTAGAAATCATATCTAGGATTTGTGATGTGATTTTAAGCTAACATTGCAGATGCTTTCGTAGTTTCAAGGTAAGTAACTTCCTCCCTTTCCTTGCAATTTATTTAATGCTTTGATCATTGAGTGTTAAATAATGATTGCGCATGTGCTTGATCACCTTACATGTTAGGGAATAAGTTAAAATCAATCCAAATTGCCTGCAAAGCATTTTTTTAAAAGAGAAAAGGTATCGAAAGGGCGTTAGAGAAATCTAACGTAATCAAGTCCCCGATCCCATAGTCTCTGGTTCGTAGGAATAAAGTAATTCTCCCGTTACTTTATTTGGGTTTCTAATCGACCCACCAAAAAAATAGATTAGTGGCGACTCCAAGTAAAAATCATTTGCATGCTAAAAAAAACTTAAACCCTAAGTTGCGAATTGGTATGGACTTGGGAGAGCCCGAGCTAAGTTTAGCCTTAGTAATCCATTAGCCAAACCCTAGGTGGTGCACCCGAGGTGAGGTCGCGACAGTGCGGAAACTTTTCTTTGTAGGCAAGATTTTGGCCTGCGTTGGGTACGGTGATTCATGCATTTGAAAATTGAGTTGAAGCGTGCTTTTGTTTCTATCTTGAAATGATTTTACATTTTCATTACTTGTAATGTGCTTGCAAAATGTACTTGATCTGACCCTAGCTAGACCTCAACAACCGGGAGACATTCTTGGATGCATTGAGTGTATTTGAGTCTAATGCATCTTTTTCAGTAAACCATGCAAGTCTTAAATGGGGCTTGACAACATCAAGAATTTAAATGTATTAAGCTTACATACACCCAAATCATCTAAGAATATTTCAACAGTTAGAGCATATTTTTTCGGGAATCAAGGAGCTTAATCATCATCATCATCATCATCATACTACTATTATTATGGTCATTTTTATTACCGTCATTATCAAAATTAAAATGATCGTTTGCCAGCTCCTAAAGATGAAACGCATTGGTCCACAAGATAGCTCAACTGCATTCCCATGCTCGCAAGTGAAAGATATGCAACTTGAAATTCAATGACGTATATATCTACGTGGAGCCTCAAACTGGGTAGCCTCCAGGTTGAGCTTTTGAACTTTGATCAGGGGAATCATTTCGATAAACTATTATTTATATTTGAACCGGCCGATTAATGTGGCGATCCAATAGAGAAGATCGACTTATCTGTACTATGTATTGTTTCATGCTGCGATTGGTTTTTCGTGTGTTAGGTCAAGTACAGCATCAATCTGTTCATTTCTTCTTTAACCGAGGCTTAAGTAGTCAATGCTTTTCTTGCTACGAGAAAGTTGTACTAGCTTTATACTTCATTTAGCGTGGACAATTAGAAGTCTATTAACAGAACAACGCCATTATCTTAACTAATCTTGGTTTGGAAATTGAAATTTCCAAGCTAGCTATCCGTGCACGAAATATAAGTCCAGAAGGAAGGCTTCTAACTAGTCCATTAAGATAAACCAAACAATGGGATCCATCCATTACTGAAAAACGTTTACCCCTCTTTTAGATTTATTCATCTACTTTGTTTTTGATGCCGCACGTGAATTGGACGTCGGATCTCCCTAGTGGCTTGCAAATCTTTTTTGGATCAAAATAATCAGCATAGATCATAGGCCTAAACTTAAACATCACGGAGGTAACAATATAGATGTTCAGATAATCAGATCTTTCAGTGTAAATCTCTCAATAAAACAACAGACAGACTTTGATTGATTGATAACACTCAAGTCACAAGTTTTACCACACGGGAGGTTTGATACTTTAACATATGAAGGGCCTTGTGAGTGGTGTAAGCGAAAATTAGTAAATTAGCATGACAAAATCAAATATTGCCAGATTAACATATGATGAGAAAGTGAAATCATTGAATTAGTCATGTACCTCAACTTTCCGTTTGAAATTTACTTCCAATTTGGGTAGAACAATAAAGTGATATTTTAAGGCGCGATATTACTTTCTCTAAGAAATTATTTATCCCACAAAATTACTAAGGGTCACTGACAAATTTCTTCAAGGATACAACAAAATCTCGATAAGAATACTAGATAGCAATTCTAGTATTTTTCCAAGATCTCTCAAGGGAAATAATCTAAAAAGATGATTGTAGTTTTAGAAAGAAGACTCAAAAACACTTGATGAACATTCATCCCAAAACTAAAGTATTTATCTTGGTCTTAATGAAAAAAGACAATCCTTTGGAAAAGTTGCTAAGTAAACCGGTATGATTGTAAAAGACCATTTGAGAAAGGTTGCTAATTAAACTAATGTGTTTTCAAAAGATCCTTGAAAAGACATACAAATTCGGAATTGAAAAAAATAAAAAAATAAATAAAATTTTAAATTCCATGATTTCCGAAAAATATTGAATGAACAAATACAACCTTTCAACTAATAAAGGCTAACAAAAATGTTGCTAATTGAACCGGTATATTTTCAAAAGATACCTTGGAATGACATAAAAATTCGGAACAAAAAAAAATTTTAAAAAATAATATTCCTAATTTCTTAATTTCCAAAAATATTGAATGAATAAATGCAACATTTCGACTAATAAATGTTAACAAAATAAGCACAAGAAAAACTAATAGATAGGAAATTAGTGCTAAGTGCGCCTGAGTGCTAAAATTACGCACCGCATGCAGGTATTATAATGTTTAGCCCACATCCAACATTTTTTATGAACAAACTAGAAAAACTCACATTTATAAAGTGGTCCATCTCCTCCTCCCAACTTTTTTATTGCGGTATAAAGAAAAATGGTTTTTTTTTTTCAAACAAACACCCAACACGTTCTTAGCTTGGCAAAATTTCAATTTAAAAAATGCATACTTAACTTGAAGAAATCATAGCGGTGAGACATTTATTTTAATCAATGTATAAGACATACTTTTTTGATGGGACAGGAGAGATATAAGGAAGTTCTTTTTTCTAGGGGGTAGGAGAGTGAGTTTATAAATTGACAGATCGATGCAGTGCACACCACGTAATTATCTGTCCTTTTGTTTTTTTTTTGGTTGAATCATCTGTCCTTGTTGAGCCACGTTTTCTTTCATGAGAGAAAGTCTGGTGAGACCACTATAAATATAGAGAAAAAGAAACCTGGCCTTTGGAAGTGAATGTGTGATATTAGTCATGGCGTTTCCTGCTCATCGTGAACTGCTTTTAGGGTTTCTTGTCATTGTCAGTGAGTCGTTGTTTAGCTGCAGGAAATAATAATACGCATATACCCAGCAACTACGACACCGCTTCACTCAACCGGAGTAGTTTCCCACCCGGTTTTCTTTTTGGAACCTCATCGGCTGCTTATCAGGTGATTGCTCTCCACCTAGCTCTAATTTTTTTCTTTCAATTTATTATTTCAAATAATATCAAACTTGTCGTATTTTTGCTTTTTCGATTGATATCAGTCATTCCACGTCTGAAACTTTTTCAGTATGAAGGAGCAGCAAATGAAGATGGAAAAGGGCCAAGTATCTGGGATTATTTCACTCACAAATATCCAGGTTACTCTCCCCCCCCCCCCCCCCCCCCTCCCCTCCCCTCACTTGAAACATTGGTTAGTGTTTGTATCATGGTCATATGAAGCAACATTCTAATGATAGAGAGATCGAATTTCTCTAAATGAAAGATAGATGAATGCAATATTCGAATTTGTGACGCACGAATTTCCCAACTCCCTGGTTACTGTTCATTTCCTCTCCACCGCTCCTTCGCATCTTCAGTCGCCGGTTGATTCTCGGAGCTGCAGCGGCCAACCCAGGGCTCCTCAGGAGCTATTTCTTGGAGGATTTGCTTTGTCTCTACTGAGCTACACCCTCCCAGAACCATAGCTCCAAGGTATGCCTACATTCTCTGGATTTCCAGATCTGCGGTAGGGTTTCTTCTGGTGTTTCTAGGTAGCGATTGCTTCTGCAATGGCTGCCGATGGGGACTTTGTAGACAGAAGGAATTTTCCGCCCATTGGGAGAACATTTAGGGGTGAAAGTAGCTCTAGACGGGGTAGGATTCGTCCCCCTCCGTTCTGTTCTAGATCTCGGGGTTCCCTTTCCTCTAGAGGTGATGCTGCTCTGTCGATAGATAAGGCTCGTATTCCGGAAGGACACCCAGGGCAACGGACCAATATGAATGATATTCCTGCTAGGAATCAGAAGGAGGACTTTCAGCGCCCTCGGGATAACCAGTTTTTACCTGGTAGGGGGGCTCGAAACTCCCACAATCTTGTTATGCTCGACCTAACAGATAAAGGAGCTGCTGCTCCCCCTCGCACATGGGCGAATGTTGCCAAAACAGCTCTAATGGGGTATGATCTGGACTATTTTGAACCGGTGGAGGTAAATGATGAGTTGGTAGCTTACTTCCCGGACGAAGCCCTCGAGGAGGCGGACTCGTTGTGGCCAGAGTGTCTGGTCGGTTATTTCATTGGCAAAAAGTTGCCATTCAGACTGGTGGAAACAGCATTAAAACATGCTTGGGGATCTAACCTTACTGATATAAAGGCTGATGATAAGGGGTTCTTCTTTTTAAGAATCCTAGACGCCAACTATAGGAGATCGTTGCTTGAACAAGGGCCCTTGACAGTTGCAAGAGTGCCTCTGATCCTACAGCAATGGGAGCCACTTCTTGAGCTTAAGAAACATGACCACTCCAAAATCCCGGTCTGGATCAAATTGAGGAACATTCCCTTTGTGCTGTGGTCGAAAAGAGGCATTGGGGGAATTGCTAGCATGGTTGGCAAGCCCCTTTATGTTGACCAGAACACGGAACAGCTGAAAGTCCTGGCCTATGCACGTGTATGTGTTGAAATTAAAGCTACTGATGCAAGGAGGGACACAGTAAAAGTTTTTATGAAGGGCACTACCAGGGAGGTTTCGATTGAGTATGAATGGTGGCCTATTTCATGTCAGAGATGTGGAGTCTTCGGTCATAATTGTAACCCTCCAGCTCCCCACTCGCAAGCCAAATCTGCTGCACCAGGAGGTATGCAAATGGCTCAGGAAAAACCAGGAGGTGAGCTTCCTTCCCATTCTTCTCAGTTGGAAGGGGCTAAACGACCTACTACAGATCAGATTGAACCTGCCTCGAAGGCTAAAGCCCCCGTAAATGCCAGCGTTAGGCCACCTCCCCCCCTAGTTGATCAGATAGACTCGGCAGACGATTGGCAGATTCAACCAGCTGCCAGGCGTGCTCTTTGCTGTAAAGCAAAGAAGTATTTGCAGAGATTTAACTCTGTCCCTCCCAAGAAACATATTATCTCTCCTCCCCCCCCCCTCCGGAGAGAATGCATGCTTCTGAGAACAAGGATGTGGGCTGTTTCGATGATGCTGTTAGGCAGCTGGTGGGCATCTGCAACACAGACGTTGAGGTGTCCCGGGGCACCATATCCTTTGCTGACGACCTTGAGGAATCCGAGGGGGAGAGTAGTTACGAAGAGGACTTACCGGATGGTGGAATGGACCAGGATGTTTTGCATGGGAACAAATGGCAGGAGACATTAACTGAGGACCCTTCGGTGTTGTCGCGGGTCCCTGACTCGCAACCTTCACGTCCGCCTATGCCTTCTCAAATTGCTCCGTAGGAAAGCCCACATAGGGAGGACTCCCCCCCACTTTAGCGGACTAGTCGTAGGCGGGCCGCCAGGCGCAGGTAGTTTTCACTGCTTTTTCTAAGTATATATGTAAATAGCCTCTATCTAATATTTATGAACTTCGGTTTCTGGAACATACAGGGAGTAATGGATCCGGTTAGACAAAGTGAAGTAAGGCAGTTGGTCTCCTCTAGGAACATCTACTGCTTAGGCCTTTTTTGAAACTAAAGTCCGCCAGGATTATTTTGGTAGCATATCTGCTAGTATGTTACCTGGTTGGAATTGGATCGCCAACTATGAATTTTCCCCAAGGGGCCGCATCTGGGTTGGTTGGAATCTTAAAGTCGTTGACTTCTTTTGTGATTATAAATCTAGCCAAATCATTCATGGCCAGATTAGAAATTCTGATATGGACACTCAACTATACTTTGCAGCGGTTTATGGTGATCACACTTTTATTCGTCGAAGACCCCTTTGGGCGGATTTGATAAGGATCAGTTCCTTGGTAGTCAATAGTCCTTGGATTATTGGTGGTGATTTTAATGCAATACGGGACGCCTCTGATCGTCAAGGGAGTCTTGACATTTGGTATCCTTCCTTTGATTAATTTAATGAATGCTTATTCCAAGTTGAAATCAATGATCTGCGCTATGTGGGATTTTGGTACACATGGTCGGCTTTTTCAGGGATTTACAGGAAACAGAGGAAGATTGACAGGGTTTTGGTTAATAACCAATGGAACTTGCAATTTTCCTTCTCGGAAGCAATTTTCCTCCCACCGGGCATTTCGGATCACTCTCCATGCTTGGTTCGGGTTCTCCCGGTGTCGGCTAGGAGGAAGCCGTTTAAGTTTTTTAATTTCTGGATGTCCCATCCTGACTTTACTAATGTAGTATCGCAGGTGTGGGATACCCAAATAGTGGGCACTCCAATGTTCCAACTTTGCTCCAAGCTTAAATTGCTGAAAGGGAGGTTGAAATCGCTCAATATGGATTCTTATTCTGACATCAGTAGGCGTTCATCTGATGCTAAATTTTCACTCCAAGATATTCAAGAAGCGATGCAGCTGGATCCTCAAAATGAAGCCTTGGCGGAAATGGAGAAGGCCAAAAGGTGTGAATACTATGACCTCCGTTCGGCGGAGGAATCATTTTACAGGCAGAAATCTAGGATTAGATGGCTCAAAGAGGGGGACCAAAATACACGGTTCTTTCATCATACTGTCAATCAACATCACCTCCGGAACAGAATTATTTCGATCCAGGATGAGGCAAGATCCTTGATATCAGAGCCCAGGGAGATACAACGGTCTTTTATTACATATTTTTCGGACCTCTTGGCGCCTGTATCCAGACCTGACCCGCCTCCGCTGGAGGTGATTCAACAATATATTATCAGGCCTCCCTCTGCCGACCAGGTCAGTATTCTCTCCCAACCAGTGTTGCCGAAGGATGTTCAGAATGCTATGTTTTCATTGGCTGGGGGCAAAGCCCCCAGCCCGGATGGATTTACTGCTGATTTTTTCAAGAAAAATTGGTCTAAAGTTGGTCCCCTAGTGGTTGATGTTGTTCTGGATTTTTTTCGGCATGGTAAACTCCTTCGTGAGCTTAACTGCACCATTTTAGCTCTTGTTCCTAAAGTCCCCAACGCATCTTCGGTGAATGATTACCGCCCTATCGCTTGTTGCAATACTGTTTATAAATGCATTACCAAGTTAATTGCTAACAGGATTGCCAAGATTTTACCGAAAATAATCAATCCTAGCCAAAATGCGTTTGTCAAGGGCAGGCGCATTACTGACAACATTTTGTTGGCACAAGAGTTATTTTGTAGATTTCACTCTCCTAACTACTCTCCGAAGTGTGCGATTAAGGTAGACTTCCGGAAGGCTTATGACACCATTGATTGGAATTTCCTTGAATCCACCCTCCTGGCTTTCAAATTCCCGGACCATCTTGTTCGGTTAATTATGATTTGTGTTCGTACTCCTAGATTTTCCATATCCATCAATGGGGAAATCCATGGTTTCTTCAGCAGTGGCCGAGGACTCAGGCAGGGAGACCTGATGTCGCCTTATCTATTCACATTGGTAATGGAAATCCTATTTGGAATTTTGGAAGCCCAAGCTAGGTGGAGGGAGTTCCAGTTCTATTGGCGGTGCAAGAACACCTGCCTATCTCATCTCTTTTTCGCTGACGATGTGTTCATCTTTAGTAAGGCTATTGAATTGTCGATGGCTTGTATGAAAGATGGTCTTGACCTCTTTTCTGAATGGAGTGGATTGTGTCCAAATAACTCTAAAAGTGAAGTGTTTATCTCGGGTGCATCGGCGACACTTCGGGACGTCATCCTTGGCCGCCTTAACTTTCGGGAGGGCTCTTTACCAGTAAAATACCTAGGGGTACCTATTATCACGGCAAGACTCAACAAGGCGGACTGTAATGCCCTGGTAAGCCTTCTCACTTCTAGAATTCAATCCTGGAATCTCAGGTTCCTCTCTTTTGCGGGCAGAGTGCAATTGATCAAATCGGTTTTGCATGCCATGCAAGTCTATTGGGCTTCGATCTTCTGGCTACCATCTTCGGTAGTTAATAGAATTGAGCAGCTTTGCCGCCAATTCTTGTGAAAAGGTCCGGCACTAGGAGTGGGCGGGGCAAAAGTATCGTGGGAGGATGTATGCCTTCCTAAGAAGGAGGGGGGTCTTGGTATTCGTAGATTCCGAGATAACAACACCGCTGCCATGTTCAAGCATATATGGACTTTATTCACGGGTAAGGAGTCCCTATGGTGTATTTGGGTTCACTCCAATCACCTTAAAAATGCTCATTTTTGGACCGCCTCTGCCCCTACCTTCTGCTCATGGGCTTGGCGGAAGCTATTACAATTAAGGGAGGCTGCATTAGCGTTCTTTTCGTGGAAAATAGGAGATGGCAAAACGGTCTCTTTGTGGTTCGATCCTTGGATGAAATCAGGACTTCTCAGCAGGTTATATTCCCATGCTGATATATACCACTCATCTTTGAAGCATGAAGCCAAAGTCCAAGATCTGTATTCAGTTGATGGCATCTCCATTAGGCAGGAACTGCAGTCTATCCAGGCCTCGTTTCCGACCCTCTCGGACTCTCCTGATGAGTTTCAATGGATGCCAGAGCAGTCTGGCTGCTTCTCACTTGCATCCGCCTGGAATGAAATAAGGCGGAAGGGGAGGCTAGCCTCATGGGCGAGTTTCATTTGGGACAAAGCTGTTATCCCTCGGCACCAGTTCCTACTATGGACCATCTCTCGGCATCGGTTGCCAACTCAAGTATTTTTGATGTCTTATGGAAGGTTGGCTAGTGGTACTTGCGCCTTTTGCAAGGTCAGACCTGACTCTACTGATCATTTGTTTTTTAAATGCCCTATTCCGAATTCCTTAGCCAAATTTTGGGCTGGAAAATGCCTCATCCCGTGGTCGAATCGTCCATGGCTTCACAACATTCTATGGCTGAGTAAGCGCTTATCAGGTAGTGATTTCTATAATGATATCACGAAGTTCTCTTTTGGCACCTTGTGTTATGTTATTTGGAAGACTCGGAACAATATCATATTCCGTTCGGGGGACCTCTTCGTGCCTGCGATGCAGCTTCACATCAGCAAAGCGGTTAAAGACAAATCTCTTTTGTTCCAAGGTGTGCCCGACACCCCTAGGAATAGGAGAATTCAGTGTAATTGGGGCCTTGACCCTTCTATTTTTTGCTAGTCCTTAGTTTGAGGGTTGTTTGTATATAGCTCCCCTATCGATGTATTTTCGGGTTTTTTTTTTAGTCCGGCCCCCCCATCTCTCGGGTTATGGTGGTTACACTCGAGGGTTGATGGTGCCGGTTTCATCTCCTTGTAATTTGTTGGTTGAAATCTCTTAATACACTTACCTTTACCAAAAAAAAAATATATTTGATGTTAATGTTTGATGACAATATTATCTTTTCCATTCAAGAGTAGAATGCCTTTAAGAATCTTTGGAACTTCATTATACTTTTGTAGTAAGCTAATTGATTTATATCAATTTGTGTTAAGTGGCATTATTAAGATAGCTCCTTTTATAACATCTTTTAGGAAAGGATTATAAGAAGGCTAGGTCTGCAAAGGACTCCTAGGCTTGAATTTTTTCCTAGTGCTAAAAAATTGTTTGCTAAGAGTCAGTTTGGGAGAGAAAATGTTTTCTTGATTATTTATATAATTTATCCCTGATTTTATAAACCTTTTAAATTCCTTGTAAGTGATAAGTTAGTTCAAGTTACAATTTTGAGCAAAATCGAGCTTGACCTAAATGTGTTCGGCTAATTAATTTTCTATAAAGGCTGTCAAGTTAAAAGAAAATGTCACCTTTCATCTACTCTGTAAAGTTTGACAGCATATGAGTGGTTTCAAATATTGGAAGAGTTCCATTTGATACTCCCTTCATCCAACTTATTTACAACTTGTCAAGTAACCAATTATATTTGACACATTTCTCTAAATAGCATGGTATATTTATAAAGGATGATGTTTTTGAAATGAAACTCAAGTCGTTATAAAGAAACTTTGTTGGCTGACTACTTTTCCTAAAAGGTTTGATGTTTTGTGGAAAAATATTATAAGTTTAAAAGTTAACAGTACTTCTCAAAATTGAATTTGAATCTGGGTGAAAACTAGAAATAATGAATAATTGGGTTTAATTTTTTTATTTTTTTGGTAAGGTAAGATTGTATTAAATCAACCAGGAATCGTACATAAGAGGGGGGGGGGCAGAACACGGTACCACACATACTCCACTGAAACTACATATCACTAGAGTAGCAGAGTACCGCAGTCACCAAAAGTAAAGGAAAAAAAAACAAGGAGAACAGGGTTTAGTAAACCCATATTAGCTATACTAAGCCAAGGGCGTCTCCACTCCAAAAATCCGGGGGTCAATCCCCTAGCTACGCTGCATCCTTCTGTTTCTGGGGTTGTCTTTAGTCGACTTGTAAGTGAGGCCTTTGTCCTTCACCACCTTAAGAAGGTATAGTTTCATGGAAGGAACATAGATATTGTGTCCACGGAAGAGGATATCATTTCTAGTCTTCCAAATGATATAACAAAACGCTCCAAAGGAGAAACGAGCTATCTCTCGGTAGAATCCCTTTCTAGATAATTGGGTTTAATGTGAATCACTAAATTCAACTTTTTGACAAACCTACATTTGGCATATTTTTAGTAAGCTCAGCTTGCTAACTTGCATGTTTTGCAGTATGTTAAATATTTGATATATCAAGAGTCAGTATTTGAAGATTCTCAGAGGAAATTCACTCATATCTTTGGTAACGGTGGTAACCAATATGGTGTAAAAATAAAGTAATTTAGTATGAAAGTTGTGACATGCTTTTGAATCGAAAGCTTCAACACCATTGACGTTTTGGGCTGCTTCTTTTAACATTCTTTACAAGTATAGTAAAGCAGTTGTATGGAATTGCGTTTATCAGTGAGAGTTATTTATATTATCAAGTCGGTTACTATGTTTTGACGTTTCATAGTTGATTCCATCTAGAAGGCATTGAAAAGCAATTGAAATCATTTTTTGGAATATTATCTCGTAGAAAACAATGAGAAATCTTTGTAGGTGCATTACAATGTCTAAATCGGATAGCAAGAACCTGAGAATATTTTTTCGGTTGAAGCGTTTGGAAATGTTAATTGATCTTGATCAAAGGATTGGAGTACATCATTGATTTTATGAGATTTTGTGGGACAATTGCACCATTAATAAGGTCTAGAAAATTTGAACTTATAAATTCCTACTCAAATATCATGTGAGATTTTATGAGACTATTGTAACTTTTCTAAAAATTTGATTTATTAGATAAAGGGCTGATACCACGAAAAACTCCAAATTGGTATACCTATAATAAATTTACCTCAAACTAATTTTTTGATCATGAAAAATGTCAAATTGGTATACCCGTGGCAAATTCACTTCAAATAATCACAAAAAACCCCAAACTAGTACATTTGTGACAAATTTACCCCCAAACTAATTTTTTGATTGCCAAAAAGGCCAAATCGATACACTTGTGACAAATATACCCTTCATTAAATTGGATTAATATCACAAAAAAAAATCATAAAATTGGTATAATTGTGACAAACAGAGAGTAAAATCCCGAATTGGTATATTAGTCAATTGTCATGTATCATTCAACTTAGCAATTTGACAGTAAAATTTAACAAAAACTAACAAATGGTAAGTTTGTCATAAATGCACCAGTTTTAGGTAAATTTGTTAAAAATATACTATTTTTGGGTTTTTATAATCAAAAAATTAGTTTAGGAAAAATTTATCACAAATTTATCAATTTGGGAATTTCATAATATTAATCCTTAAATAAAGGTGTGGTTAATATTTATTATTTTTATTTATTTTTGGGAAATGTGTATAAGGTATTGCTAATTCTAGTAAGAAGTCTCAAGGTTGGATGGCCATCTTGTTATGACTGTTTTGCTAAAAGGATATCTTTCAAGGACAATAACATAGAATATTACCGTAAGGTTATATCATAAGAGACATATGGGGCATAAGTGTCAATTGAGTTTCTCTGACCTTTTTTGGATTATATAGTTTTACATAGAAATCATAGGAGGACCGGACTTACTATAGCATTAATGCATCACATGAAGAAATGATATTTTCAGCTACGTTACCGCATTGACCCATCCCGATGGAATAGCATATGTCACTTGTAGTCATGGTTGTCTGACATAAATTGAGAGAGGGGTTATAATGGCTATGGTTTGATGTTAATGGTTTCGTTGGTGGTGGTTGTTTAATGTTTAAATAGCCTTCAAGTTGTTTTATAAAATTTAGTTTTATCAAAAATGTCTTGCAATTAACGTTGCCCAAGCAAAAGAATGTTGGAAATGTAGGCTAACATCAATTGCACAATATTTCAATTTGTGAAACGTATTGTTATATAGTTATAAAACATACGAGACTATGCTAAATCATCAAGTACGTTCATCTAAGTATATTATATCGGACTTAGCCCATCTTGGTTACAGTGATCGTGGTTGAACGGTCAATATAGGTCAATATTTTAACAATGACTTGTGATGGATGAGTTTCTTAGAATATGCCATGTAAATATGTTATAGTCCTCTCTCCACTCCTGACTCCATACGCTTACTGTTTATCCAATGAGACCATCCAAAGGAGAAGAAGGACAGGAAGACCTCTTGAATTCGTACGATTTCATCTGTCTTGATCAATTTAAGAACAATGATTGGCTAAGCTAGCTTGTGACGTCCTGAAATTCGAGCCCTCTGAGGGAGGACTGAACGTTAATTTCGCCAGTGCATTGTTGGTTGATCTCACTCGGAACTGATCACTCCTGAGATACTGACCTTGAGGGGAAATGCTAATGAGGACAGAACTCGTGCGACTAAAGAACTTGACTTGGGAAAACGACTCGACCGTGAGACTTGCGTAAGGACGATCCTGTAGTCAAGCAGGCCGATTTTAGGGACGACTAGAAGTCGATTCGTGGACAGAAATAATGGGACGACGGGTGATTCCGTCTACTGTTATCGAACCGCGAATGGCCCTATGTCAATCCTTGATAATCGTGTACTTAGAAATAAGAATCAATCCTTCGCAATTTCATGTAGTCAAGGACGTCCATGTGTCGAGAAGTCTTGAACGTGAATTGGCACGAGTCGGTTACGCGTGAATCCTCGAAGCCGCCTGTCAGTCTGAGTAGTACCAAAATGGCACTCGGGCGAAATTGACAAGGCATGAGAATCCAAGATTGGACTTCGAATTTTCGGGAACGTCCGAGATGGACTTTTGGACGATGCTTCCTCGACAGTCGACAGTGTCAGTTGAGCCGAGTTTTTGAGAAAGGGATTTCGGACCGAGGAAACGAGCCTACAAGGACGTGGGCCGGGCAAGAGTAGTGTGGGCCACACGCCCAAGGTGGGATGGCCACCATGGAAAGCCCAAGGCAAGCAAGTGAGCCCGTAGGGCCAAACCGACCCTTAACCCTCCCGAGCTCATTGTCTAAACGTGAGCCAATTCGAGCCCAACAAATTCCCGAGCCCGTTCCTATTCATTTTCCGGCCCGTTTCCTAGGCCCGCCTTTCATTTTCAGCCCAAGGGCACATTGGAAAATGTGCAAGGTGGAAATGACCAAAATACCCTTGGATATTTTGAAGAAAAGTCAAAAAGAAGAGAGAGAAGATGATGTCACTTACCTTGGGAATTGGAGAAGGCATTTAATGGCCTTAATTGAGGCCTATCTCCAGCTCTCATCTCCCTCTCTCTCCTCCTCTTCAACCCTCAAAACCGCACACCTCTTTCTCCTTGGTTTCCCTTAGTTCCAGAAATTTCAGCTTCTGATCTCTTACCGAAATTGGAGTTGTTCATTGCCTTCCCGGTGGAATCTCGGACCGTGCCACCCATCGTTGCGCTCGGGAGAGAGAATCCGTACGGATAGCATCGGTCGTTCGTCCATCGGAGCTGCCGTACGATCCGTACGGCGGCCGAAAGCCGGCTGCTCGCCGACCGCCTACTGTTCACGCGGTACTGCACAGTTCCGCCTTTTGCTCCGTTTCTCTCCATTTCCGACCAAACCACCGCCCATCCCAGCCACAAGTGGTTTCCCCCTCGACCCCCAGGTGCCGTTGATCGCTGGCCCGCCGCTCGCCGGAGCTCCGGCCAAGCTGTTTTCCTCCGGTCAGCCCCTGTCCTCTTCCTGCAGTGCTGTTTTGTGAAGTTCAGTGGGGAATCCGAATTTGTTGCTGCTGTGTTGAGCCCGGGACCGCCTTGGATCGTCGTGAGTGAGGTCCCCGGGTGTCGGGTTCGTCGCCGCCGCCGCGTCCGCGTCTCCGGCCCGCTTAACGGGTGAGTTTAGCTCCTAATCCCTATTTAGTGCCTAAACTTGCTTAGGGTTGGGTTAATTAGTGTTAATGCTAGTTTAGGAGGGTTAATTAAGTTGTATTAGCCCTAAGATAGGTGGTTAGATAGTGGATTAAGATTAGCTTAGCTTAATCTTGCTTATTTATGCTTAATTGTGCTTAATTAGGCCTAATTGTGTGTTTGGTGCTAATTAATCATGTTTTTCCTTAATTGCTTGATTAATGTGATTAATTGTTTAATTTATTGATTAAATTAATTTCTGCATTTAATTAAATAATTAAATAATTATTTAATTTTCGGAATTTATTTATTTAATTATTTTAATTTCTGAATTTAATTATTTATTTATTAAATTCGGAAATTACTGTTCATCCGGAAATTAAATTGTGTAATTTCATGTGTATTGATCATATGAAGTGAATTAAATGTGGCATTACATAAGCATCCGTTTGAATTATGTGATTTTCACAAAAGAAAGAAAATGGTTTGTCCGAGGGACACCGGAAATGGACCGCCTTTATGAGAAAGAAAGTGATTTGTCCGAGAGACACTGGAAATGGACCGCCTTTATGAGAAAGAAAGTGATTTGTCCGAGGGACACTGGAAATGGACCGCTTTTATGAGAAAGGTGGGGAAAATGGTTTGTCCGAAGGACACCGGAAATGGACCGCTTTTGTGAGAAATGATTTGAGATTTCATATGCAAGCATGTGTGCATTGGCTAATGCTCAAAGATAATAAGTGGTTTGTGATGGTATGCTTGCATGATCACTAAGTTGAAACCGCCGTCTTGGGAGAGCATCCCTTGACGTTCTGTGGGCATGCGGTCTTGGGAGAGTATCCCTTGACGTTCATTGGGCATGCGGTCTTGGGAGAGTATCCTTTGACGTTCATTGGGCATGCGGTCTCGGGAGAGTATCCCTTGACGTTCGTTGGGCATGCGGTCTTGGGAGAGTATCCCTTGACGTCTTTTGGGCACGGAAGGGCACGGTTGCGCCTCTGCGGAGGAAGGGCGCCGTAGCGCCGTTGCGCCTCGGTTGTGGCCCTGTGGGGCAGTAATAATCGGAATGCGTGTGGATGCAAGAGTGCATGAGAAAACATGGCATCATTGGTTCCGATTATGCATGAGATGATCACATCATTTATGGCACGCACGCATGAATTGATAACGTGCAGGGTGTGGCAATGGCCAAGTGAGATCGCTTGTGGTGCGACTCGCATGTGATTGATGAACTGCATCATCTAACGGCCATGTGCATTGCGTGTATTGTGCTGAATTATAACGTGCAGGGTATGGCATACCGGGTAAGGTTGCATGCGAACCGACTATGTGATTGTTGGTTGCATTGCTTGCATTGAGTGAGGTTTAACGTGCAGGGTATGGCATACCGGGTAAGGTTGCATGTGAACCGACTTTTGATTGTTGGTTGACCCTGTCTGTGGTTTGATTGTTGATTGCTGGCTATTTGTTGTTGGGTTGAGTGAGGAGTGGTTCTGGAGAGATACCCGAGGTTGAGTTGGTGTACTAACCGGGGCTTAGGGGGAAGAACTCGCTGAGATTTTATCTCAACCCGTCGTGGTTAACATTTTTCAGGCCCCTAGAATGGCGCACCCGCAGTGAAGAATCCTACCCCCGTTTCTCCAGTGATCGACCTGACGGAGTCGAGTCCGATGGGTCTGAGTGACCGTGAAGTTGAACCCGAGGGTTCATTCTGTATAGCTGGATTAGCCTAGTTTCTTTTTGGCCTGGCTTAGAGGATGGATCGGCCCCTTTTGTCGGGCTTGTAATTCAAAAGACGATCCTCCGTTGGTTAATCTAGTAAATTGTGTAAATGAGTAGTGATGGTTGTTCTTGTTAATTCATCCCTCTATCCCTAATTGATTGATTGATTGTTGGACTGGGGATGGTTCGTCTTCCGCTTGCGCATAACAAAAGATTAAAATGAATGGTCGTCGACGAGTCCTGGGACGTCGCTTTCAATCGACCAAGAGAAGGGGTTGTCGCGTGCTCGGGGTTCGGGGCGTGACATCCCCGTCGGTTTTGGTATCAGAGCGAGGTCGAGACTTGGAGTGATAAGGTGCGTGGGATTTTTGGGATAGTGAGATAGGGATGGCCTTTATATTGCATGCCTGTGATTGCTTTGGTGGTTTTGTGCGGTGGCGGGTTGCTCATAGTCTAGAGTGATGAGCAATCCTGAGCAGAGAGAGCCCTTAGGTGTAGGGCAGCGTCTGGTTAGACCAGTGCTAGAGGTAGCGTGCAGGCAGATCCTAGGTTAGATGGGATCCTGCTGACGCTAGAGACCTTGATAGGACAGTAAGTTGAGCGCTTCTGCTGTGGTCCTTGTGGTTCCCCTAGTGAGAGGAGAGGCCTGTGAGAGACCGATGCCTAGCCTGGTAGAGCAGTTCCTGAGACTAAAGCCACCGAGGTTAGTGGCGTGGGCAACCCTGAAGCTGTGACCCTTTGGATAAGGGATAGTGAGAGGACTGTTTCAGTGCTGGGGTGTTCAGAGTCAGACAGAGTGGTTCTGGTGGCTTATTAGCTTCAAGGTAATGCCATTAATTGGTGGGAAGCCACTCAAGGAAGAGTGCTCCCTGAAGGCACAGCTCAGACTTGGGGTGCCTTTCGTGAGGCTTTCGATGAGAGATACTTCTTGAACAGTGTGAGAGAGTCAAAGATGGCAGAGTTCCAACAATTTTGTCAGAATCGGATGTCAGTGGATTAGTATGAGGCGAAGTTCACCGAGTTGGCCAAGTATGCACCGAGATTGGTAAAGGACCATGTGGATAGGGCGAGATGTTTTAGAGATGGCTTGAAGCCAGAATTGAAAGCCCAGCTCGTGCCCTTGAACTTAAAGAGCTTTGATGAGATGTACGAAAGGGCCTAGACGATAGAGAAGAATATGATCGAGAGGGCGACCGCATCTGGCTCGCGGTTCGTGCCTAATAATAACAATCGTCGGTTCAAGAAGGGACCGATGATGGGGCGAAGGAATCCCATCCCACCAGACAGAAAGAATTATGTGGGAAAGCCGACCGCCCGAAACTAGGTCACGAGGAAGTCATTGCATACGGTAGATTGTCATGAAAAGACAATTCAGTTTAACCCAGTAG